>CM040241.1:35716700-36043405 GCA_022545495.1 Chrysanthemum lavandulifolium | reverse complement strand
CTAGCCCAAAAGGTGTCTTGAGTGTTCGTATCTCCTTCGTTTCGTTCCAATCCCACGGTTTTGTTTCCATAAATTTCGTCCCTACTAACATGTTTCTTCTTGGCTATAGGTCATATAGCCTACATGCTTTGATCCTTCCTCTACTCCTAAGTAAACCAATGGTATGCTCCTATCGTCCGACTTCTTTAAGTGAGGTATCGTTATCTTTGCATAAGTCATGCATCCAAATACTTTTAGGTTCTCTAAGTTTGGTTTTCTATTGTAGAGTGCCTCGTATGGAGTTTTATCTGTCGGGGCCCTCGTAGGTACCCTATTGAGTATGTAAAGGGCATGTAATCGCTTCTTGCCCAAAAAGTTAATGGTAACTTCATCGCTTTCATCATACTTCTTGTAGTTGATAACATTGTCCTATTCCTTCTCTCCACTACTCCATTCTGCTGTGGGGAGTATGGTGCTGTCAACTGTTGTCCTATTCCGTTTTCCTTACAGTACTTTGTGAATTCATTTGATGTGAATTCACCACCTCTATCCGTTCTTAGCATTCTAATTTTCAACTTCATTTCCATTTCTATTTTCTGCCTAAATTCCTTGAATGTACTAAATGCCTCATCTTTCGATGTAAGAAAGTATGCCCACATAAAACGTGTACAATCGTCTACTAACAAGAAAATGAGTTTCTTGCCTGAGTGTGTTGCTGGACTAATAGGACTGCAGAGGTCTCCATAAACTAAGTCCAACGGGTTCTTTGATCTGAATTTGGCTTGGTTTGGAAATGGTGTTCTGCTTTGTTTTCCTAATAAACATGCGTCACAAATCTGTCCTACGTGGTTTATTCTAGGAATTCCTTCTACTAGACCTTTTCTAGTCATCTTGTTGATATCATCAAAGTTTAGATGACCTAATCTAGCATGCCATAACCATGCTTGGTTATCTATGTTTGCTAAGAGACATATAGGTGCCTCTATCTGTAACTGGATCTTGTAGAGTCGATTCTTAGATCGTTCTACCTTCATCAACAATTTCTTGTTTATATCATACAAATTCAGCTTATTTCCGTCCATAATGACCTTACAACCTATTTCAGTAAGTTGTCCTAGACTAAGTATGTTGCTCTTGAGGTTTGGTATGTAGTATACTTCCGATACTACTTTACATTCTGGTTCTTACAACCTAACGATATAGACCCTCTACCCATTATCTGTACATCGATCCATCTCCAAAACGTACTCGTCTGTTATGCTTTCATCAATATCTCTAAAATGACTCTTTATACCGGTCATGTGGTTACTTGCACCATTATCTAAATACCATATGCTCGCATCTGCTGTAGCATATTTCTTTGGTTGAATTCGTTCTTCATTCAACAACACTTCCTTGTGTTCGGTTTCGTGCATAGTCATTAATAGTGATGGTTCATTGTCTTCTAAGATAAGGTTTGATTGTTCCTGGTTTGTTGATGTTGCTCTACATTTACTCATATAGTGTCCAAGTTTATTGCACTTAAAACATCTAATGTTACTCAAGTCTTTCCTACTTGAATTGTCGGGGTTTCCTTTATAATTTGAATTTCCCTTTTGTGAGTTGTTTACATTGTTATTATTCCGGGTTTCCTCGTGAGTAATTTGATCTACCTCGCGTTTGTTAAAACGTTTTCCTTTATCCGAGTGTTCACCATGTGTAAGCGTGAGATTCTCTGACTTTCAACTTGACCTCCTTCCGGAGTTTTATTCTTTCCTCAAACGCTTTGAGTTTTCCTGTGATCTCATCTAGGGCAATGTCGTCTAGATCACTTGTTTGTTCTATGGATGCTACTATCTGAATGAATCTATCGGGTGTAGAGTCTAATAGTTTTCTAACTACAAGTGATTCATCTAATTCTTTCCCTAGTTCTTTTGCCTTCGTGACATAGCCATTTAACTTGTCTGCAAATGCATCCACCGTCTCATCTTCCTTCATCTGAAGTGAGTTAAATCCAATCATCAGTGATTGTAAGCGTGCTTGCTGCACTTTATCTTGTCCAACGTGTCTTTTCTTTAGTGAATCCCATAAATCTTTTGCCTTCTTACAACCCGCTACTTGTAAGATCATATCTTCCGTCAACGCTTGATATAGGAAGGCGATTGTTGCCTTATCCTTTTTGTCATCAACTGGTGTGTCTAATTTTGATTCTATTGCTTCCCATAAACCGTGTGCCTCTAATATAACTTTAATTTGTATAGCCCAAACTGTGTAGTTTGTGTTTTTTAACTTAGGGCATTGGTATTGTGCAACAGGTGTTACGGGTTTTATTGTAGTTGATGTGTATACTATATCATCGGTTGTCATTTTGAAAGTGTTTATTATTTTCACTTTCTAGTCTAATGGAATTACTTATCTTAGTATGGTACTCTCTTCTAATGTGAAAATTATAGTCTCCGGGAATCTTAGTACTACGGGATCAATAATTAGTTTTAAGGATTTCCTAATAGTATAACTAATGAGATATATACTATTTCTAAATATGAATTGAAATCCAAGGTAAATGAAAATTGTGACCTCGTTACTTTTGATGAATACGAGATGTATTCGTCTTGCCTTATTAGTAAAACTCGTTCACCAACGTTGTTTGTTCCCACTTTAATTTCTTTTAGTCTTTTGCCTCGTTATTTTTGTTTCCAAAAAATCCAATTCGACTTCAGGTTTCTTGAATTGTGTCTCGGATAATTTTACCAACGAGTATAAACTAAAAGTCTTAATGCCTCCTTGCCTTGTTACTTCTTGTTTCTGTTTTGTTTTCGAATTTGATTCGATACTAACAAAAAACAGAAACCTTCCTTGTACCAATCTATACGTTGTTCTTTTGTGCGTTCTCCTTGATCTCGGTCACTTTGAAATCACTAGGTTTTCTACACAAACTCGTTACCACAACTTGGTAATCTTTTCGAATCAAAAGCAGGTCCTTCGTTTTTGATTCGTTCTGCGAAACTAAGCGATCATACTGTTTGTCTCTTGTCGTTGTTGTCGTTCTTGTGTTGTATCAACACAAACTCCACACTTTTCCTTGAGTACTTCCTTCGTCCTGCGTATCGTCTTCCTCTACAACAACGTTTTGCTTTGTGTTTTGTTTTCTAACGGTATACACAAAGTCTCCAATCTCTTCCTTTCACGATCTTCGTTGTTCACCAACGAAAATTCGACACCAATATCGTCGGTGTTTTGGCGCTTGCAACTTCAGCGTAAAGTAGATTGTGCACTATCTCTTTTCGTTTCTCATATCCAAACTTCGTTCGTTTTCCTTGGAAGATTGAAAACAGAACGTTCCTGCCAAAGTAAAACAGCGGTGTTTTTCTTTTCTGGCTTTCTTCTTCTGGCTTCTCGTTAAGGTTTGATGCATAAACAGTGATATGTTTCGGTGTGTTAAATCCTTGCTCTTGATGCCAAATGTTGTCCCAACTATTCTTCTGTTCGATTATAAAGTTGCAAAGTGATTTGAATAAGTAAATACTGTATATTGTTCTAACCTTGTAACGTTACATTTACATATGTTTATATAGGTTATGAACCGGTTTGTTGAACCGACATACCCTTTCATGTTTCTACATAAATAACTGCCAAAAGTTAGTTAATAACTTTGGCTTTGACATAACTAGTCCCTAGTGTTTTAAACTAATATATACTAAGCAAAAGATGAAGATTATCGGGTCACAATCCATGCCGTGAACCTTCATACCAAACAATGCCGCATGGATGGCAATGGAATGCCTCTCGATGCCGCATGATGCCTCACCCCATACCGCATGTGTTGCCACCCCCCTAAACCACTACACATTGGACACATATGTTACACACTCTCCTTCTCCAGAAGCTACCATACTCATCTTTGATCAACATCATCTAAAACGGAACATGAATCTGTAACATCAAATCAAAATAGCCCATCAAACATACCAAACTAATCCTTAAAAAACCAGGTATGAACACAAAGATTTTTTTTTGTTTTTTTGTTTTTCTTTTTTTTTGGTTCTTATGCAATTAAGATGATTTTATGATGTGGTATTGATTGGTTTTTATAATTAGGTGCAAGATGATTTGAGGCGCGGCTGATATGAATCAACAAGATGCCTAAAAAAAATAGTTTAGTATGCCTTACGCCTACTTTTTAAACTTTTCATTTAATTTTTTACATAAATTTGGGATATTATGATATTGTTAGGCTTATTGTGTTTTGTTTAATGTTGTTATTCAAGGATACACCTCAGTTTTGCTTGCGTCAAATATTTACAAGAAGATATATGGGTTGGATATAGATTATAAGGTATTAAGGTGATAGGCACTTTTCAGTATTTGGATATGGCTAAACTTATTTGCTTTGAAAATGAAATTGTGAAATAAGAATCGCTTCGGGTATGTGCGGTTTCCAAGTGTCATGATGAAGCTTCTTTCGGATGAAGGTAACTAAGAGTTTGGTGATTTTAAAGCGACAATACTGGGAATGATTGGAACATATGATTTTGAGAAAAGAATATTGGTAAGCGTTGAATTTAGAACCGGATTTATAACTTTTAAAATTTATCGACTAATCTCAATTGTTATATGAGGACACGGGCAGATCTTTAATCGAGGATGATACATATTACACCATGAATTTACTCAAAGAGGAGCTTCTCATGGCCATGGCCCACGAAACCTTCGTTGCTGTATATGCAATTGTCTCCTTACCAAAGACTTCACTACCACCAGTATTTGAGTTTACAATTGTGGGCATGCAAGCCATGTGCATTGCGAATCACCCACGAAGGAAACTTCAAGAAGCAGATTATCTACAGGTCGCCCCATTTGTATGACAAAGAAAAAGGGTATAAGCTCTAAAGGTAACTCGACCCCTACGGAGAATGGGCTGGTGGGTAAGTCTTTATAGAAACACAAGTTACCACAAGGAGCAGGTGCTATTCATGTGCATTAGAATGATGCAGTTGATCGCCAACTATCAAGGGTGAGTTTTATATTTTCTATATTTTCTGTGATATTTTGTTTCCTGTTGATACTGACTAGAATAGATGTTATGTTATTACGACAGTATGCGATACTGATCAACCTTGATAAAACAAGAGAATAGTCCAAGTAGATAACATGCCACATTTGAGGCTTGCACCACCGGCTGTCTATCATGAAAAGGTGAAGAAAGGAGTTGCTATTTTAAGGGGAGAAAGTAGTAGTAATACCAGTAGGTTCATGTTTACATCATAGAAATACTATCATGACAAATGACAAATGACTCATTGTGCAACACAACACGCTAATGATATATTTAAGTTCGGTTTCAGTTCACAAAATTTCCAACTATCGTGTTTTCGTATCATATCAGTGTCTTTTTTTTTTTGCATTGAATGCTTGACCTTGGGTTGCATGTTTGCCTCAATAAAATGCGTATATGTAGACCCTTTTCGAATGTAAAAGCTAAATTTCTTTGACTTATATGTAGGTATCGTGAAGGGAACCATGACTACAACTCACTCCTAAGCTATTGAAGATCTTGAATTAAGAGATGGAGGTTCAGACTCTCTAGGCAAATGTGTCTTGAAGGTATGCAACTATTGTTCTTAAACGTGGTTTGATTATGCTAATACTTGGTTTGCTGGTTATTAAAATTTTTACACATAAATGTTAGTATTTGGTCTAGACAGTAGTTTGATGATTTTTTTTTCTTGGAACTTGAGCTGCAAATGTTTTGTGCTGCTTTGAACTTTGGTACTTGTTATTAAGAGATATAGTGTTACAAGAGATGTATGTTGTAAGATTGTGTGTCCTATTTCGTGGTGAACTAATGGTTTAGTCTTATGATTGGTACACAACCAAAATATCGTGTTTTATGTTCACCGCCACCTGTGGACAATGTTAACTTGATCATCACACCCGCTTGAAAAAAACAGTTATTACGGATATCGGATATCTTTGGGGTGTTGCTGATAAGCACTTTAAAATAAGCAATCACAAACAGAAAAAACCCTGCATAAGTATCTTGAGTTATGTTTTCCACGCATAAATAATTTTAATTGGTAATCCCAAACGGCCCAATAAGCACTCATTTGGGCATGTATGTTACATTTTTTAACGTTATTGGTGAAAATGCTTAGAGTTTTAACGGCCAATAAGCACTTACCATATCCAATCGTAGACACCATCTAAACCGCTTGCATTATTTAGATAGAGAGAGAGAGGGGGGGTGTTTTGTTTAAGTCGTTATTTGAAATATTTTCTTACGACTTTTATAATTTACCATGTTTATACTATTACTGCAAATGTCGTGCAGATGGCGTTGCCCGAAGAGCAAAAATGAAACAGACCAAACGGTGACTCTTCAAATCGAGATTCAAACCAAACGGTTCATCTTTGAATCAGTTGGATGAGCTGTCTGGTCAAGTATACCACTAGCTTAAAGTTTCGGTATGTGGTTTAAAGTTTCAATCTGTGTTTTTCATTTATTTCATAGAATAATTTAGGCTGTTACGGAGAATAAATATACACTTTTGTTTGTTGTAGCGCCTCAGGGATTTGAAGATGCCTGTTTTTGGATTTGGGCATATGAAAAAACCAACACGTCTTCTTAACAGGTTTGTTTTTATTTACTTTTATGGTCAATTGTGATGTGAGATTTATTAAAGTTGGAAGCTTGATGATCGAGTTACGGTAAACTTTGTATGTTTTTGCATATGTGAATGTGTTTGAATTTGTGAATTATTTATGTCTTATGTTTAAAAACTTTTTGTAGTTTTTAGTTAATTGGTCTTTGGGTTAATTGTAAGTTTTGATTATGTAAATGTCAAATCTGTTATGAAGTTTTCAAGTGCATAAGTTAAATTTCTGTATTTTATCTGGGGTGTTTTTTTATTTAGATTTAGATCTGTTGGATTTGCTTTTTTTCACAATGGTTATCTGATTATTTATGTATGATAATACATATAGGTATGCATAAGTAGCTTCAAGAAATTCTGGATACGATGTGAAAGATGGTATCATGGAAAATGTGTCAAATCACCCTGGCCAAAGTTGAGAGCATAAAACAGAACAAAAAGTTTTGTAATAAATGAGGAAACACATTAACGGCCTGACGTGGCCATATTACCCCATTGGAAAAAAACGTTTTGTAACAACTGTCGATAAAAATGCCTTTAAACAATGGTTGAAATGCACAAGGCGCTTTGTAGTCTACAACTTTATGTTATGATTAGTAGACCCAAATCTTATAAACATAACGGTTTTTTGATTGCTGAATTTTGTGCCCAACAGTAATTTTTAGAGCTGCTTTGTAGTAACATTTGGGTCTACTAATCATAACATAAAGCTGCTTAAAGAATTTAAAGATCAAATGTATTCATGTGCAAGTGTTATTGAGAAACAGAGAAAATGGCTGATGCTGTTTTATTTTCCGTTGAATTTTAATTGTACAATATTTTTGAAATGAAAGTGCAGGTTCGATGTTCGTGATGAATGTACCAACTTCTGTAGGATAAATCTTATCAACAAAGATATGGTAGGAGTATAATAAGGTTGGTGTGGCGTCGAGCAACCAATTTGTTCCATCAACGCCATTCTCTGACTTTTTGGGTGAAGCGTGTGCATCCCTTACAAAAATTCGAATGCTTATGGGAACATTGTTTCACGAGTCAGTGCAATGTTAGTTTCATAGTTGTTAGCTAATATGTTTGATTTTCCATTTGTCAATTTTTTGCTAGATATAGCACTATTTACTACATGTTTTTCTTTAATTTTTGGATGTCCCGGACTTTTTGGGCAGGTTGAAAAGGAAGTATCCGTCATGGTTTTAGCAGATAATAATGTTAGCACAATTATGGCTGCTATTGGAGAAGGATGCATCCCACTACAGGTGACACTTAGCTCTTATGACACCTAGAATAACATATTCCAGTAATAGGCTGTTTGGGTACTCAAAATATTTTGTTTTGTTTTGAGCCTGCAATTAGCAATAAGCTGCTGAAATCAGCTTTTACCCAAACGCCCCTTCAAGTAACCTTTTTTTAAATATAAAGGGTGTGTGGCATTGCATTTTGGAATTAATTATGTGATATAGAAAATTAAGAAAATATATGCCACAAAGATCCATAGGCGGCCAGTTGGGTAATGGGTTAATACGGGTATATTTTTGGCACAGGTGAAAACATGTTGGGTTGACATGAAACACCTTTTCTCCATTTTTTATATTTTTTTGATAAATTATTAGTGTGTAAATATGACTTGCATCAATAGTATAATTCTGTGAATTTGGGAAGATGTATGAATAAAAGTACACTTTTGACAACTTACTAACCCATAAAACTTCCTTGATATGCCACCTGAGTAAATTAGGTGGAGAGGTATTAACTCTCGCTCGGTCCAAAATATTTGGGACTGTTTTACTTCTGAATTAAGGCGTTTGAGACTGCTTTTACAGTTGAATTAAGAGGTGTTTATGACTAACTTTACAATTTCAAATAGGTTTGCCCAAACACATCTTTAATCTAATAAGGGCATCTGAAAACTGAAAAAAGCTATATGGTTCATCTTCTGACCGTTTGTCACTGCCATACGTAAAGATTTTTACCAAGTAGTGTGAATTAAGCTACTCATATATTTTGGAAAAGAATATGTAGCAATACAGAGTGTTGTTTTTTTTGTATTCATCGATTCAACATTCATTTGTTTCATGTATTTTGGACAAGAATAGTTAGCAAAATCCAACTCAATTATATGCGATCTTTAAAGATTAATAATTTCATGAATTATTTGCTTTTGACGATAAAAACCAACTCTGGTGTTAGAACAACACCCTTTATAAAAGAATTCTTCATTAATTAATAAGGAATAAGGTAAATAGTGAAACTAAAATGTTTTCGTGACATACTGTATGTTTGGTTATAATGTTTTATGGGTTTGTTGTGTTTGAAGGTTTAAATGGTTGAGGATCCCGCAAGTCCATGTGGTGGTGGGAGTCATGAGAGTCCTACAGCTGGGAATGCTAAGGAGCAGGGCAGCTTCTTGCCGATTGCGAGTATTAGTTGGATCATGAACAAAAGGGTACTAGCTAATAAGAAGATTGCGAAAGATGCTAGAGAGTGTTCAGGAATGTGTTCTGAGTTCATTACCTTTATCACTAGCGAGCATGTGTATTTCTGTTATATCTTATGTTTGATACGGAATTCAACTATTTTCCAAGTTTTTATTAATTAGTTGCATTTAAGGGTGTTTAGCGCCTAAGACAAGTGCAGATGAAAAGTCACTGCAACTGAATCACTGGGTTGCGCATTCATAGACCAACTTGCTTAGGGCAGCGATGACACAAACACACTAAACATGAAGGGCTCGAGAAGCATGAGCATGATGCATTGAAATCACGCAATAGATCAAGCAATGAAAGAAGTGTCTAGGGCTCCAGGTATCCATCTGATACCCTAAAAAAAAAAAAAAAAAAAAAAAAAAAAAAAATACAGCCCAAATAACTTGGCTTAACACCTAAAAACACATGATACTAACGTTTTGGTAGCCTAACACATATTAAACATAAATCTGGCCGCACCCGCATAGCACGAGCTCATATGCTCGTTGTTATCAAATTTCAACATGATACAAATATCTAAAAACTTTATTTCTACATAGATGGTGTATGTTTTTGGCTATTCAAACTTTTTTACTTATTACACAGAACAATTGTCAAACAATCATTTTCGTTTAGAATCATATTCACTCAGCACATTTGATTCATTTAGCATCTTTGTTTTATTCAGCGCTAAATCATTTTTTTTTATCAAACAACCCCTTAGCCTATTTGAGTCGGGTTACTTGAGTCAGTAATTTTGTTCGAATTATTTGGGTCAATAAGAATAATCTAAATGTCAAATAAGGTCGGGTGTCAGTTTAAATATGTTTGCCTTACTTTCATGAGGAATGGAAGGACCATTACTTTCGCTCCTACCCTATAATCAAGCTCCTGTGGCTCAAGATTTGGGATAGGTGGAAGACCCCTCCCCTCTTCAATCCTTCTTTAGATGACATTCTAATTGGAAATTTCAACTTGTTTTCGGAAAAACGGGTGGTGAAGTTATTTCAGGCGGTTTGTTTGGCTTTAATATGGCATATATGGGGTTGGAGAAATAGAAAATCCTACACGCTTGTTCAGATTCGGCGAAAGCTATTCTTCACGAAGATGTCTTTCCTTTGGTCCAACGAATGTCTCTTCTTTGGTCACTAACCGGGCTTTCAAGAGTAGTTTTTCGTGGGACCATTGGATTCATAAGCTGAAAAGTAGGTGTGACTTAGGTTGTTAGGCTTAAGGGTGAGCATATGACCGAGCGGACCGGACCGACCGAAGGACCGACACGGACCGACCATATTGGTCCGGTCCGCGGTCTCGGCTTTTAGGCTAATTGGTCCTCGGTCGGTCCGAACCAACAATTTGGCCTTGTTGGACGGACCGACCGAAGGACCGACGGACGAGACGGACCGACCACATTGGTCCGGTCTCGGTCTAGGTTTATCTGGTCGGTTTTCGGTCCGGTCCGATCTTGGCGGTCGATCCGGTTTTGGGACCATCACACCCCCGTTAGGCTTATCCTTTTGGGTTTCTTGCTTATATTGCTTCTCTTGTTCTTATTTTCGTTCTTTTAGCTTATAATATCTTTGCCTTTTCTAAGAAAAAATATGATTGCCTTACTCGAGTTCATGACGACTTTATTGACCCGAATAAGGATTTTTCATATTTTTTTTATATAATATTTTTAAAGTTATCTATGAAAGCTTATAGAATTAAAGGGGAAAAAATCATTTTACTCATATTCGGGTTGACCCAAACCCGAGTAAACCCGACATGAGTAAACCTGGACCGAATTGACCCGAATTAGACTAACCCAAAATCTAAACAGGGGAGTTAGGTTCAGATATGATAATTGCAGTCTCGACTTGACCTGACCAACCCGACTGAATTAACACCCCTTTACTTGTATGGAGTCGAGCCGTGTAGTTAACTTCAATGCATCCTACTTGTATGTTTTTCATTTATTATCAAATTATCAATGGCTCAATGCTACAGTTAGAAAACTTTCACAAAACAAAATTATACGCACATGTATCATTTGATTATAAATAGTGCGAAAAATAGAAAGAAATCTTAATAAATTATATGGATACATATCACTTGAAACACATAAATTTTAGTTTATGAAAATTTTGTAAGATTAGTATTTAATTATAATTTTACTATTTTTTCTACATACTAATTCATGCATTTAACAACTTATTTATGCTATTTAACTTTATTTAATACACATACTTAAACCGAGTCTATATAGAAACAACCCTTAATCTTTTTGTAAAAGGTCTAAAGCCGAACCTTATTTGATTTGGGCCAAAATCTTTTTCCTAATTAGACATCAACCAATATTTTCTTTCAAAATAACTTTTGTAGGAAAAAAAATGACTATCAAATGAATGAGATTCTATCAAGTTAGTATTATGAACCAGTCATGTTCCTTCACAAACAAAAGAAAAACTAGATCTCGCAGTAATTTACAGTTTTGTTTGTGAAAAAACATTATCAGTCATGTTCATACTAATGTTAAAGAATCTCGATCTATTTGCCATCAACTATTAACTCTCTCCGGTCATGTTTATACAAGTGACAAAAATCTGAACCAAAATAACTAAAAATGTAAGATATAAAATCAATTGACTTTGAAAGATTTTTCTGAATAAGTTTCACCAAAAGAAAAAGTAGGGTTCTTTATATAAAACGTCGAAAACAATAATCAGGCTCCTAATTAAAACTTGCAATAATCTATATGAAATGCGTAAGATTTCTTATTAACTCTTTAACTAATCTAAACTATACTTGCACTCCAATCTCCATATACCTTAGTTAATTGCCTGCTTCAACAGTCACTTGTTTGACGCTCCACGTACCCTGCATGCCATCATATCTTTTTCCATGTCGAAGTAGATACTACAATCTCGGTGATCAAGCAAAAGTAGAGTCTCGGTGTAGGAGAACACACGGAAAAAATCTTCTGCTCCAGGAATCCCAATATAATTGATGTGTTCTGATTCGGGATCATAAGCAAAAAGATCCCTTTGGGGATTATTTTGCGTTTCAGCTATAGGTTCGCCACTCTTTCTAAATCCATATACGTGAGATATCGCATCTGTTGTGTTGATGGTGTATAGCTTTGTGAGCGATTTTGACACACCATGTTCCATCATCTTCCATACACTATAAACTGATTTCTGGGATCAATTTTATATTGAACCACAACAAGAGAATCCTTAATGTTATATAAATTCAAAATACTAGTATCTGGACAGACCGCTAGACTTGCAGGGTAGGAAATTTCCATAAATTCTTCACTTGTCATATCAAATGATACAATCAGCTCGCGCCACCGATTTCTACCATCCACATAAATTCTTTCCGAAGCATACCAATACATAAACCTATCTATTGCTACCTGCCCGCCTAATGAAATACATTCACGAGGTAAATTGTTGTATAGTCTTTTCCAAGCATTTGTGCTTAATGTAAAAATCTCAAATTCTCGTTTACCATAATAGGAATTAAATTTATACTTAACTATCTTAGGGTCATAAGTGTCGGGACAAACCCCAAAACCAAAATAAGCAGGATATGAATCACGCACAGAAATATCAACCGATTTTCTAATAGTAGGATTCCAAATAACACCTTTCGTGGTTCCTAATAGTGCATCATAACAATGCACGAATAACAAGCCTTGAGAGCTAACTATTTTTTGTCCATGTTGTTTAAAAGCCGTGGGGACAGTAAGTGAAACCTTGTGTTGAGGAAAGTATCATCATCTAGGATTGAAACATAGTCTAAGGCAGAAGAACCAGATGCTTCATAACTTACAAGTAGATGATGTTTATGTTTTGCTGAGCGGTAACAAGCAATAAATTTAGAGCTCTCCGATTAAAGACTTCCATTGTTTCGAAATCAATCTGAATCGAATAAGTGATTTGATAGGCAGATTTTTGATGATTTCTTCTTGGATATCGTATGGTATGTTGTCTGACATTGTTATATCGATATACGATGCTTATTAGGGTTTAAAATCGAGATATTGCATGAAACAGAAGGATTATATAATTAATTTTTACCCTAGTTTTTGGGCTAAAACCTTGCAAACGTAAGGCCCATTTTTATTTATTTATTTATTTATTTATTTTTTTGTATAAGGTAACCCCCGATAATATATGTGAATGGTTTTGTTTTAAAGAAAATTGGAGCAAGAGACAAGAATAGGATTAACTTGGACGTTTTGAACTAGTTACTAGGCTTAACTGATCTAGACTTTTGGTATTCGCAAGATACCCGGTCCTCCTATTTTGTTATCAGGAGTGCGCGGATAGTCCTTTTCGAGCCACTACCATTGTGTCACCCAGCTAGATCTGTGGCATCCCCCCGCAAGAACATACGAGGACTAAAAGAGATCGGTTTAATTTGTTTACCAATTACTGTAATTAGTTTGGTTTACTATTATGTACTAACTTGCTAAATTAACGGGTTGAGTTGAGGTTGATGAGATGATCAACCCCTACTCGTTAAGGATTTGACATGATTAACCCGTCAACCAGTAAGTCGTTGACGATAGCGATAGATTCGATTTGCCTCAACAGTTTGTTGGTTCCTAATTAAGGTACTTCCATGGATAAGATATGGGCCCATGAACACACGCAGGAAGTAAAGGGAAAAAAGAATACAAGAAAAAGCCTGCCTGCAAGAAACATGCAACACCAATAAATAATTGGCTATATACTTTACTTGATCTATTATTACAAAGGTTTGCATGAGTTGGTTCATTTCAAACCGAAAACAAAAGACAAAACTTTCTGATTAAAGGATACTGAAATTGTTTTGTTCTGGTTCTTTTGTGTTAGATGCATGATTCGTTTGTATCATCGAAACAAACTCATCAGTTTTAGACCGTTAGCAACAGAGACAAAACTTTCTGATTATAGGATATGTTATATATAATGTTGGCACATCCATACAAAACTAAACTAATATGCAGAAAACCAAAAGAGTATGAAAGATGAGGAACTTTTAACGGCATTCCTTCTCCCTGTCAGTAGTCTCCTGTTAAATGTTTTCGTAGTACCCTCCTCGTGAGATATCGTATACCATGAATGGAGTAACAGAATTGGAGAAAAACAATAATAACAAAAGATATTGAATTACTTTGAACAAGATTTTTGTGCATAAGTTTCCAAAAAGAAAAAATTAAGATTCATCATAAGAAAACGCAACCTTATTCCTAACAGTACACCAGCATCAATCTGTATGCAATGCATAAAACTTTTTATTAACTCTAACTAATCTAAACTATAATCACACTTCAATCTCCATACCTTACTTACTGCTCCAAAAGTACGTCACTTGTCTTAAGCTCCACACTTAGCATGCCATTATCTTTGTCCTCAATCCATGTCGAAGTATATACTACCATCTCAGTGATCAAGCAAAAGTAGTGTTTCAATGTAGGAAATCACAGAGAATAAATATCCTTTTCTAGAAATCCCAATATAATTGATGTGTTTTGAGTCGGGTTCATAAGCAAAAAGATCGGGTCTTTTTTTTCATTTATAGGTTCGTCACTCTTTCGGAATCCACGTATGTTTTGTATTACATCAGTTGTGTTAATGATCTATAGTTACAACATGTAAATCCTTTCTTAAAACAATTGAACAAACAAACAATAATTGCGAATTCTAAATTGTTTTTTACTCCGTATTATTTTCGTTTTCGTAATGTGCACACAAAATATGGAATACACATCTCTTTCAAAAAGATGCCAGCCCGATAAAGGCTAATAGTGAAGGTTATGCAGTGAAAAACGAATGCCATGACATAAAAACTGGCCTCGTGTTCTATTAATCATGTTATTCGTGATTTATCTCCTACATATTGGTCATGGGCGATCCATGAGGGCCACCATAAGTTCGGTTTTGTTTAGAGGTTGTGCTAACATCATCTTAACAGCTTAACGTTATTTATAGACTCTTTTATCGGTATATTTTTTTAATAAATAAATCGCTATAAATTTGTTAGCTATGTGATGAATAAAATTTGGGATGAAGATCCTCTCAACTTGTTTATGCGATTTAACATAATCTCAATAATTTGATAATCATGCATTTAACAACTTGTTTATGCGATTTAACTTTATTACTACACATATTTGAGTCGGGTTACTTGAGTCAGTAATTTTGTTCGAATTATTTGGGTCAATAAGAATAATCTAAATGTCAAATAAGGTCGGGTGTCAGTTTAAATATGTTTGCCTTATTTTCATGAGGAATGGAAGGACCATTACTTTCGCTCCTACCCTATAATCAAGCTCCTGTGGCTCAAGATTTGGGATAGGTGGAAGACCCCTCCCCTCTTCAATCCTTCTTTAGATGACATTCTAATTGGAAATTTCAACTTGTTTTCGGAAAAACGGGTGGTGAAGTTATTTCACGCGGTTTGTTTGGCTTTAATATGGCATATATGGGGTTGGAGAAATAGAAAATCCTACACGCTTGTTCAGATTCGGCGACCGCTATTCTTCACGAAGATGTCTTTCCTTTGGTCCAACGAATGTCTCTTCTTTGGTCACTAACCGGGCTTTCAAGAGTAGTTTTTCGTGGGACCATTGGATTCATAAGCCTGAAGAAGTAGGTGTGACTTAGGTTGTTAGGCTTAAGGGTGAGCATATGACCCGAACGGACCGGACCGACCGAAGGACCGACACGGACCGACCATATTCGGTCCGGTCCGCGGTCTCGGCTTTTGGGCTAATTGGTCCTCGGTCCGGTCCGAAACCGACGAATTTGGCCTTGTTGGACCGGACCGACCGAAGGACCGACCGGACCGAGACCGGACCGACCACATTCGGTCGGTCTCGATCTAAATTTATCTTGAAATCGGTTTCGGTCCGGTCCGATCTTGGCCGGTCCAGTCCGGTTTTGGGACCATGCACACCCTTAGTTAGGCCTATCCTTTTGGGTTTTCTTGCTTATATTGCTTCTCTTGTTCTTATTTTCGTTCTTTTAGCTTATAATATCTTTGCCTTTTCTAAGAAAAAATATGATTGCCTTACTCGAGTTCATGACGACTTTATTGACCGAATAAGGATTTTCATATTTTTTATATAATATTTTAAAGTTATCTATGAAAGCTTATAGAATTAAAGGGAAAAATCATTTTACTCATATTCGGGTTGACCCAAACCGAGTAAACCCGACATGAGTAAACCTGGACGAATTGACCGAATTAGACTAACCCAAAATCTAAGCGGGGAGTTAGGTTCAGATATGATAATTGCGGTCTCGACTTGACCGACCAACCCGGTGAATTAACACCCTTTACTTGTATGGAGTCGAGCCGTGTAGTTAACTTCAATGCATCCTACTTGTATGTTTTCATTTATTATCAAATTATCAATGGCTCAATGCTACGGTTAGAAAACTTTCACAAAACAAAATTATCGCACATGTATCATTTGATTATAAATAGTCGAAAAATAGAAAGAAATCTTAATAAATTATATGGATACATATCACTTGAAACACATAAATTTTAGTTTATGAAAATTTTGTAAGATTAGTATTTAATTATAATTTTACTATTTTTCTACATACTAATTCATGCATTTAACAACTTATTTATGCTATTTAACTTTATTTAATACACATACTTAAACCGAGTCTATATAAAACAACCCTTAATCTTTTGTAAAGGTCTAAAGCGAACCTTATTTGATTTGGGCCAAAATCTTTTCCTAATTAGACATCAACCAATATTTTCTTTCAAAATAACTTTTGTAGGAAAAAAAATGACTATCAAATGAATGAGATTCTATCAAGTTAGTATTATGAGAACCGGTCATGTTCCTTCACAAACAAAAGAAAAACTAGATCTCGCGAGAATTTACGGTTTGTTTGTGAAAAACATTATCGATCATGTTCATACTAATGTTAAAGAATCTCGATCTATTTGCCATCAACTATTAACTCTCTCGGTCATGTTTATACAAGTGACAAAAATCTGAACCAAAATAACTAAAAATGTAAGATATAAAATCAATTGACTTTGAAGATTTTTCTGAATAAGTTTCACCAAAAGAAAAAGTAGGGTTCTTTATATAAAGCGTCGAAAACAATAATCAGGCTCCTAATTAAAACTTGCAATAATCTATATGAAATGCGTAAGATTTCTTATTAACTCTTTAACTAATCTAAACTATACTTGCACTCCAATCTCCATATACCTTAGTTAATTGCCTGCTTCAACAGTCACTTGTTTGGCTCACGTACCCTGCATGCCATCATATCTTTTCCATGTCGAGTAGATACTACAATCTCGGTGATCAAGCAAAGTAGAGTCTCGGTGTAGGAGAACACACGGAAAAATCTTCTGCTCAGGAATCCCAATATAATTGATGTGTTCGATTCGGGATCATAAGCAAAAGATCCCTTTGGGGATTATTTTGCGTTTCAGCTATAGGTTCGCCACTCTTTCTAAATCCATATCGTGAGATATCGCATCTGTTGTGTTGATGGTGTATAGCTTTGTGAGCGATTTTGACACACCATGTTCCATCATCTTCCATACACTATAAACTGATTTCTCGGGATCAATTTTATATTGAACCACAACAAGAGAATCCTTAATGTTATATAAATTCAAAATACTAGTATCTGGACAGACCGCTAGACTTGCAGGGTAGGAAATTTCCATAAATTCTTCACTTGCCATATCAAATGATACAATCAGCTCGCGCCTCCGATTTCTACCATCCACATAAATTCTTTCGGAAGCATACCAATACATAAACCTATCTATTGCTACCTGCCCGCCTAATGAAATACATTCACGAGGTAAATTGTTGTATAGTCTTTTCCAAGCATTTGTGCTTAATGTAAAAATCTCAAATTCTCGTTTACCATAATAGGAATTAAATTTATACTTAACTATCTTAGGGTCATAAGTGTCGGGACAAACCCCAAAACCAAAATAAGCAGGATATGAATCACGCACAGAAATATCAACCGATTTTCTAATAGTAGGATTCCAAATAACACCTTTCGTGGTTCCTAATAGTGCATCATAACAATGCACGAATAACAAGCCTTGAGAGCTAACTATTTTTTGTCCATGTTGTTTAAAAGCCGTGGGGACAGTAAGTGAAACCTTGTGTTGAGGGAAAGTATCATCATCTAGGATTGAAACATAGTCTAAGGCAGAAGAACCAGATGCTTCATAACTTACAAGTAGATGATGTTTATGTTTTTGCTGAGCGCGGTAACAAGCAATAAATTTAGAGCTCTCGATTAAAGACTTCCATTGTTTCGAAATCAATCTGAATCGAATAAGTGATTTGATAGGCAGATTTTTGATGATTTCTTCTTGGATATCGTATGGTATGTTGTCTGACATTGTTATATCGATATACGATGCTTATTAGGGTTTAAAATCGAGTATTGCATGAAACAGAAGGATTATATAATTAATTTTTACCCTAGTTTTTGGGCTAAAACCTTACAAACGTAAGGCCCATTTTTATTTATTTAATTATTTATTTATTTTTTTGTATAAGGTAACCCCCGATAATATATGTGAATGGTTTTGTTTTAAAGAAAATTGGAGCAAGAGACAAGAATAGGATTAACTTGGACGTTTTGAACTAGTTACTAGGCTCATCTGATCTAGACTTTTGGTATTCGCAAGATACCCGGTCCTCGTATTTTGTTATATATAAGGAGTGTGCGGATAGTCATTTTCGAGCCACTACCATTGTGTCACCCAGCTAGATCTGTGGCATCTCCCACAAGAACATCGAGGACTAAAGAGATCGATTTGTTTACCAATTAGTTTGGTTTACTATTACGTACTAACTTGCTAAATTAACGGGTTGAGTTGAGGTTGATCACATGATCAACCCCCACTCGTTAAGTATTTGACATGATCAACCCGTCATCCAGTAAGTCGTTGACGATAGCGATAGATTCGATTTGCCTCGACAGTTTGTTGGTTCCTAAGGTACTTGCCATGGATAAGATATGGGCCCATGAACATATATCAAAGTTTAAACACATGCAGGAAGTAAAGGGAAAAAAGAATACAAGAAAAAGCCTGCCTGCAAGAAACATGCAACACCAATAAATAATAATCAAAGCCCACTCTCTAAGTCTGTTCATTGGCTATATACTTTACTTGAGCTATTAGTACAGAGGTTTGCATGAGTTGGTTCATTTCAAACCGAAAACAAACTACAAAACTTTCTGATTATAGGATATTGAAATTGTTTGGTTTTGGTTCTTTTGGGGTTAGATGCATGATTCGTTTGTATCATCGAAACAAACTCATCAGTTTTAGATCGTTAGCAACAGAGACAAACTTCTGATTATAGGATATGTTATATATCATTATAATGTTGGCACACCCATACAAAAACTAAACTAATATGCAGAAAAACCAAAAACAGTATGAAAGATGAGGAACTTCTAACGGCATTCCTTCTCCCTGTCACTAGTCTCCTATTAATCGTTTTTGCACCCTCCTCGTGAGAAATCGTATTCCATGAATAGAGCACCAGAATTGCAGCCAAAAACCAAAATAACAAAATATATTAGATATAAAATGAATAGCTTTGAACAAGATTTTTGTGCATAAGTTTCCAAAAAGAAAAAAGTAAGATTCATTATAAGAAAACGCAACCTTATTCCTAACAGTAGACCAGCATCAATCTATATGTAACGCATAAAACTTTTTATTAACTCTAACTAATCAAAACTATAATCGCACTTCAATCTCCATAGGCGATTTTCCTGATCCAAAAGTCACTTGTTTTTTACCCCGTATTATTTTCGTTTTAGTAATGTGCACACAAAATATGGAATACACAGCTCTTTCAAAAAGATGCCAACCCCATGAAGGCCAATAATGAAGGTTATGCAGGGTAAAACGAATGTCATGACATAAAAATTGGCCTCGTCTTCTATTCATCATGTTATTACATGATTTATCTCCCACAAAGAAGTTCGGTTTTGTTTATAGGTTCTGCTACATATTGGCCTCGTGTTCTTTAAATCTTGTTATTACGTGATTTATCTGTTAAAATTATATTAACGATACAAGAAAAAATGCTTAAATACAATAATTTAAAAAATGATTACTAACATAACAAATTAAAACCCAATATTTTCTATACAAAACCAGTAAAAGTCACATACCCATAATTCCTTCATTTTTTTACATATAATCATATTCATCCTAATTAACATCTATAAATACATCACCACAAACAAGTCAAAACATGACCTCAAAAACCAACTATCTCGTGTTATCGAGGACCCGAAAGCTCCATTGCTTCAAACTTTGAATTTTCATCTACATAATCGGCATACCTTTGTGGAAAACTTTCTAATGCTCAAAATCTTGGTGTTTCAATACTTTGTAACGCCTCCCATTGCTTCAAACTGTCAAAGTTGTTCTTTAATGATTTCACACCAACTAGTTTAGAATGTTGTATATGTTGAAAGTTTTAGGTGTAAGTAAATATCAACACTTTAAGGAAAAGTAAAAAAATAAAAATAATTAAAACCCGACCCATTATTTTTACGACTTAAAATGTAGCCTAAAGAAGGAAAGCACGAGAGTACCCAATCAAGCATTACGCCTTTCTGGTTAGCTGCTCTGCCAAAATCCAACGCTTTTTGACCCGTAATAAGCTCCAAAAGCAAGATCCCGAAACCGAAAACATCAGTTTTTTCTGATGATTGACCAGTCGACATATACTCAGGAACAATGTAGCCCACAGTGCCACGAACAGCAGTAGTCGACAAATTATACAGTTTTGTTTGTGACAGAACATTATGAGTGTCATGTTCAAACAAATGTTAAAGAATCTCGATCCATTTGCTATCAACTAGTAACTCTTTCATTTTATCTAGTCGTGTTTATACAAGTGACAAAAAGCCAAACCAAAATAACTAAAATGTAAGATATAAAATCAATTGACTTTGAAAGATTTTTGTGAATAAGTTTCACCAAAACTTGCATTAATCTATATGAAACATAATAATAATAATAATAATAATAATAATAATAATAATAATAATAATAATAATAATAATAATAATAATAATAATAATAATAATAATAATAATAATAGTAAAAAATAAAAAAGTAACCCTTCAATCTCCATATACCTTAGTTAATTGCCTGCTTCAACAGTCACTTGTTTGATGCTTCACACTGCATGCCATCATATCTTTTCCATGTCGAAGTAGATACTACAATCTCGGTGATCAAGCAAAAGTAGAGTCTCGACGTAGGATTTCACAGAGGAAAATATCGTGTTCCAGGAATCCCAATATAATGGATGTGTTCGATTCGGGATCATAAGCAAAGATTATCCCTTTGGGGATCATTTTATGCTTCAACTATAGGTTCACCACTCTTTCTAAATCCATATCGTGAGATATCACATCCATTGTGTTGATGGTGTATAGCTTTGTGAACGATTCGACACACCATGTTCCATCATCTTCCATACACTATAAAGCGGTTTATCGGGCTCATATATTATTTGAACCACAACAAGAGAATCTCTAACGTTATATAAACACAAAATACTAATATATCGACGGACCGCTAGACTTGCGGTAGGAAATTTCCATAAATTCTTCGCTTGTCATATCAAATGAGACAATCAACATCCCAATTGTCCATTCACAAAAAATCTTGAAAGCAGACCAATACATAAACCTATATGTTGCTACCGCCACCCTAATGAAATACGTTCACGAGGTAAATTGTTGTATAGTCTTCTCCAAGCATTTGTGCTTAATGTAAAAATCTCAAATTCCCGTTTACCAGAATAAGAGTTAAATTTATACTTAACTATCTTAGGGTCATAAGTGTCTGGACAAACCCCAAAACCAAAATAAGCAGGATATGAATCACGCACAGAAATATCAAACGATTTTCTAATAGTAGGATTCCAAATAACACCTTTCGTGGTTCGTCCTAACAAACCAGATATATGATCAAGAAAGAATGTATCCTGAAAAGGTTTACATATATGGCGACTACACCGTGAATGGAACCGATGAAGATGGTTGGAACGACATTTGGTACGTGAGTAAGCATTATAAATTTCATATGTGCCCTAGGAGAATCATGTTTGATGATGTGAATTATAAGTTTAAGTTAGTAGGGAACGATGAACATGATTGCAAATTCATATTTTCGTATGGAATTGGCACTACCACTATCAAAACAGAGTTGGGTAATTTAGTTGTGAGGCAAATACAATATACTCCCGAAGTTTCGCATAATATCCTTAGTCTGGAATTGTTAGAGAAGCAAGGATTTTCTGTGAAAATTAAGGATGATAGATGTAGCATATACCATATGTATTATGATGAGGAAACAGATTCGGATGTGCCACGTGAACATGGAAAAGAAAAAGTTGGACCGAAAGAAGTGGTACAAGAACATAATCAATACTTGCAAAAGTATTTTGAAGCAATTGACCCAGGAGACGAATGTTCATTAGTTAGAGGAATAGAAGATTTAGATTGGAATAAAGATGTAACCCAAGATTACATAGACGACGATTTCCTCAGTTTCAATGGAACGTTATACGCTCTCAAGGTTAATTCATTCTCGAAATTTCTCTCATTCATGAACTTGTTGAAAAAGGATGGTATATTATACAAGAATTGGGAAGTCCTCAACAAGAGATTTGTAGATATGATAAGATGGTTTTACTTAGTGCACTTGAATTACGATGCACTCGTTGTAATACCACCCGTTGTCAAAGATGTCGAAGTGAACCTGCTATGTTTGATGAAAAGTGTTGAAAGTTTGGCGGCTATTTTCCCGTCCACCATGGTGATAAATGGGGAACCATAGCCCGATTACAAGCCTAGACATCAAGATGGAGAAGCGATCAAGAGTTGTTATAAAGTATTTGGATCTAGTTGTAGTCTACCATGAAACCGCTTAGTGTGCCTTGGGGTGAAACGTCAAAGAATGTAGGACGCAAGCAAAGTTGACTTGGCCATGGACCCGCAAGACCCGGAAGGACAAAAGGGTGAAGGATGGAGCAATAGAATCCAATGAGACCATTTGGTGTGAGCTTGAAGAAAATGAAGAAGATGATGAAGATCATGATGATAGCAGTGGAGGAAGTAATGATTTCCAAATCATTACTTGAAGACGCGACAAGCAGAAGTTCAAGGAGTTTGAGTCTAAAACATTAGGGGGGAAATTGTTAGCCCTTATAATGTCTTTAGATCAAACGTTTAGTATTTATAGTATTATGCATTAAGACTTTAGTTTATGAAAATGTATTTCTGTATTATGTTTGGGTCGAAACAAGTCTGCAATGGGTCGAAATTAAGTAAACCCAAACAGGCCCATTCAATATCTGATATTAGGAAAACGGTTACTTCTCCAAGAGTCACAACGTTTGGAGAACATAACAATGGTACCGTTTCAATTCCTATTTAAGCGTGAGTTTCCAACCTGTGGAAATCACAACAACCATTAACCATTATCAGTATCTAATACAATTATTGTTAGTATACTTTTGTTTGTTATTTACCCGTTTACTGTTTTATTCCAAACACCCCTATACGCATCCTGTCAAACCATTACCATGAAATCTTTACTTAGAACAAACGATGTTGGTGTTGATCCTGTTAATAATGTAGCCCACAGTTCCACGAACAGCAGTAGTTGATAAATTATACAGTTTTGTCTGTGAGAGAACATTATCAGAGTCATGTTCATACTAATGTTAAAGAATCTATATCCATTTGCTATCAACTACTAACTCTCTTTCATTTTATCTAGGCGTGTTTATACAAGTGACAAAAAGCCAAACCAAAATAACTAAAAATGTAAGATATAAAATCAATTGACTTTGAAAGATTTTGTGAATAAGTTTCACCAAAACTTGCATTAATCTATATGAAATGCAAAAAAAAAAAAAAAAAAAAAAAAAATCTTCAACTAATCTAAACTATATTTGCACTCCATTCTCCATATACCTTTGTTAATTGCCTGCTTCAACAGACACTTGTTTGACGCTCCACACTGAATGCCATCTTTTCCATGTCAAGTAGATACTACAATTTGGTGATCAAGCAAAAGTAGAGTCTCGTGTAAAAGAACACAAAGGAAAAATCTCGTGTTCCGGAATCCCAATATAATTGATGTGTTACGATTCGGGATCATAAGCAACAAGATCCCTTTGGGATTATTTTGTGTTTCAACTATAGGTTCACCACTCTTTCTAAATCCATGAACGTAAGATATTGCATCTGTTGTGTTGATGGTGTATAGCTTTGTGAACGATTCTGACACACCATGTTCCATCATCTTCCATACACTATAAACTGGTTTCTGAGGCTCATATTTTAATTGAACCACAACAAGAGAATCCCTAATGTTATATAAACACAAAATACTAGTATATGGACAGACCGCTAGACTTGCAGGGTAGGAAATTTCAATAAATTCTTCACTTGTCATATCAAATGAGACAATCAGCTCGCGCGACTGATTTCTACCATCCACATAAAAATCTTCAGAAGCAGACCAATACATAAACCTATCGATTGCTACCTGCCCGCCTAATGAAATACATTCACGAGGTAAATTGTTGTACAGTCTTCTCCAAGCATTTGTGCTTAATGTAAAAATCTCACATTCCTGTTTACCAGAATAAGAATTAAATTTATACTTAACTATCTTAGGGTCATATGTGTCGGGACATACCCCAAAACCAAAAAAAGCAGGATATGAATCACGCACAGAAATATCAACCGATTTTCTAATAGTAGGATTCCAAATAACACCTTTCGTTGTTCCTGATGCATAATAACAATGCACGAATAACAAGCCTTGAGAGCTAACTATATTTTGTCCACGTAGTTGAAAAGCCGTGGGGACAGTAAGTGAAACCTTGTGTTGAGGGAAAGTATCATCATCTAGGATTGAAACATATTCTAAGTCAGAAGAACCAAATGGTTGATAACTTACAAGTAGATGATGTTTATGTTTTTGCTGAGTGCGGTAACATGCAATAAATTTAGAGCTCTCGATTAAAGACTTCCATTGTTTCGAAACCAATCTGAATCGAATAAGTATACTCTCTTTGAGTATTAATTTTACCAACAAGAAGCAAGACTAACAGACAAAGTGAGATCATAAGAATATATCTAGTGGAGACCATACTGAAAATAATCACTTTACCAGATGATAAACGGAAGCACAGAAAGTGTTCCACACACGTTTCATCAAACTATATCATACTCGATATTTTTTTACAGATTTTACTAAGTAGTTGTCCGTCATTGTATATACAAGGATATGTTATATATCATTATAATGTTGGCACAGCCATACAAAAACTAAACTAATATGCAGAAAAACCAAAAACAGTATGAAAGATGAGGATCTTCTAACGGCATTCCTTCTCCCTGTTAGTAGTCTCCTATTAATCGTTTTTGCACCCTCCTCGTGAGAAATCTTATTCCTAACAGTACACCAGCATCAATCTATATGTAACGCATAAAACTTCTTATTAACTCTAACTAATCAAAACTATAATCGCACTTCAATCTCCATAGGCGATTTTCCTGATCCAAAAGTCACTTGTTTTTTACCCCGTATTATTTTCGTTTTAGTAATGTGCACACAAAATATGGAATATACAGCTCTTTCAAAAAGATGCCAGCCCCATAAAGGCCAATAATGAAGGTTATGCAGGGTAAAACGAATGTCATGACATAAAAATTGGCCTGGTCTTCTATTCCCTCATGTTATTACATGATTTATCTCCCACCAGAAGTTCGGTTTTGTTTAAAGGTTCTGCAACATATTGGCCTCGTGTTCTTTTAATCTTGTTATTACGTGATTTATCTCTTACAATTATATTAACGATACAAGACAAACGCTCAAATACGATGATTTTAAAAACGATTACTAACATAACAAATGAAACCCAATATTTTCTATACAAAACCGGTAAAAGTCACATACCCATAAATCCTTCAATTTTTTTTACATATAATCATATTCATCCTAACATCAATAAATACATCAGCACAAACAAGTCAAAACATGACCTCAAAAACCAACTATCTCGTGTTATCGAGGACCCGAGAGCTCCATTGCTTCAAACTGTGAATTTTCATCTACATAATCGGCATACCTTTGTGGAAAACTTTCTAATGCTCGAAATCTTGGTGTTTCAATACTTTGTGACGCCTCCCATCGCGCTACTAGCCCTTCTCCTTCCAACATTCTTAGTACTTCCGACATTTTTGGCCGATTCAAAGGGTTGAATTGTGTGCACAAGAGTGCAACTTGGACCATTTCTTCCAACTCGATTCTATCAAAGTTTTTCTTTAATGATTTATCGACAATTTGATTTAGTTTCCCGACTAGATGGAGCTTCATTACCTGTACCATAAACCTCTTTAGCATACTTATATTTCACAGTAACTAGTTTAGAATGTTGTATACGTTGAAAGTTTTAGGTGTAAATAAATATCAACCCTTTATGGGGAAAAAAAAAACGACCCATTATTTTTACTACCTAAAATGTAGCCTAAAGAAGGAAAGCACGAGAGTACCCAATCAAGCATTACGCCTTTCTGGTTAGCTGCTCTTCCAAAATCCAACGCTTTTTGACCCGTAATAAGCACCAAAAGCAAGATCCCGAAACCGAAAACATCGGTTTTTCTAATGATTGACCGATCGACAAATACTCGGAGCAATGTAGCCCACGGTGCCACGAGCAGTGATGGTCGATAAATTATATAGTTTTGTTTGTGAGAGAACATTATCGGTGTCATGTTCATACTAATGTTAAAGAATCTCGATCCATTTGCTATCAACTACTAACTCTCTTTCATTTTATCTAGTCATGTTTATACAAGTGACAAAAGCCAAACCAAAATAACTAAAATGTAAGATATAAAATCAATTGACTTTGAAAGATTTTTGTGAATAATTTTCACCAAAACTTGCATTAATCTATATGAAATGCAAAAAAAAAAAAAAAAAACCCTTCAATTAATCTAAACTATATTTGCACTCCAATCTCCATATACCTTAGTTAAATGCCATCATGTCTTTTTCCATGTTGAAGTAGATATTACAATCTCGGTGATCAAGCAAAAGTAGAGTCTCGACGAGATTTCCACAGAGGAAAAATCTCGTGTTCGGGAATCCCAATATAATTGATGTGTTTTGATTCGGGATCATAAGCAAAAAGATTCCTTGGGGGATTATTCTGCGTTTTAGCTATAGGTTCGCCACTCTTTCTAAATCCATATACGTGAGATATCGCATCTGTTGTGTTGATGGTGTATAGCTTTGTGAACGATTCTGACACACCATGTTCCATCATCTTCCATACACTATAAACTGGTTTCTCAGGCTCATATTTTAATTGAACCACAACAAGAGAATCCCTAATGTTATCTAAATACAAAAAATTAGTATATGGACAGACCGCTAGACTTGCAGGGTAGGAAATTTCCATAAATTCTTCACTTGTCATATCAAATGAGACAATCAGCTCGCGCGACTGATTTCTATCTTCCACATAAATTCTTTCGGTAGCATACCAATACATAAACCTATCTATTGCTACCTGCCTGCCTAATGAAATACCTTCACGAGGTAAAATTTTGTATAGTCTTCTCCAAGCATTTGTGCTTAAGGTAAAAATCTCAAATTCTCGTTTACGGCGATAAGAATTAAATTTATACTTAACTATCTTAGGGTCATAAGTGTCGGGACAAACCCCCAAACCAAAATAAGCAGGATATGAATCACGCACATAAATATCAACCGATTTTCTAATAGTAGGATTCCAAATAACACCTTTCGTGGTTCGTGATCCTGCATCATAATGCACGAATAACAAGCCTTGAGAGCTAACTATATTTCGTCCATGTAGTTTAAAAGTCGTGGGGGCAGTAAGTGAAACCTTGTGTTGAGGGAAAGTATCATCATCTAGGATTGAAACATATTGTAATAAGTCAGAATAGCGTTGATAACTTACAAGTAGATGATGTTTATGTTTTTGCTGAGTGCGGTAACAAGCATTAAATTTAGAGCTCTCGATCAAAGACTTCCATTGTTTCGAAACCAATCTGAATCGAATAAGTGATTTGATAGGCAGATTTTTGATGATTTCTTCTTGGATATCGTATGGTATGTTGTTTGACATTATTATATCGATATACGATGAATTATTAGGGTTTTAAATCGAGATATATTGCATGAAACAGAAGTTTATATAATGAAACTTGACATTAGGTTGTGGGCTAAAACCTTTGGAAAGGCACAAACGTAAGGCCCATTGTTTGGCCCTTTGGGTTTCACATGCAAACCTAAACCGGTTTTTCAGAAACCATGTCGAGGTAGATACTACCATCTCGGTGATCAAGCAAAAGTAGTGTTTCAATGTAGGAAATCGCAGAGAATAACAACGGGGCGGCGATCCTAATATAATAGATGTGCTTTGACTCGGGTTCATAAGCAAAAAGATCGTTTTCAGGATTATTTTTCAATTATAGGTTCGCCACTCTTTCTAAATCCACGTATGTTTTGTATTACATATGTTGTGTTGATGGCTAACAATGAAGGCTAACAATAAAGGTTATGCAGCATAAAACAAATGTCATGACATAAAAATTGGCCTCGTGTTCTGCTCATCATGTTATTACGTGATTTATCTCCCACCAGAAGTTCGGTTTTGCTTATAGGTTGGCTACATATTGGCCTCGTGTTCTTTTAATCATGTTGTTACGTGATTTATCTCTTACAATTATACTAACGATACAAGATAAACGCTCAAATACGATGGTTTAAAAAACGATTACTAACATAAGTAATGAAAACCAATATTTTCTATACAAAACCAGTAAAAGTCACATACCCATAACTCCATTTTTTTTACATATAACCATATTCATCCTAACATCTATAAATACATCACCACAAACAAGTCAAAACATGACCTCAAAAACCAACTATCTCGTGTTATCGAGGACCCGAAAGCTCCATTGCTTCAAACTGTGAATTTTCATCTACATAATCGGCATACCTTTGTGGAAAACTTTCTAATGCTCGGAATCTTGGTGTTTCAATACTTTGTGCGCCTCCCGCGCTCTACTAGCCCTTCTCCTTCCAACATTCTTAGTACTTCCGACATTTTGGCGATTCAAAGGGTTGAATTGTGTGCACAAGAGTGCAACTTGAACCATTTCTTCCAACTCGATTCTATCAAAGTTATTCTTTAATGATTTATCGACGATTTGATTTAGTTTCCCGTCTAGATGGAGCTTCATTACCTGTACCATAAACCTCATTAGCATACTTATATTTCACACCAACAAGTTTAGAATGTTGTATACGTTGAAAGTTTTAGATGTAAGTAAATATCAACCCTTTAAGGAAAAGTAAAAATAAATAAATAAATAAATAAAATAAAACCGACCCATTATTTTTACTACTTAAAATGTAGCCTAAAGAAGGAAAGCACGAGAGTACCCAATCAAGCATTACGCCTTTCGGTTATCTCTCTTCCAAATCAACGCTTTTGACCGTAATAAGCTCCAAAAGCAAGATCCCGAAACCGAAAACATCAGTTTTCGATGATTGACCGATCAACAAATACTGGGAGCAATGCCACGAGCAGTAGTTGACAAATTATACAGTTTTGTTTGTGAGAGAACATTATCAGTGTCATGTTCATACAAATGTTAAAGAATCTCGATCCATTTGCTATCAACTAGTAACTCTCTTTCATTTTATCTAGTCGTGTTTATACAAGTGACAAAAAGCAAAACCAAAATAACTAAAATGTAAGATATAAAATCAATTGACTTTGAAAGATTTTTGTGAATAATTTTCACCAAAACTTGCATTAATCTATATGAAATGCAAAAAATAAATAAATAAATAAATAAAAGATCCCTTCAATTAATTTAAACTATATTTGCACTCCAATCTCCATATACCTTAGTTAATTGCCTGCTTCAAGAGTCACTTGTTTGACTTTTTCCATGTCGAAGTAGATATTACAATCTCGGTGATCAAGTAAAAGTAGAGTCTCGACGTAGGATTTCCAGAGGAAAAATCTCGTGTTCCGAGAATCCCAATATAATTGATGTCTTGATTGGGATCATAAGCAAAAGATTCCTTTGGGGATTATTCTGCTTTTAGCTATAGGTTCGCCACTCTTTCTAAATCCATATCGTGAGATATCGCATCATTGTGTTGATGGTGTATAGCTTTGTGAACGATTCCGACACACCATGTTCCATCATCTTCCATACACTATAAACTGGTTTCTCGGGCTCATATTTTAATTGAACCACAACAAGAGAATCCCTAATGTTATCTAAGTACAAAAAATTAGAATAGACCACTAGACTTGCAGGGTAGGAAATTTCCCTAAATTCTTCACTTGTCATATCAAATGAGACAATCAGCTTGCGCAACTGATTTCTATCATCCACATAAATTCTTTCGGTAGCATACCAATACATAAACCTATCTATTGCTACCTGCCTGCCTAATGAAATACCTTCACGAGGTAAATTTTTGTATAGTCTTCTCCAAGCATTTGTGCTTAATGTAAAAATCTCAAATTCCCGTTTACCAGAATTAGAATTAAATTTATACTTGACTATCTTAGGATCATAAGTGTCGGGACATACCCCAAAACCAAAACGAGCATGATATGAATCACGCACATAAATATCAACTGATTTTCTAATAGTAGGATTCCAAATAACATCTTTCGTGGTTCCTGCATAATAACAATGCACGAATAACAAGCCTTGAGAGCTAACTATAGTATGTCCACGTAGTTTAAAAGCCGTGGGGACAGCAAGTAAAACCTTGTGTTGAGGGAAAGTATCATCATCTAGGATTGAAACATATTCTAAGTCAGAAGAACCAAATGGTTGATAACTTACAAGTAGATGATGTTTATGTTTTTGCTGAGTGTGGTACTCAGCAATGAATTTAGTGCTACTGATAAAAGAATTCCATTGTTTCGAAACCAATCTGAATCGAATAAGTGATTTGATAGGCAGATTTTTGATGATTTCTTCTTGGATATCGTATGGTATGTTGTCTGACATTATTATTATATCGATATACGATATATGCTTATTAGGGTTTTAAATCGAGATATTGCATGAAACAGAAGATTATATAATGAAACTTGACATTAGGTTTAGGGCTAAAACTTTTGGAAAGTCACAAACGTAAGGCCCATTGTTTGGCCCTTTGGGTTTCACATGGAAACCGGTTTCTAAACCAGCGGTTCGGTTTCCCTAAACCGGTTTTCATTTGTCCTCAATCCTTGTCAAGTAGATACTACCATCTCGGTGATAAGAGAATCCCTAATGTTATATAAATTATACAAAGAAAATTCAGTATATGGACAACCAGGGTAGGGAATTTCCATAAATTCTTCACTTGTCATGTCAAATGAGACAATCAGCTGCTTGCGCAACTGATTTCTACCATCCACATAAAAATCTTCGGAAGCATACCAATACATAAACCTATCTATTGCTATCTGCCTGCCTAATGAAATACATTCACGAGGTCGACTGTTGTATAGTCTTCTCCAAGCATTTGTGCTTAATGTAAAAATCTCAAATTCCCGTTTACCACAAGAATTTAATTTATACTTAACTATCTTAGGGTCATAAGTGTCGGGACAAACCCCAAAACCAAAACAAGCATGATATGAATCACACATCAAATATCAACCGATTTTCTAATAGTAGGATTCCAAATAACACCTTTTGTGGTTCCTGATCGTGCATCATAACAATGCACGGATAACAAGCCTTGAGAGCTAACTATTTTTTGTCCATGTAGTTTAAAAGCCGTGGGGACAGTAAGTGAAACCTTGTGTTGAGGGAAAGTATCATCATCTAGGATTGAAACATATTTTCTATCAGAATAACCAAATGGTTGATAACTTACAAGTAGATGATGTTTATGTTTTTGCTGAGTGCGGTAACAAGCAATAAATTTAGAGCTCTCGATTAAAGACTTCCATTGTTTCGAAACCAATCTGAATCGAATAAGTGATTTGATAGGTAGATTTTTGATGATTTCTTCTTGGATATCGTAAGGTATGTTGTCTGACATTATTCTTTCCACGATGCTTATTAGGGTTTTATAACGATAGATATGCATGAAACATAAGTTTATATAATGAAACTTGACATTAGGTTTTGGGCTAAAACTTTTGGAAACTTTTGCATGAGTTGGTTGATTTCAATGTCGAAGTAGATACTACCATCTTAGTGAATCAGTGATCAAGCAAAAGTAGTGTTTCAATGTAGGAAGTCACAGAGAATAATAACCGGGAAGTGATCCCAATATAATAGATGTGCTTTGAGTCGGGTTCATAAGCAAAAAGATCATTTTTAGGATTATTTTTCATTTATAGGTTTGCCACTCTTTCTAAATCCACGTATGTTTTGTATTACATCTGTTGTGTTGATGGAATACACAGCTCTTTCAAAAAGATGCCAGCCCGATAAAGGCAAATAATGAAGCTTATGCAGCGTAAAACAAATGTCATGACATAAAAATTGGCCTCGTGTTCTGTTCATCATGTTATTACGTGATTTATCTCCCACCAGAAGTTCGGTTTTGCTTATAGGTTGGCTACATATTGGCCTCGTGTTCTTTTAATCATGTTGTTACGTGATTTATCTCTTACAATTATATTAACGATACAAGACAAACGCTCAAATACGATGATTTAAAAAACGATTACTAACATAAGTAATGAAACCCGATATTTTCTATACAAAACCAGTAAAAGTCACATACCCATAATTCCTTCATTTTTTTACATATAGTCATATTCATCCTAACATCTATAAATACATCACCACAAACAAGTCAAAACATGACCTCAAAAACCAACTATCTCGTGTTATCGAGGACCCGAAAGCTCCATTGCTTCAAACTGCGAATTTTCATCTACATAATCGGCATACCTTTGTGGAAAACTTTCTAATGCTCGGAATCTTGGTGTTTCAATACTTTGGGACGCCTCCATCGCTCTACTAGCCCTTCTCCTTCCAACATTCTTAGCACTTCCGACATTTTGGTCTATTCAAAGGTTGAATTGTGTGCACAAGAGTGCAACTTGGACCATTTCTTCCAACTCGATTCTGTCAAAGTTGTTCTTTAATGATTTATCGACAATTTGGTTTAGTTTCCCGTCTAGATGGAGCTTCATTACCCGTACCATAAACCTCATTAGCATGCTTATATTTCACACCAACTAGTTTAGAATGTTGTATACGTTGAAAGTTTTAGGTGTAAGTAAATATCAACCCTTTAAGGAAAAGTAAAAATTTTAAAAAAAAAAATTAAAAAAAAATTAAAACCCGACCCATTATTTTTACTACTTAAAATGTACCCTAAAGAAGGAAAGCACGAGAGTACCCAATCAAGCATTACGCCTTTCTGGTTATCTGCTCTTCCAAAATCCAACGCTTTTTGACCCGTAATAAGCTCCAAAAGCAAGATCCCGAAACCGAAAACATCAGTTTTTTCTGATGATTGACCAGTCAACAAATACTCAGGAGCAATGTAGCCCACAGTGCCACGAACAGCAGTAGTCGACAAATTATACAGTTTTGTTTGTGAGAGAACATTATTAGTGTCATGTTCATACTAATGTTAAAGAATCTCGATCCATTTGCTATCAACTACTAACTCTCTTTCATTTTATCTAGTCGTGTTTATACAAGTGACAAAAATCTGAACCAAAATAACTAAAAATGTAAGATATAAAATCAATTGACTTTGAAAGATTTTTGTGAATAATTTTCACCAAAACTTGCATTAATATATCTATATGAAATGCAAAAATAAAAAAAAAAAAAATAAAATAACCCTTCAATTAATCGAAACTATATTTGCACTCCAATCTCCATATACCTTAGTTAATTGCCTGCTTCAACAGTCACTTGTTTGACTTTGACGCTCCACACTGCATGCCATCATGTCTTTTCCATGTTGAAGTAGATATTACAATCTCGGTGATCAAGCAAAAGTAGAGTCTCGTAGGTTTCACAGAGGAAAAATCTCGTGTTCAGGAATCCCAATATAATGGATGTGTTCTGATTCGGGATCATAAGCAAAAAGACCCTTTGGGGATCATATTGCGTTTCAACTATAGGTTCGCCACTCTTTCTAAATCCATATCGTGAGATATCGCATCTGTTGTGTTGATGGTGTATTGCTTTGTGAACGATTTTGACACACCATGTTCCATCATCTTCCATACACTATAAACTGATTTCTCAGGCTTAATTTTATACTGAACCACAACAAGAGAATCTCTAATGTTATATAAATACAAAATACTAGTATATCGACAGGCCGCTAGACTTGCAGGGTAGGAAATTTCCATAAATTCATCACTTGTCATGTCAAATGAGACAATCAGCTCGCGCGACTGATTTCTACCATCCACATAAAAATCTTCGGAAGCAGACCAATACATAAACCTATCTATTGCTACCTGCCTGCCTAATGAAATACATTCACGAGGTAAATTTTTGTAAAGTCTTCTCCAAGCATTTGTGCTTAATGTAAAAATCTCAAATTCTCGTTTACGGCAATAAGAATTTAATGTATACTTAACTATCTTAGGGTCATAAGTGTCGGGACATACCCCAAAACCAAAATAAGTAGGATGTGTATCACGCACAGAAATATCAACCGATTTTCTAATAGCGGGATTCCAAATAACACCTTTAGTGGTTCCTGATCGTGCATAACAGTGCAAGAATAACAAGCCTTGAGAGCTAACTATATTTCGTCCATGTAGTTTAAAAGCCGTGGGGACAGTAAGTGAAACCTTGTGTTGAGGGAAAGTATCATCATCTAGGATTGAAACATATTCTAAGTCAGAAGAACCAAATGGTTGATAACTTACAAGTAGATGATGTTTATGTTTTTGCTGAGTGCGGTAACAAGCAATAAATCTAGAGCTCTCGATTAAAGACTTCCACTGTTTCGAAACCAATCTGAATCGAATAAGTGATTTGATAGGCAGATTTTTGATGATTTCTTCTTGGATATCGTTTGGTATGTTGTCTGACATTATTATATCGATATACAATGCTTATTAGGGTTTTAAATCGAGATATTGCATGAAACAGAAGATTATATAGTAATTAATTTTGACACTAGTTTTGGGCTAAAACCTTACAAACAAAAGGCCCATTTGGACTATTTTTTTTTTTTTTTTTTTTTTTGGTTTGTTTGTAAAGTAAAGGTTACCCCGGTAATATATGTGAATGGTTTTGTTTTAAAGAAAATTGGCGCGAGAGACAAGAATAGGATTAACTTGGACGTTTTGAACTAGTTACTAGGCTCATCTGATCTAGACTTTTGGTATTCGCAAGATACCCGGTCCTCGTATTTTGTTATAAGGAGTGTGCGGATAGTCATTTTGAGCCACTACCATTGTGTCACCCAGCTAGATCTGTGGCATCTCCCACAAGAACATCGAGGACTAAAGAGATCGATTTGTTTACCAATTAGTTTGGTTTACTATTATGTACTAACTTGCTAAATTAACGGGTTGAGTTGAGGTTGATCACATGATCAACCTCCACTCGTTAAGTATTTGACATGATCAACCCGTCAACCAGTAAGTCGTTGATGATAGCGATAGATTCGATTTGCCTCAACAGTTTGTTGGTTCCTAAGGTACTTGCCATGGATAAGATATGGGCCCATGAACATATCAAAGTTTAAACACATGCAGGAAGTAAAGGAAAAAGAATACAAGAAAAAGCCTGCCTGCAAGAAACATGCAACACCAATAAATAATAATCAAAGCCCACTCTAAGTCTGTTCATTGGCTATATATTTTAACTTGAGCTATTATTACAGAGGCTTGCATGAGTTGGTTCACTTCAAACCGAAAACAAACGACAAAACTTTCTGACTATAGGATTTGAAATTGTTTGATTTTGGTTCTTTTGGGTTAGATGCATGATCTGTTTGTATCATTGAAACAAACTCATCAGTTTTAGACCGTTAGCAACAGAGACAAAACTTTCTGATTATAGGATATGTTATATATATATATGTTGGCACATCCATACAAAAACTAAACTAATATGCAGAAAACCAAAAGAGTATGAAAGATGAGGAACTTTTAACGGCATTCCTTCTCCCTGTCAGTAGTCTCCTGTTAAATGTTTTCGTAGTACCCTCCTCGTGAGATATCGTATACCATGAATGGAGTAACAGAATTGGAGAAAAACAAAAATAACTAAAGATATTGGATATAAATTGAATTACTTTGAACAAGATTTTGTGCATAAGTTTCCAAAAGAAAAATTAAGATTCATCATAAGAAAAGCATAACCTTATTCCTAACAGTACACCAGCATCAATCTGTATGCAATGCATAAAACTTCTTATTAACTCTAACTAATCTAAACTATAATCACACTTCAATCTCCATACCTTACTTACTGCTCCAAAAGTACGTCACTTGTCTTAAGCTCCACACTTAGCATGCCATTATCTTTGTCCTCAATCCATGTCGAAGTATATACTACCATCTCAGTGATCAAGCAAAAGTAGTGTTTCAATGTAGGAAATCACAGAGAATAAATATCCTTTTCCAGAAATCCCAATATAATTGATGTGTTTTGAGTCGGGCTCATAAGCAAAAAGATCATTTTTTGGGTCTTTTTTTTTTCATTTATAGGTTCGCACTCTTTCTGAATCCACGTATGTTTTGTATTACATCAGTTGTGTTGATGATCTATAGGTACAGCATTTAAATCCTTTCTTAAAACAATTGAACAAACAAACAATAATTACGAATCCTAAATTGTTTTTTACTCCGTATTATTTTCGTTTTCGTAATGTGCACACAAAATATGGAGTACACAGCTCTTTCAAAAAGATGCCATCCCGATAAAGGCTAATAGTGAAGGTTATGCAGTGAAAAACGAATGCCATGACATAAAAACTGGCCTCGTGTTCTATGAATCATGTTATAACGTGATTTATCATATTGGTCATGGGGCGATCCATGAGCGCCACCATAAGTTCGGTTTTGTTTATAGGTTGTGCTAACATCATCTTAACAGCTTAACGTTATTTATAGACTCTTTTATCGGTATATTTTTTTAATAAATAAATCTCTAGAATTTGATAGATATGTGATGAATAAAATTTGGGATGAAGATCCTCTCAACTTGTTTATGCGACTTAACATAATCTCAATAATTTGATAAGCATGCATTTAACAACTTGTTTATGCGATTTAACTTTCATACTACACATACTTAAACGATGTCTATATATAAACATGCCCTTAATCTTTTTGTAAAGGATTTAAAGTCGAACCTATTTGATTTGAGCTATAATCTTTCTCCTAATTAGACATCAATGTTTTCTTTCAAAATAACTTTTTATAGAAAAAAACAAGATTATCAAATGATTGAGATTCTCTCAAGTTAGTATGAACATAACTAGTCATGTTCATTTACAAACAAAAAATAAAATAAAAATTAGGTCTCGGAGTAAATTTTACAGTTTTGTTTATAAGAGAACATTATCAGTGTCATGTTCATACTAATGTTAAAGAATCTCGATCCATTTGCTATCAACTACTAACTCTCTTTCATTTTATCCAGTCGTGTTTATACAAGTGACAAAAAGCCGAACCAAAATAACTAAAAATGTAAAATATATAATATCAATTGCCTTTGAAAGATTTTTGTGAATAATTTTCACCAAAACTTGTATTAATCTATATGAAATGCAAATATTAAAATAAAAATAATAAAAAATAAATAAATAAATAAATAAATAAATAAAACCTTCAATTAATCTAAACTATATTTGCACTCCAATCTCCATATACTTTAGTTAATTGCCTGCTTCAAAAGTCACTTGTTTGACGCTCCACACTGCATGCTATCATGTCTTTTTCCATGTCGAAGTAGATACTACAATCTCAGCGATCAAGCAAAAGTAGAGTCTCGATGTAGGAGAACACAGAGGAAAAATATTCTTTTCCAGGAATCCCAATACAATTGATGTGTTCTGATTCGGGATCATAAGCAAAAAGACCCCTTTGGGGATCATATTGTGTTTCAACTATAGGTTCGCCACTCTTTCTAAATCCATATACGTGAGATATCACATCTGTTGTGTTGATGGTGTATAGCTTTATGAACGATTTTGACACACCATGTTCCATCATCTTCCATACACTATAAACTGGTTTCTCAGGCTCATATATTATTTGAACCACAACAAGGGAATCTCTAATGTTATATAAGTACAAAATACTAGTATATCGACAGACCGCTAGACTTGCAGGGTAGGAAATTTCCATAAATTCTTCACTTGTCATATCAAATGAGACAATCAGCTTGCGCGACTGCTTTCTACCATCCACATAAAAATCTTCGGAAGCAGACCAATACATAAACCTATCTATTGCTACCTGCCAGCCTAATGAAATACGTTCACAAGGTAAATTTTTGTATAGTGTTCTCCAAGTATTTGTGCTTAATGTAAAAATCTCAAATTCTCGTTTACCACAATAAATATTAAATTTATACTTAACTATCTTAGGGTCATAAGTGTCGGGACAAACCCCAAAACCAAAATAAGCATGATATGAATCAGGCACACAAAAATCAACCGATTTTCTAATAGTAGGATTCCAAATAACGACTTTTGTGGTTCTTGATAGTGCATCATAATGATACACGAATAACAAGCCTTGAGAGCTAACTATTTTTCGTTCACGTAGTCTAAAAGCCGTGGGAACAGTAAGTGAAACCTTGTGTTGAGGGAAAGTATCATCATCTAGAATTGAAACATTTTCTAATAAGGCAGAATAACCAAATGGTTTATAACTTACAAGTAGATGATGCTTATGTTTTTGCTGAGTGCGGCAACAAGCAATAAATTTAGAGCTCTCGATTAAAGACTTCCATTGTTTCGAAACCAATCTGAACCGAACAAGTGATTTGATAGGCAGATTTTTGATGATTTCTTCTTGGATATCGAATGGTATGTTGTCTGACATTATATGCTTATTAGGGTTTTAAATCGAGATATTGCATGAAACAGAAGTTTATATAATGAAACTTGACATTAGGTTTGGGCTAAAACTTTTGGAAAGTCACAAGCGTAAGGCCCATTGTTTGGCCCTTTGGGTTTCACATGCAAACCGGTTTCTAAACCATGTTCGGTTTCCCTAAACCGGTTTCATTTGTCCTCAATCCTTGTCAAGTAGATACTACCATCTCGGTGATCAAGTAAAAGTGTTTCAATGTAGGAAGTCACAGAGAATAATAACGGGGCAGCGATCCCAATATAATATATGTGCTTTGAGTCAGGTTCATAAGCAAAAAGATCATTTTTAAGATTATTTTTCATTTATAGGTTCGCCGCTCTTTCCAAATCCACGTATGTTTTGAATTGCATCTGTTGTGTTGATGGAATACACAGCTCTTTCAAAAAGATGCCAACCCGATAAAGGCCAATAATGAAGGTTATGCAGGGTAAAACGAATGTCATGACATAAAAATTCGCCTCGTGTTCTATTCATCATGTTATTACGTGATTTATCTCCCACCAGAAGTTCGTTTTTTTTTTATAAGTTCTGCTACATATTGGCCTCGTGTTCTTTTAATCTTGTTATTACGTGATTTATCTCTTACAATTATATTAACGATACAAGACAAACGCTCAAATACGATGATTTTAAAAACGATTACTAACATAACAAATGAAACCCAATATTTTCTATACAAAACCGGTAAAAGTCACATACCCATAAATCCTTCAATTTTTTTACATATAATCATATTCATCCTAACATCAATAAATACATCAGCACAAACAAGTCAAAACATGACCTCAAAAACCAACTATCTCGTGTTATCGAGGACCCGAGAGCTCCATTGCTTCAAACTGTGAATTTTCATCTACATAATCGGCATACCTTTGTGGAAAACTTTCTAATGCTCTAAATCTTGGTGTTTCAATACTTTGTGACGCCTCCCATCGCTCTACTAGCCCTTCTCCTTCCAACATTCTTAGTACTTCCGACATTTTTGGCCGATTCAACGGGTTGAATTGTGTGCATAAGAGTGCAACTTGGACCATTTCTTCCAGCTCGATTCTGTCAAAGTTGTTCTTTAATGATTTTTCGACAATTTGGTTTAGTTTCCCGTCTAGATGGAGCTTCATTACCTGTACCATAAACCTCGTTGAGCATACTTATATTTTACACCAACTAGTTTGGAATGTTGTATACGTTGAAAGTTTTAGGTGTAAGTAAATATCAACCCTATAAGGAAAAAAAAATAAAAATCATTAATTTTAAAATGTAGACTAAAGAAGGAAAGCACAAGAGTACCCCAATCAAGCATTACGCCTTTCTGGTTACCTGCTCTTCCAAAATCCAACTATAAGTTCCAAAAGCAAGAACCCGAAACCGAAAACATCAGTTTTTTTCTGATGATTAACCGGTCGACAAATACTCAGGAGCAAAATGTAGCCCACAGTGCCACGAACATCAATAGTCAACAAATTATACAGTTTTGTTTGTGAGAGAACATTATCAGTGTCATGTTCATACTAATGTTAACGAATCTCGATCCATTTGCTATCAACTAGTAACTCTCTTTCATTTTATCTAGTCGTGTTTATACAAGTGACAAAAAGCCAAACCAAAATAACTAAAAAGTAAGATATAAAATCAATTGACATTGAATGATTTTTGTGAATGAGTTTCACCAAAACTTGCATTAATCTATATGAAATGCAAAAAAATAATAATAATAAAAAAAAATAAAAATAAAACAATAATAACAATAATAATAATAATAAATAAATAAATAAATAAATAACCCTTCAACTAATCTAAACTATATTTGCACTCCATTCTCCATATACCTTTGTTAATTGCCTGCTTCAACAGTCACTTGTTTGACGCTCCACACTGAATGCCATCTTTTCCATGTCGAAGTAGATACTACAATTTCGGTGATCAAGCAAAAGTAGAGTCTCGGTGCAGAAGAACAAAAAGGAAAAATCTCGTTTTCCAGAAATCCCAATATAATTGATGTGTTCTGATTCGGGATCATAAGCAAAAAGATCCTCTTGGGGATTATTTTGCGTTTTAACTATAGGTTCACCACTCTTTCTAAATCCATATATGTAAGATATCTCATTTGTTGTGTTGATGGTGTATAGCTTTGTGAACGATTCTGACACACCATGTTCCATCATCTTCCATACACTATAAACTGATTTCTCAGGCTCAAATATTAATTGAACCACAACAAGAGAATCCTTAATATTATATAAATTCAAAATACTAGTATATGGACAGACCGCTAGATTTGCAGGGTAGGAAATTTCCATAAATTCTTCACTTGTCATATCAAATGAGACGATCAGCTCGCGCGACTGATTTCTACCATCCACATAAAAATATTCGGAAGCAGACCAATACATAAACCTATCTATTGCTACCTGCCCGTCTAATGAAATACATTCACGTGGTAAATTGTTGTATAGTCTTCTCCAAGCATTTGTGCTTAATGTAAAAATCTCAAATTCCCGTTTACCAGAATGAGAATTAAATTTATACTTAACTATCTTAGGATCATAAGTGTCGGGACATACCCCAAAACCAAAACAATCATGATATGAATCACGCACATAAATATCAACCGATTTTCTAATAGTAGGATTCCAAATAACAACTTTCGTTGTTCCTGGTGCATAAAAACAACGCGCGAATAACAAGCCTTGAGAGCTAATAACACCTTTCCTTTGTCCACGTAGTTGAAAAGCCGTGGGGACAGTAAGTGAAACCTTGTGTTGAGGGAAAGTATCATCATCTAGGATTGAAACATATTCTAAGTCAGAAGAACCAAATGGTTGATAACTTACAAGTAGATGATGTTTATGTTTTTGCTGAGTGCTGTAACAAGCAATAAATTTAGAGCTATCGATTAAAGACTTCCATTGCTTCGAAACCAATCTGAACCGAACAAGTGATTTGATAGGCAGATTTTTGATGATTTCTTCTTGGATATCGTATGGTATGTTTTCTGACATTATTATTATATCGATGTACGATGCTTATTAGGGTTTAAAATCGAGATATTGCATGAAACAGAAGATTATATAATTAATCTTGACATTAGGTTTTGGGCTAAAACTTTTGAAAAGTCACAAACGTAAGGCCCATTGTTTGGCCCTTTGGGTTTCACATGCAAACCGGTTTCTAAACCGGCGGTTCGGTTTCCCTAAACCGGTTTTTCAAAAACCTGTTTTATGAGAAACCGGTTTTCATTTGTCCTCAATCCATGTCGAAGTAGATACTACCATCTCGGGGATCAAGCAAAAGTAGTGTTTCAATGTAGGAAGTCACAGAGAATAATAACGGGGCAGCGATCCCAATATAATAGATGTGCTTTGAGTCGGGTTCATAAGCAAAAAGATTATTTTTAGGATTATTTTTCATTTATAGGTTCGCCACTCTTTCTAAATCCACGTATGTTTTGTATCACATCTGTTGTGTTGATGGAATACACAGCTCTTTCAAAAAGATGCCAGCCCAATAAAGGCAAATAATGAAGCTTATGCAGCGTACGTAAAACAAATGTCATGACATAAAAATTGGCATCGTGTTCTATTCATCATGTTATTCGTGATTTATCACCCACGGAAGTTCGGTTTTGTTTATAGGTTGTGCTACATATTGGCCTCGTGTTCTTTTAATCATGTTATTACGTGATTTATCTCTTACAATGATATTAACGATACAAGACAAACGCTCAAATACGATGATTTATAAAACGACTACTAACATAACAAATGAAACCGACCCAATATTTTCTATACAAAACCAGTAAAAGACACATACCCATAATTCCTTGATTTTTTTACATATAATCATATACATCACCACAAACAAGTCAAACATGATCTCAAAAACCAAGTATCTCGTGTCATCGAGGACCCGAAAGCTCCATTGCTTCGAACTGTGAATTTTCATCTACATAATCGGCATACCTTTGTGGAAAACTTTCTAATGCTCGGAATCTTGGTGTTTCAATACTTTGTGACGCCTCCCATCGCTCTACTAGCCCTTCTCCTTCCAACATTCTTAGTACTTCCGACATTTTTGGCTGATTCAACGGGTTGAATTGTGTGCATAAGAGTGCAACTTGGACCATTTCTTCCAGCTCGATTCTGTCAAAGTTGTTCTTTAATGATTTATCGACAGTTTGATTTAGTTTCCCGTCTAGATGGAGCTTCATTACCTGTACCATAAACCTCGTTAGCATACTTATATTTCACACCAACTAGTTTAGAATGTTGTATATGTTGAAAGTTTTAGGTGTAAGTAAATATCAACCCTTTAAGGAAAAGTAAAAAAAATTAATAATAATAATAAATAAATAAATAATTTAAAACCCGACCCATTATTTTTACTACTTAAAATGTAGACTAAAGAAGGAAAGCACAAGAGTACCCCAATCAAGCATTACGCCTTTCTGGTTACCTGCTATTCCAAAATCCAATGCTTTTGACCCGTAATAAGCACCAAAAGCAAGATCCCAAACCGAAAACATCATTTTTTCTAATGATTAACCCGATCGACAAATACTCAGGAGCAATGTAGCCCATTGCCTACGAGCAATGATGGTCGATAAATTATCTGATTTTGTTTGTGAGAGAACATTATCGGTGTCATGTTCATACTAATGTTAAAGAATCTCGATCCATTTGCTATCAACTACTAACTCTCTTTCATTTTATTTAGTCGTGTTTATACAAGTGACAAAAAGCCAAACCAAAATAACTAAAAATGTAAGATATAAAATCAATTGGCTTTGAAAGATTTGTGTGAATAAGTTTCACCAAAACTTGCATTAATCTATATGAAATGCAAAAAAAAAACCCTTCAACTAATCTAAACTATATTTGCACTCCATTCTCCATATACCTTTGTTAATTGCCTGCTTCAACAGTCACTTGTTGGACGCTCCACACTGAATGCCATCTTTTTGTTGAGTTTATGATATATAAAATACAATAAAACATAAAGACATCAAGAGTACACAGCGGAAGACTTAAGATCATAACAAATAAATTAATTAACTGAAAGTATGCGTAACGTACGTCTTGCTAATGACAAATCCCTCGAGCAAAGCAAAACAACCCTCGAGCAAAGCAAAACAAAGAAGTACTAATTGGTGTAAGAATAATGTCTTACAACCACGTTCTTATACCACGAATTAACCAACGAATCAAGCGATTGCTAGATCTAACACAAGTCCTCGTTTATGAAAACGAAACCAAACTCCCTTACAAATGGGGTGTTCGGCCGATTGGGACAAGAGAGAGAGAGGAGATCTAGGGTTAATTCATGCACAAGTGTGAAACCTAGAACCTAACCTCTTTATATACTAGTAGGTAAACTTTGGGAACAAGTTAGGGATTAGGCCTTGGAAAGCCCCATATGGCCGGCCATGTAGAAAGCCCAAAGCCAAACCCATAACTTTCCAAGTTTTCCATTTCTAGTCTTTCTCTTTTCATTTAACGATGCGTTAGTCATTTTCCATTAAATACTTAACGATCGTTAACCGAACAATGTGCAATAATTAATCGTAAACATAAACATTAATTATTAACTTTAATTCTCATTCGCTAATGTGCAATCCCGTGGTCACGAGTTCGAATCCGGACATTCACATGTTAGTAAATATATACATTTCAATGACTCCCACTTGGATATGTTTACAAAGCGTGAAATGACATTGGTTAGCATCTAGCAACACGCCAATGCCCCGGTACAACTCGTGTATGGTTTTCGGAGAAAAACCAAGTTTGATGATTCATCATCATATTCATCCTTTTTGTTTCTAATACCATGTTAATAAGAATATGGATCTCACTCATTTCTTAATTAACTATTACATTTCTCGCTTTATGTGATTGATTAAGATTACCAATTCTTACGAACATATTCCGAAAACCTTGGGCATGGCCATGCAACATCTTAACAACCCTACGAGGGGCCCGGTGGTATTATACTTCAAAATAAATTTGAAGGAAACAAATCCCATTTTGACTACAAGCGAGATTCATAAATTTCGCAACACTTACGAAAACAACCCTTATAACTACCGATTCACATATAGCGTTAGATTGCTTCACAAAAATGCACTACATCCATGACATATCTCTTGTATCTCAAGTCGGAGGATAAATATCCATGATATACTTAATGACAAAGATCCATAAAGTATCATCATGTGAGTGGGATAAGTCCTATACTCGATTCATTGAATATCATCGAAATTAGTCATGCTACGCATCAATATACTTTCAAGTATATTCTAACTAATACTGAGTTGTCTTAATTCAATATCATTCCCATGTTATTGATTGACAACGGACTATTTAGAATAACTTAAGTTATTCATGGTTTAAACATACAAACATAGGACACAATATTATAAATGAAATTAAGCGTATACCGTACTTTAATTCATTATAAATAATAATTGTTTAACATCCTTTATCCAAATACTAAATAGATCAATGCATGATAATTCTCGGTTAATGAATTTTGCCACAAGTCATGCAACTCATACTTGTTGACAAGACATAATTTCAACTAACTTTGATCTACAAGAATTTTGAGAATACTTATTTCAAAAATTCAATAATTGAATTTCTTGTATGTGTTTACATATCTTGATATTGTCATATCATTTCATAAAGTGCGTGATAACTGAACCACCCTTTTATGACAATCATCCTTCAACACTTAAAGTTTAAAGTATTCTTTATTCTTTAATGTATAATGCAACTATGCTCTTAATTGAGCATAACTAGTCAACATGGTCATCACCAGCGATACCATGACTAGAATTGAGTGTCATCTCAATTATACCAACATCATTGTGTACAACAATATGCTCTTTAAATATCCGTAAACTTGAGCGGTTATAGTGTAATGTTGGTGTCTACCAAACTCAAGTTTGTTGGCAATGACAATTATGAAATAATTGCCATATTTTAAATCCATAGAATCTAGGAGCATATCCGGCGTGGAATGAGATTCTAAATCCAAACATATTCCTTTTAAAATATTTATTACACTAACAACTTTCAATGTTGTCAAATCATCTTGTAACCAAGCATGACACAACAATCTTATACACAACATGATGTACATGATGAATCTTCAAGTTAAACTTTAAGATCTCATTCATATTATATCTTGTCAAAGATATGTATTTATCATGTTTTATTAGACTCATTTATTTTACCGCATATGTTTATAAACATATATTTCAAGGTTGTATATATTATTTCCAAATCTTACAAACGAAGTTTCATTCCCAACTAAAACTTAATTTAAGTGGAATGTAGTTGCCCATACAACATATAAGATTTAAGAAAAATAAATAATACTCCCACTAGCTTTCAGGAATACTTATGAGCAATTTTATTTTAATTATTAAATCAAACATGGATTTAATATTAAACATAAGAATCATCTCCTAGATGCATGCATATATCCATTCATGGATTCTTGCAGTCTGTACAAATTCAAAGATTATTTGAATTCATAAACTACTTTGTATTACTTATCGTCCTCATAAAGTAATTCACAACAAAGAGTTTGATATTCATTGTCAAAATTTCATATCAATGAAACTAAGTAATACAATTATAATCTTTATACTTCTATTTAATGTATCTAGAAAAGAATATTCAATCATAGTTAATTGCTTAAATATGATTAATATTATTATCACTAGACATGCATTAAATATGTGTACAATATTGTCCATATGATTTCTACATAAAGATTTAAACCACTAAGGTTTCCATCCTTTGAAGAAACTCATATTCATTATTAAGATAAACCAAGTATCTAAAGTTGATTATCTTTATGGACAGCATCTCAACATTCATAGTATGATTGATTTACCACAATTCAACATTTGGTAAATTCATCATTATGATTAACAGGCTTACCATGATCCTGTAACTCATATTTCCCAGCATTTTAAATATCTGAGATATCCTTACGGATCTATGAATGACAATTTCATCATCTTGAGGTCTATCATTTACATGTTTAGCCTCATCATGATATTGCTAGTGCATTTAGAAGATTATGTATTTTGTAACAATCTTTCAAGATCTAAACAAAACTCCCACTTGCCTTCAACAATTTAAAGATTACCTTTAAATAGTTTAGCAAGTAAACAACAATACATTGTTCTCTTTTGGGATATTACAAAAACATTGGAGTTCTAACATTATTTTGTTACAACTCACTATACAAGCGGTTTAACAAATTAGAACTTCATTATAAGACTTAATGTGATTCATCACATTCCATAAACAAATGGTGTCTTATTAATCTTCTAGGTTGAGTCTTATTGGTATATTCAATCTATACTCAATATTCTAACCTTGATAACTTTTGGAAGAAACTATAGTTATCTTGAATCAAATATGCCAATAGATTTTGATTCTTCTAGCCCGAACATACCATAAAACTATGGTATTTCATTAGAATTAATATTGTAAGATAATCTAACAATATTTAAGATAACCATCTACTCTTTGGCTCATCTATTTACCAACAAAGTAAAACTTAATGGTACAATAGAATTACCAAGTCAATTGCATGTATTATAACACAAGTATTTTTGACCAAGTCAAAAGACATATCGATTATAATCCCACTATCGTTATAAGTCATTGATCACCTCATTGACTTCATGCATATGTCTTAAAACATAGCAAGTTAACGTCTTACTTTATATTGTAAGTCTTGTATTAAAAGACTTCATGTTTGTGACTTTACAAAATCATAAACATTTTTAATTAAAGTAATTATGAACACCACCTCGGGTTTCAATTAATATTTCAAGTTAATACTTACTACATATATTTAAGTCATTCAATGAATACTTAAATTCAAAGTAGTATTAGATTACTTCATTTAATTATGTCATTCCATGAAAATTCAGCGTAAAGCGCAAAATCATCCATGCTCGTTCTCACGACACGTGGATATTTTACCTTGGGCTATAATCTAGTTCACGTTCTCCGTAACATAAATTGTAACTACAAGTGTTTCTTAAATATTGAATGACATAAATTTTGAAAATAAAGTAGTCTTTGTTATCATCTTGACACATGTTCTTAATAAGGCAATCATACATATAAAATATATAATTCCTATTAGAGCGTAACTCTCTTTACCTTGATCAAGAGAATCCATTTAAATCATATTTATATGTGTTGTATCTTGCACACAATAAAGATTTCTCCCACTTGTGCATGGAACAACATCATGTAGAGATAAACAACACGATGCATGCGTTCGTTTATTTGATTAATATGATTTGTGTCATAGATATAACAAGTAGATGTAGAACTATATTGTTTAGTAAGGAAGCGTACCGACTATCCTTAAAACATAAGTGTCTACAATTGGAAAGTAATTATCTTTGAAGATAATCTGGGTTACTACAGAGGAAATAAGGCTTGTAGCTCATTGAATTAGAAATCATTAAAACAACTTCTTATTCGGTAATGCAACATAAATGCTCCCATGAATCGACAACATTGTAAGTGTTGCATAACCGATTAAAACAACTTGCTTGCTTTTACTTTCCTACACCTTTAAAGAACCATACGTAATCATTACTAAGGTACTAAAAGGTGTATTCTACTCTATGAATGATGGGTTATCCATCAAAGTTATTAACGAAAATTGGGTATGCAATTTCTTCCTTATGAACCTACCATGCCCATAATGGTATGTAGCACCTTTAAAGGTTAAAGCAAAACAACTAGATAAAATATGCTAGTTTGCCTTTTACCAATTTTCATGGTAATTAGTCTAGCTTCTAATTTAGTAACTCATATACATGTTTTCAGGTTAACCAACATTCATGTTTGTTACAAAAGGATTCATTCACCTAATGAAGGTAATGAAATCTTTATGGAAAATATGACGTGCACGCATCATTGCTATGAGTTACATTAGAATTGAACAATTCAAAACGTTCCTATTATACCTTTCTCATTCATGAAAAGGAATAGGATTGAGTCTAATGCTTCTCCCATGGAAAGAGACTTCGTTTGTCTTTTCGGTAAATTATTCTCGATCAAACATTTGTTTGAAAGCGAGAATGGAACAATTTATTGATCAAAGACTAAACTTAGTTTACGGTTAAATGTTGCAATTATACATTCAAAAGAATTACAAAATTCAATTTTAGTATTTTCGATAATTAACCTTTCAAGAAAATTAAACACCCATGGTTCATAAACATATAACCATTTAATTTTCACTGAAAACTAGGATCAAATTGTCATAATCTCATCACGTCGGTTGATGCGCTAGTAATGAACCTTATACAAAGTGGTAGAGCTTGTGCTCAATTGCCAATTTCAATTGCAATTCCTAGATTTATGGGATTTACATATAGCCATTTCAATTGCCATGTAAACATGTTTTATCCCATCTTATGCCTTGAGTTGCCGGTTCTCACTACAAAACTCGATTAAGTTGTCAACTTAAGAAGCTGCAAAATCGTCCATGCCCGTTCTCGCGACACGTGGACATTTTACCCTTTGATTACGATCTAAGTCACGGTCTCACATGAATAAAAATAATCTTAGGTGTTTCCGTTTGGTTGGATGGCATATAACTTAAATTAAAGGGTAATAGTTTGATGTAAAATCAAATATGTACAAAGATGTCATGCATTCATCTTAGTAACATATGTTTTATTAAAACATTTATATCTTGTTTTAATGTTTAAGTTTTTCATCATCAAACTTTAATTGAGGTATTGGTTTCACCAATCAAGGAATTTAGTGTTAATTATCATCCATTATACGTACTTTTGCATAAGTGTAAACACTTAGTGTTTGGATAATTACCACCGAGTGGCGCATGAAATTAAAACTAATTCGCCATTAAGATGAGCTTGCACATTTAATGGCTTACTAAGTAGCTCCATTCAGAACTTCTGAGAGGCGAGGACCAGTGCAGCGCTAAAGCACAACCTTAGACATCCTTTCGGTGTATTTGTGCACTTCTTTAAACCCCTTTTATTAGTTCATTCTCACGGGGTGAGCCGTTCGGTCATTTGTACCAAAGTCATCATCAATTAAGCGATTATGATTACTATTCTTAAAATATATGTTTCACCATTGTTTAGGTCGGTTTATTTTTCTTGTAAAAATACCCTTGTTACACATAACAAACAAGCAAGTATTTGAAAAAATAAACAAATAAACAATGAAAACATAACAAATAAAAGTCATGCATATCAAATAGCCACATGCAACGGTTTGATAAAACTTATTAATAACCAATTCTAGATCGTCAATATGCATATATTTAATTAAGACTTCCACCGTTTTCATCTATGTACAAGGTGAACCACATGCATCGATTCATCGATTGCGTAAGTCAAAACTAAATATATACCACATAGCACATAATTGATTAAATTAATAATTATTGAGGTCTTCCCAATTTAAGATCTATCATAATTTAATGTATATCACTTAAAAATGAAAGACATACAATAAAAAGATCCATGATAAAACATGCGAGATAATTATCATGGATATCAATTACACTTAACAATTAATGCAATTAAACGAGTTACGCATATACACATAAAGTTGCATGCATCTTGGGTTTCTAATCCAATTAAAACAATAGTTTACAAAACCACAATTAGGGCACCAAATAAACGCCCCCGCCCTCAAAATTAGGGTTTAGGTTTTGCAAACCCTAGATCTAAGCATACAAATAATAACACATTCATGTTTATTTTAATTATGTGTTTGATGATTAATTGCTTGTTATACAAGGCTCGTGATGCCAATTGTTGAGTTTATGATATATAAAATACAATAAAACATAAAGACATCAAGAGTACACAATGAAGACTTAAGATCATAACAAATAAATTAATTAGCGAAAGTATGCGTAGCGTACCTCTTGCTAATGACAAATCCCTCGAGCAAAGCAAAACAAAAAGTACTAATTGGTGTAAGAATAATGTCTTACAACCACGTTCTTGTACACTACGAATTAACCAACGAATCAAGCGATTGCTAGATCTAACACAAGTCCTCGTTTAAAAAAGCGAAACCAAACTCCCTTACAAATGGGGTGTTCGGCCGATTGGGACAAGAGAGAGAGAAGGAGAGATCTAGGGTTAATTGATGCAAGTGTATGAAACCCTAGAACCTAACCCTCTTTATATACTAGTAGGTAAACTTTGGGAACAAGTTAGGGATTAGGCCTTGGAAAGCCCATATGGCCGATGTAGAAAGCCCAAGCCAAACCCATAACTTTTCCAAGTTTTCCATTTCTAGTCCTTTCTCTTTTCATTTAACGGTCGCTAGTCATTTTTCCATTAAATACTTAACGATCGTTAACCGGACTTAATGTGCAATAATTAATCGTAAACATAAACATTAATTATTAACTTTAATTCTCATTCGCTAATGTGTGCAATCCCGTGGTCACGAGTTCGAATCCGGACATTCACATGTTCGTAAATATATACATTTCCAACACTTTTTCCATGTCGAAGTAGATACTACAATTTCGGTGATCAAGCAAAAGTAGAGTCTCGATGTAGGAGAACACAAAGAAAAAATATTCGGTTCCAGGAATCCCAATATAATTGATGTGTTCTGATTCGGGATCATAAGCAAAAAGACCCCTTTGGGGATCATTTTGCGTTTGAACTATAGGTTCACCACTCTTTCTAAATCCATATACGTAAGATATCTTATATGTTGTGTTGATGGTGTATAGCTTTGTGAACGATTTTGACACACCATGTTCCATCATCTTCCATACACTATAAACTGGTTTCTGATGCTCATATTTTAATTGAACCACAACAAGAGAATCCCTAATGTTATATAAATTATACAAAGAAAATTGATATATGGACAATCGGGTGAGAATTTCCATAAATTCTTCACTTGTCATGTCGAATCGACAATCATTTGCTTGCTGCGATTTCTACCATCATATAAAGTCTTGAGCATACCAATACATAAACCTATCTATTGCTATCTGCACGCTAATGAAATACATTCGAGATCATTGTTGTATAGTCTTCTCAAGCATTTGTGCTTAATGTAAAAATCTCAAATTCCGTTTACCACAAGAATTTAATTTATACTTAACTATCTTAGGGTCATAAGTGTCGGGACAAACCCCAAAACCAAAACAAGCATTATATGAATCACGCATCAATATCAACCGATTTCCTAATAGTAGCATTCCAAATAACACCTTCGTGGTTCTTGATCGTGCATCATAACAATCTTGCGAATAACAAGTCTTGAGCTAACTACTCTTTGTCCATGTAGTTTAAAAGCCGTGAGGAATGATAAGTGAAACCTTGTGTTGAGGAAAGTATCATCATCTAGGATTGAAACATATTCTATCATAATAACCACGGATGCTCGATAACACAAGTAGATGATATTTATGTTTTCTTGGCGTGGTAACAAGCAATAAATCTAGAGCTCTCGATTAAAGACTTCCATTGTTTCGAAACCAATCTTAATCGAATAAGTGATTTGATAGGCAGATTTTTGATGATTTCTTATTGGATATCGAATGGTATGTTGTCTGACATTATTATATATATCGACGATGCTTATTAGGGTTTAAAGTCTAGATATTGCATGAAACAGAAGATTATATAATGAAACTTGACAATAGGTTTTGGGCTAAAACTTTTGGAAAGTCACAAACGTAAGGCCCATTGTTTGGTCGTTTGGGTTTCACATCGAAACGGTTTCTAAACCGTGGTTCGGTTTCCTAAGCCGGTTTCATTTGTCCTCGATCCATGTCCGAAGTAGATCTACCATCTCGGTGATCAAGCAAAAGTGTTTCAATGTAGAAATCATAGAGAATAATAGCAGGCGATCCCAATATAATAGATGTGCTTTGAGTCGGGTTCATAAGCAAAAGATCATTTTAATTATTTTTTATTTATAGGTTAGCTACTCTTTCTAAATCCATATATGTTTTGTATTACGTCTGTTGTCTTGATGGAATACAATTTGTTTCAAAAGATGATGACCCGTCTGAGCTAATAATGAAGGTTATGCATCGTAAAACAAATGTCATGACATAAAGTTGGCCTCGTGTTACGTTCATCATGTTATTCGTGATTTATCTCCCACCGGAAGTTCGGTTTTGCTTATCGTTGGCTACATATTGGCCTCGTGTTCTTTTAATCATGTTGTTACGTGATTTATCTCTTACAATTATATTAACGATACAAGACAAACGCTCAAATACGATGATTTAAAAAACGATTACTAACATGAGTTTGGTTCAATAAAAATAAAAAAAAAACTAAAGATCAAACGAACAATTCTCAACAATTTATTTTTTCATCAAAACAATAAAATAAGCTTTCACCTTCATTTTTAAAAACTAAATATCTCACAAACCATTGATCGTTAGACGAAACTAATCATACCATCACGACAAGCATAAAATTACCTTTAATTTGATATCACACATCATATACTTTCAACTATTTTTTTTTCGACTTTTTGTGGGTTTAAGTTTTACGGTTAGGGTTTAAGTTTTTAGTATTTAGGGGTTTGACTTTTTGGGTTAAGCTTTTTAGAGCCGAAGTGCAGTGGTGCCAAACTTGGTGCCAACGAGTTTGGTATGACGCCAGCTTGGCGTTACCCTGTCGCGTAAACTTAACGACCACTTTTTTTTTTTTTTTTTTTTTTTTTTTTTTTTTTTTTTTTTTGAAAAGTAGCCAGTTGGTGGTGGCAAATATAGCCGTTTTTTGAATTTGTACCCAAATTTTTTATAAAACCTCCTTATTCTTCCATATTTTCACACTCTTCAAACCTAATTCACACCTCAAAAACACTCATTTTTCTTTCATTATGGATCAAACCATCCCTGGCGGGCACTTTAGACAATTATGAAGATTTTTAAAGGCGGCCGAGAGAGATATATTCGTTCGTATCAAGAGTATGAACAATATATGAATTTGTGTAATCAAGAATGGGTGGATCAAGATCGAGTCCTAAAGGAGGCATATATACCCGTCAACGAAGAAGCGGTGCGTCTGTCGGCGACTATTTCGGCGCAGAGATTGGTCCTAAATATCCGGAAGAGAATTTTCGACGAAGGTATCGTATGAGCTCTACACTTTTTAAAAATAGTTAATGCTATTATAAGTTATGATGCCCGGCCCGCCCAAATACTTTCAATTTTTAGAGATGGTTATGATGCTACTGGTCGTAAAAGTATTGATCCTATTTTGAAGATCACATACGCTATCTGGCAATTAAGCGTCGACCTGCGCTGATGCGTTTGATGAGTACTTGCAAATTCTTGAGCGAACTCAACGACAATGTTTGTCGACTTTACAAAATGCATACATGTTTTATCGTTGAGAAGTATTTAAGGAAGCCAGCTTTAGGCGATATTGAAATGTTATATGAATTGCATAAACAAAAACATGGACTCCACAGGAATGCTCGGGAGTATTGATTGTATTGGGATTGGAAAAAATTGCCCAAAAGCCTTAGCCCTCAATTAGCGTGGCCATAAATACCAACTATTATGTTAGAAGCGGTTGCGGATCAGCGGTTATGGATATGGCATGCTTATTTTGGGGTTCATGGTGCAAATAATGATCTAAATGTTTTATATGGTTCTCGTTATTTGATGATGAACTTGCGATGCTGACTCCGGAATGCCGTTTAAGTAAATGGGCATGTGTACAACAAAGGTTACTATCTAGCCGATGGCATTTATCCAACATGGTCCGTGTTTGTGAAAGCGTTTTACATTGCAAGGTGCGAAAAAGCGTTGAGGTTTAAAATAATTCGGAAAGTTCTAGAAAGGATATCGAAGAGCTTTGGTCCTGGTCGTTGGGGAATTATCGACAACCCGCGTGCTTTCGAAATCAACGCTTTGACAAGGATCATGAATTGCTGTGTAATGTTGCATAACATGATATTGGAAGGCGAAAATTACGTAGTGAATTTAAGAGATGTGTTCGTTGATCAGCGCCCGGACATTCTGCGGGAATGGACGAAAGATGTGATTCGTGTTCGAAAACAAAAAGAACTCGAGAGATAGCAAAATACACAGCGATCTTGAGATGACCTTGTGGAACATGTTTGGAGAAATTATAACTAGTTTGTAATTTTATCTTTTAAGTTTTATGTTTTTTTTATTGTAATGTTTTTTTAATGAATAAAGTAATTTTAGAATATATTCTTTTACATTTTATAAAAAAAAAAAAAAAAAAAAAAAGAATGAGTTTGCACAGAAATTACAGTGCCAACGGATCTGAAATGTGGTGCCAAACATTTTACGGTGCCAAACTCAAAAGCGGCGTGGCGGTTTAGCGCGAAAAGCCGAGAGTTTGTGCTGCTGTCTGCAGTCTCTTTAGGGTTTATGAGTTTAGGTTTCTTATGGTTTAGCGGATAGGGTTTAGATTTTTTTGTTTAGCGGTTAGGGTTTTAGGGGTCTTAGGTTTTAGGGTTTAAGAGTTTAGTGGTTAGGGTTTTTAGGGTTTAGGGTTTGTAGTTTAGGGGTTGTGTTAACACAAAAGAGTATTTTTAAAACTTTCATTCATTGTGTACAACGATAAAAATAAATTAAATCAGTATCTGATATCTTTATATAATAAAACAAAACCTCTAGTGGGAATTTTTCATTTCAAAAAAATCAAACCATACCTTATTTGGTAATAATTTTTTTAATTTGATTTTTTTTTTGGATTTTGAAAAATAATTAAACCTAATTATTTCCTGATTTGGCAAAAAAAATTGAAATTTTCGTCTATACGTATTATGCTTTGGAAAAAACTAAATATACACAGGTACTTGAGATATAATACTTAATAGATTTGGGTGGAAAGTATAAAATTAAAAAAAGCGGAACACAAATTCTTTTTAACAATACAAAACCTAAACAAAACAAAAACACAGATCAAACATTAAACCTCAATCAACAAAACCCTATTCAAATCTTGAAGTCTTTGCATCCATCTTTTCAAACGATTGTGTGTTCAACAATCATGGTAAGATTTTTCTTTTCAATCGAATTAATAAAAACCCTAATTCGATTTGCTATCTTTTTTTCTGTTAATCAATTCAATTACTGCTAATTCGATTTTCTTATGCTTCGTTCTTTTTCAGTTAATTGATAAATCTAAATTCGATTTGTATATCTGTTTTTTTTAATTAACATCCCTAAAAAGACCTTACGATCGATCGACCCCCTTTGAATATTTGCAGTTAAGATTTTCCGATGGATTAATCGGTTTCTGCCACCACCATGTGTGGCTGCTCCGCCACCGCCATTAACATGCTTCAATCAGGTATTACTGTGACCCACATAATTTATAGCATTAGGTAATTGTGTTGAAGGTTATAGCTGATTGCTTAATTTGGGTATGAATCGTTTGAACATTATGTTTTAGTATTTGTTGTGTTTAAGACTTCAATACTTGGACATTAGAAGCAATAGTGTGGTCTAAAAGAGTGAGATTATGATTTTTACATAACAGAGTAAACCTAGCTTTCGATTATGAATGTTAATTCATGAATGTAGAAATATGGATTAGAAAGTTATATAAAAACTTGAATTAACTTGAATGCTCGAAATCCTCGAATAAAAAATGTGTAACCAATGCCGGATAATTTTGAAATTGGCATTGGTTTAGTATCTGTTATAATAAAGTAGCAGCCTTTAAAAAAAATTATTGTTAGATTGTTCTTTGACATGCTTGTATAAAATGTATTTAGAAAGTTAAAAACATGATGATGTTTGTGTTATGGCCTATTTAGAAAGGTGTTTTATGAAGTAGTCTAAGGGGTTTATTGAACTTTAAATTGCAGTTTGGATATGGAAGACTCAAGGGTCGATGTAATACTTGACTTTCTCAAAAGGAATGACTTCGCCCGGGCTGAGGCATCTTTTCCAAGCGAGATTGATAAAGTGTATGCCCTATAATTTTTCCCTTTCCTTTTCAGTTAAGAATGATTCTATTTGTTATATTAACTCTAACCTGCGTGTAAAAATTGATAACATATTGTTTTGTCAGGTTAAAGCACCATGTAAACGATTTTCACCTCAACCTTAGTAGCAGTCTCCAAGGGCCTGGACGAGGATGAGTGGAAAATACTATAGAAAGACTTAGCAGGTGAGTAATTAGTATGTAGCTTAATTCAGTTACTTTAACTTTCATTCAAATGACAAAATGTGGAATCTTGTGGACCAAAACCAATGCTACATACATCTTTTAGTGATCATTAATGCTTGAAATGGTAGGTTTTGTGTGATAACTTCCTCAAAGGGATGGACTAACCATAGATTTATAAATCACATCATCCTCGGTTCTAATAATAGCTTTACAAATCTTGATTATAGGGATGGACTAGGAGAAGGATATGATCATATGCTTAGTCAAGCTCGACATGGGAAGTCGCGTGTATTAGTTGGTCAAAGAAAGCTCTCTGCTAAAGTTTCCAAGAGGTATGCTTTTTAGATAATGCAAACCTTGAACTGTTTCATCTATGTTCTTATCGAACATGATTAATTCCAAACCTTTAGGTTGAAAGATAAGCATTATAGTGCCGATGGGGCTACCTCTGGATTGAGCTTAACTTTCACACCAATGGTACTCATGTTGAAGGTTAGTCTCTTGCAGTATTGTGCTTTAAATGGATACTAATAAATATGTAATGTTGCTTTAAATGGTTAGTCTATTTTGGTTTAGCTTAATAAGAAGAGGAAATATACGGGTAAAGTAGAGCCAACGATTGCTACACGATTGCTACTAAAATATTAAAGTTACTGAGTTGAAATTGGGAGACGTACTGTGCTGTAAATGGTTATGCTGCAACCCTTTTTTCTTACTCAAGTTGGTATAATATTCGCAAAAATAAATAAATATTGTTTATTTGTTTCAATGGAACAATTCTGGTAAGAATGGAGATAGTGTGGATTTTGGTGTTAATTTGTTAGCTCCTTCTGGTCCTCAAAATCCCAAAATCATTGTCTGATAAAAGCTCCTTCAAGAACAGGACTTTGAATATCAGTATTTTGAACGTAATAATGAAAATTAGTCATTCCAGCCCAAGACTATTTCAGTAGGATTTCTAGGAGAAAATAAACAATTAAAAATTTTAGTAGGAAACATCGTTGGAAGACCATACTGTTATGGTCTAAATTTTGAACAATGTAGAAGACTTTAGTTTTAAAACCTTATTTCAGTTTATAAATTGTTTCTATTACATAATAATACATATTTAAAAGTTTAAGAAAAATCCCCGTGCGTGCACGAGTATAAGTTTTACTGTGGTCCAATTTTTAATCAGATTTCACTTAATGTACATTTAAACTTGTGAACTTGGAAAAAGCCATTGAGTTTTAAGAATACTTGATGGCGTGTATTTGTAGGCTTTAAAAGTCATTAAGTATGCTGTGGGGAAGTTGGATGTAGAATTTGATTTGTGTCGTGCTAATGACAACAGTTTAATGTAATGACAACGGTTTTACTATCAATATCCGTATGCTAAGAATCGGTGATGGTAAGTATATATGACAAAACAGGAGGGTCAGACGGGTTGCGTAACATATTAACATGTCAAACAAGGTGTTTTATGTACAAGGACAGGTTGAGTATCACATTTTGTTTAAATATTTTACACCCTGATAAATACTTAGTATGACAAGCGTTGTTACAATAGTTGATGTAATTTCAAGTAATCTTTTTAACCAAGTGATGTAGGTAGTTTTATGCATTAAAATCAAACTTTGGGTTACTTTCTACGTATTTCCTCTTTATCTAAGTACCTACATATGCCCAGCTATGAGTAAACTTGGTTGGAAATTCCAACCTCTGTTTATTCTTAATGTACATTTATATAATAACTACTTTGATAATGTGTGTTGGTAGTTAATTCTGTGCATGGTTAAATATGCAGGGTATACTTACTAACGCGACAAGGTGTTTAAGGTGTGAGATTGTAACTGCAAGAGATGAGACATTCTTAGAGGCTTGATATAGGGAAGAACAGTTCAATTATGAGCTGTTTAAAAAAGTTCAGTTGCAGTGAGACATTGATTGCAAAGGATAAGTTTTTCTGTGATAAATGCTTGCAGGTTGGTACTTTTTGCAAATTTACTTCTTTAGTACTTTCCCAATGTTAGTATTGTTTTTCAATGTAGTTTGGTAAAATGCAACTAGAAAACACAATATTTATCGACATTAGTACATTACAATCTGATTAAAGATTTCTTATTGTGAGCTTCTTTAATTAAATGACCAGAAATTAATATCTTTGGAGGGAAATCGAACGAATTTGACGCAAACTTCATGGACCATGCTTGGTCTTAAGCATACAAGGGGAAGAAATTCAATGCCATCTACCACTTTTTTGGCTACCAAGCTTGTGATTCCTTTGCCTTCAAAGTTTATTGTGCCTATGCTACTATGCATATGCAAGTTCCCACACCTTAGCCAATGAATGTAAACAGTAATATAGGCCTACCTAAACTCTGAACAATTCTGTTGTAGGTTTCTTGGAAATTGATGTTACCATATCTTGGTAGCTGGTCTGAATGGTTATATGGCAACTGTCACTAACCTAAAGAGTCATTCAAACAATTGGCAATGTGAGGATGCTCCAATAACAGTAAGGCTTAAACTTTTCATTTGCATCAGCTTGTCAATAACAGTAAGAACTACAACAATTGGGAAGCCAGTGGTCCATCGTGCTACTGTTGATTTAAGAGGCAAAGTATACGAGTATGTGAGGTTTCATTTCATTTTTTTATTTGAATTTCAATGGAGTGAGCAATCTAACATATGTGGTGCGATGGGTAGGAGGGAAGATGCTATTGGGAATTTGAAAAAGTGTTTGGAACTTAAGGAAATGATGTTCGAGAAAAATAGTAGGGAGATTGGAAACGCGTATAGGGATATGGCGGAAGTATGTTGCGCTTTTGAACTTTGGTGAAGCGTTGCCGTATTGTGAAAAGGCTATGGAGATACATAAAGTGCAATTAGGGAGTAATTCGGTTGAGGTTGCACACTGTAGGCGTTTGTTAGGCGTTATTTACACGGGTTTGGAACAACATGAAAAAGCGTTGGAACAAAATCAGTTGTCTCAGAAGGTTATGAAGAATTGGGGGCTTACATCCGAACTGCTTAGAGCTGAGATTGATGCAGCGAATATGCAAATTGCGTTAGGGAAATTTAATGAGGCGATTAATACTTTGAAAGGTGTTGTGTTACAAACTGATAAAGAGAGTGAAGATCGTGCTATGATTTTTGTATCTATGGCAAAAGCATTAGGTAATCAAGATAAGTTTCTGGAAGCTAAACGGTGTTTGCAAATGGCATGTGGGATTCTGGATAAGAAAGAAAAGTCGTCACTGTCAGAAGTGTCGGAGATGTATATGGAAATATCGATGCAATATGAATCAATGAATGAATTCGAGACTGCAATATCTTTACTAAAGAAAACATTTTGGAGTTGGGTATGTTTATAATAATTTGGGTGCGGCTTATCTTGAACTAGACAGGCCTCAGTCTGCAGCACAAGTGTTTGCAATGGCTAAGGATATAATGGACACTGCCCTCAGGCCTCATCATGTTGACTCAATTGAGGCGTGTCAAAATCTGTCAAAGGCATATAGCGCAATGAAAAAGGTATGCAACTCACCTTTCTATGTTGATTTCCATAATTCGGATGTTCAAAAAGGGTTAAATTAATAAGACATCATTTTTAGGTAATCAAAACTTAGCAAATACTAGAAAAACAAAATTTATGATTATTACAACTTCAAACACCAGAAATAGATCCAAACATCATCTCCAACAGCTGGTTGTTTGATCTGATTATTTGAATATAATTACTCAATGCATAACACTTTCACATCGCACATTCAGTTTTCTAGAACTCGATTCTGTATCTTATCTGGTTCCTGTTTTGCAGCTATGCCCTTGCAATAAACTTCCAGGAGAAGGCCGTTGATGCTTGGAGAGGACATGGACCAAGTGCACAAGATGAACTCAAAGAAGCCCAGCACGTTCTTCACCAATTAAAGGTGAAAGCTTGTGGTGAATCGGATGACAAAAAAACATTACCTCCAACTCATGAAAGGAGAAGAAGCTCAAACTCAAGCTCAAATGTTTCAGTTGATTAAAGGTTTTTAGCTAATGTAGTTTACATGAAAGTGTTTTTGGAGAAATTTTACTGCTTTTTATCCCTTTTGTCATTTTGGTGACCTTCTTATTGACCTTGGTCTATATAAGCTTACATGTGTTCATTGGCTGTAGTAAAGATAATTTGATGTATGAGTTCTAATTGAACATGAGCGTATGCATATTTTGTGTTGCTGTTAGACTTTGCGGTTATGCGAGTGGAGAGATTATGTAGGTCTTTCTCAAGATCTTAAGATGCATATATTGCAATTTCATTTATGAGGTTTGTCCTGGGTCGTCTAGCATTTCAAATGGGGCAAAGTAAACTTTTATAACCTAAAGGAAAACTAGGTCAAACAGGTTAAAATTCGTTCATAGCCTATTTTTAATGTATACCACATTAAAAAGTAAATTTGTGTTTGATTTAATGCATTGATGTGGTGTGATTGGGTGTTTTTAGGTTGAGTGAATTAGTGTTAATTTTTTTTTTTTTGTTATTGAGTGAATCTAGAAGAACTCCCGTTTCTTTTTAGTTTACACTTTGCGACCAAAATTATAAAGTATTAAATCTCAACCCATGTGTATTTTTGACTTTTTTTTTCAACCTACTAGGAAAAAACGAATTTTATATATTTTGGTCATATAAGGAAATATTTAAGGTTTCTTTTCATAATAATTATTTTTTAGAAAAATTAAATTAAAAATTTAAAACCATAAATAAAACAAAACAAAAATTAAATTATTTTTTTAATGAATAAAATACATTATTGACAAAATCGATTAAAACACGTACGTCTTGTAGCATTCTCTTAGTTGGAGCTACATAGAAAGATAATTTTATTCTTGTCATGATAGTATAATTAAATTTACTAACTATTAACGGTTTGTGAGATATTCTTTTTAAATATAAGGGTGAAAGTGAATTTAATAAATTTAATAAAAAATAGATTTGAAATCGATCCATTTTATCTTTAGTTTTTACTTTTTATTGATCTCACCCCTTACTAACATAAGTAATGAAACCCAATATTTTCTATACAAAAGCAGTAAAAGTCACATACCCATAATTCCTTCATTTTTTTTTTACATATAATCATATTCATCCTAACATCTATAAATACATCACCACAAACAAGTCAAAACATGATCTCAAAAACCAAGTATCTCGTGTCATCGAGGACCCGAAAGCTCCATTGCTTCGAACTGTGAATTTTCATCTACATAATCGGCATACCTTTTTGGAAAACTTTCTAATGCTCGAAATCTTGGTGCTTCAATACTTTGTGACGCCTCCCATCGCTCTACCAGCCCTTCTCATTCCAACATTCTTAGTACTTCCGACATTTTTGGTCTATTCAAAGGGTTGAATTGTGTTCATAAGAGTGCAACTTGGACCATTTCTTCCAACTCGATTCTATCAAAGTTGTTCTTTAATGATTTATCGACGATTTTTTATTTAGTTTCCCGTCTAGATGGAGCTTCATTACCTGTAACGCAAACCTCGTTAGCATACTTATATTTCACACCAACTAGTTTACAGTGTTGTATTCGTTGAATGTTTTAGGTTTAAGCAAATATTAAAACCCGACCAATTAATCAAAATCCAGACAAAAGTATGTTATTTTTACTACTTAATGTAGCCTAAAGAAGGAAAGCATGAGCGTACCCAATCAAGCATTACGCCTTTCTGGTTAGCCGCTCTTCCAAAATCCAACACTTTTTGACCCGTAATAAGCACCAAAAGCAAGATCCCGAAACCGAAAACATCAGTTTTTTCTAATGATTGACCAGTCGACAAATACTCAGGAGCAATGTAGCCCACAGTGCCACGAACAGCAGTAGTCGATAAATTATACAGTTTTGTTTGTGAGAGAACATTATCAGTGTCATGTTCATACTAATGTTAAAGAATCTCGATCCATTTGCCATCAACTACTAACTCTCTTTCATTTTATCTAGGCGTGTTTATACAAGTGACAAAAAGCCAAACCAAAATAACTAAAAATGTAAGATATAAAATCAATTGACTTTGAAAGATTTTTGTGAATAATTTTCACCAAAACTTGCATTAATCTATATGAAATGCAAAAAAAATAAAAAATAAAAAATAAAATAACCCTTCAATTAATCTAAACTATATTTGCACTCCAATCTCCATATACCTTAGTTAATTGCCTGCTTCACACTGCATGCCATCATGTCTTTTTCCATGTTGAAGTAGATACTACAATCTCGGTGATCAAGCAAAAGTAGTGTCTCGACGTAGGATTTCACAGAGGAAAAATCTCGTGTTCCAAGAATCCCAATATAATTGATGTGTTCTGATTTGGGATCATAAGCAAAAAGATTCCTTTGGGGATTATTCTGCGTTTTAGCTATAGGTTCGCCACTCTTTCTAAATCCATATACGTGAGATATCGCATCTGTTGTGTTGATGGTGTATAGCTTTGTGAACGATTTTGACACACCATGTTCCATCATCTTCCATACACTATAAACTGGTTTCTGAGGCTCATATTTTAATTGAACCACAACAAGAGAATCCCTAATGTTATATAAATGCAAAAAATTAGTATATGGACAGACCGCTAGACTTGCAGGGTAGGAAATTTCCATAAATTCTTCACTTGTCATGTCAAATGAGACAATCAGCTGCTTGCGCAACTGATTTCTACCATCCACATAAAAATCTTCGGAAGCAGACCAATACATAAACCTATCTATTGCTATCTGCGTGCCTAATGAAATACATTCACGAGGTCGACTGTTGTATAGTCTTCTTCAAGCATTTGTGCTTAGTGTAAAAATCTCAAATTCCCGTTTACCACAAGAATTTAATTTATACTTAACTATCTTAGGGTCATAAGTGTCGGGACAAACCCCAAAACCAAAACAAGCATTATATGAATCACGCACATCAATATCAACCGATTTTCTAATAGTAGGATTCCAAATAACACCTTTCGTGGTTCCTGATCGTGCATCATAACCATGCACAAAGTACAAGCCTTGAGAGCTAACTATTCTTTGTCCATGTAGTTTAAAAGCCGTGGGGACAGTAAGTGAAACCTTGTGTTGAGGGAAAGTATCATCATCTAGGATTGAAACATATTCTCTATCAGAATAACCACCAGATGCTCGATAACTTACAAGTAGATGATGTTTATGTTTTTGCTGAGCGTGGTAACAAGCAATAAATCTAGAGCTCTCGATTAAAGACTTCCATTGTTTCGAAACCAATCTTAATCGAATAAGTGATTTGATAGGCAGATTTTTGATGATTTCTTCTTGGATATCGTATGGTATGTTATTGTCTGACATTGTTATATCGATATACGATGCTTATTAGGGTTTTAAATCGAGATATTGCATGAAACAGAAGATTATATAGTAATTAATTTTGACACTAATTTTGGGCTAAAACCTTACAAACGAAAGGCCCATTTGGACTTTTTTTTTTTTTTTTTTTTTTTTTTTTTTTATTGGTTTTGTTTTTAAAGGTTACCCCGGTAATATATGTGAATGGTTTTGTTTTAAAGAAAATTGGCGCGAGAGACAAGAATAGGATTAACTTGGACGTTTTGAACTAGTTACTAGGCTTAACTGATCTAGACTTTTGGTATTCGCAAGATACCCGGTCCTCCTATTTTGTTATAAGGAGTGCGCGGATAGTCCTTTTCGAGCCACTAACATTGTGTTACCCAGCTAGATCTGTGGCATCCCCCCGCAAGAACATACGAGGACTAAAAGAGATCGGTTTAATTTGTTTACCAATTACTGTAATTAGTTTTGTTTACTATTATGTACGTACTAACTTGCTAAATTAACGGGTTGAGTTGAGGTTGATGAGATGATCAACCCCTACTAGTTAAGTATTGACATGATTAACCCGTCAACCAGTAAGTCGTTGACGATAGCGATAGATTCGATTTGCCTCAACAGTTTGTTGGTTCCTAATTAAGGTACTTCCATGGATAAGATATGGGCCCATGAACACACGCAGGAAGTAAAGGGAAAAAAGAATACAAGAAAAAGCCTGCCTGCAAGAAACATGCAACACCAATAAATAATTGGCTATATACTTTACTTGATCTATTATTACAAAGGTTTGCATGAGTTGGTTCATTTCAAACCGAAAACAAAAGACAAAACTTTCTGATTAAAGGATACTGAAATTGTTTTGTTCTGGTTCTTTTGTGTTAGATGCATGATTCGTTTGTATCATCGAAACAAACTCATCAGTTTTAGATCGTTAGCAACAGAGACAAACTTCTGATTATAGGATATGTTATATATCATTATAATGTTGGCACATCCATACAAAAGCTAAACTAATATGCAGAAAATTAAAACCAAAAAGAGTATGAAAGATGAGGAACTTTTAACGGCATTCCTTGATCCTTCTCCCTGTCAGTAGTCTCCTGTTAAATGTTTTCGTAGTACCCTCCTCGTGAGATATCGTATTCCATGAATGGAGTAACAGAATTGGAGAAAAACAAAAATAACTAAAGATATTGGATATAAATTGAATTACTTTGAACAAGATTTTTGTGCATAAGTTTCCAAAAAGAAAACGCAACCTTATTCCTAACAGTACACCAGCATCAATCTGTATATATGCAATGCATAAAACTTCTTATTAACTCTAACTAATCTAAACTATAATCGCACTTCAATCTCCATACCTGACTTTCCTGCTCCAAAAGTCACTTGTCTTAAGCTCCACACTTAGCATGCCATTATCTTTGTCCTCAATCCATGTCGAAGTAGATACTACAATCTCAGTGATCAAGCAAAAGTAGTGTTTCATTTATAGGTTCGCCACTCCTTCTAAATCCACGTATGTTTTGTATTACATCTGTTGTGTTGATGGAACAAAGCTCTTTCAAAAAGATGCCAGGCCCGATAAGGGCTAATAATGAAGGTTATGCAGCGGTAGCACACTAATAAGCGTAGCTCTCTTATAGCATGCCTTAGACTTGCAAGCAGAATTACAATTATCATAAAGAGAGGTAATTGTGTCAACTTACATACGGTAGTTTGAAACGGATGATAGGAAACTATTGTATGACCGACACTATCTTAGATCAAAAGGACACGTGTTAAATAAACAATAATCTTATAGCTTTTTTAATTGAAATGCAAAATATGAGCTAACGTACGCAGTTGCTAAGCACCGCATGCTTGTATGTAAGGGTGGCATAAAAACCTATCCAATCCTGACCTGATTAAGCCTAAGTCGGGTTACTTGAGTCAATAATTTTGTTCGAATTATTCGGGTCAATCAGAATAACCTAAATGTCAAATCACTACAAAAAATGTAAGATTTGGCACGACTTTGTCGTCCCAAAATGCACACATGTCGAATGTGAAGAAAAAAGGCGACGACATCGTGCGCTTTTAATGAACCTATTGTGTTAAAAAAAATTTGGGACGACATTTTCTTTAGACTTTGGGACGACATATGTTGTGGGGCCAAATAAAATTCAATCTGAAAATCGGTTTGGGACGACAATGTCGTACTTTTTTTTTTTTTTAAATCTTTTAAATAAACCTAAAAAGTAATTAAATTGCAAAAGGCACGACATTGTCGTTATAGGTCTTATCTACGTGGAAAGCAATGGCCACTTTGTGCGAAATGGCACGACATGCTTTGTATATTAGGGACTGACAATGTAGTCCCTAATTATCTGGATGGCCAAAAAAAATGCGAGAGCGCATATTTTCCAGATTTTTCGGTTTTTCGGAAAAATCTACCAAAACAAATACAACTCTGTAATCAATCACAATCCACAATACCAAATTACTAAGCGGATCGAATAACATTCCACAATTCTACGATACCATTTAACAAATAGGATACAAAGTAAACTACTCTTAAACTAACATGTCTCGAAACCAACAAGGCGCAAATTTCCTAAATAACATGTCTCAAACTAACATGTCTCAAATTTCCTAAATAACATTAAACAAATACAATACTATTCCATAATATTAATAAGTCTAAAATACACAAACTAACTTCCGCTACTCCTCAAAGAACTCGCTTGAATCATGCTTGGGCTAAATCACCCGACTAGTTGCCGCCTCATTATTATCCCGCTATCATCATCATTATTATCCCGCTATCATCATCATTATTATTCAAGTCATTATTATCAATATGATCATTTTGGCTCAAATGGGGATTATTTTGTGAGTTGTACAGGTTAAGGTGCGGTGGCGGCATAGCATAGTTCGAACTAGTACACAGGCACGTGATAGAGTTTGGAAAGGTGGGCGATAACAACCGGCAAATGCATTATTGGGGTTGAAAGTGGAAGCTTGGAAACCATAAGGGCGGGAGGGAAAAGGGTAGGAATGGTGCAGGGAAAGGGAGGTGAAAATGGATTACCTTGTGATGAGTTGTAGTGGGACAAAAATTACAGAAGGTAAGATCCGTATGTCCCAGCTGCGGCTTGGGCATGACAGTGACTTCATAGCTGCGCGGAACTCTTGCCTAGCCGCGGCGGCTCGCCTCGGCTGACGAGCCCGTTCTTGGCGGCCTTGGTTTCCTCATCGCCTCGCCATATGCTCCTAATAGCGTAATCTTGATGGCATGCCGCGTGTGAACTGCGGCGGTTGAGCCACCACCGGTAACCTCACCTTTGCACCTTGATTCGGCGGTTATCACTCGAACTACAGCTGCAATATTTCCAAGCTGCTCATGTATGCGGGATGAGACCGGCTCGACTTGCTCTTGAAGGGCCCTCATCTCATTCGTGTAATTTCAAAAAAAAAAAAAAAAAAAAAAGTTAGGAAAAAATAATAAATGAAGTAACTTAATATAATAGCGCATGTTAAGAGATAAACTACTTACGTAAGCCGTCTCGTTCTCTCTCGTCTCAAATGTGCCATCTTTGTTTGAATGGCCTCTCCTCCGGGTTTCAAGCGGTCTTCATTTTGATTGTTATTGTTGACCCTCTATACATACAATATAAAATAAATTGATAACGAGGTAAATATAAACAATATAAAAACCTTTAAAAATCACAAAAATTATAACGAGTCTTACATGAATATTGCGTCCTTGAGCGAGCGATTGTCGACCTTGGTAAGTTTTAATCTTGTTTTTGATCGATTTTACGCATTTGTGGTCGATCTTGCCATCCGTTTGGTCTAACCACCGGTCGACCAACATCTCCCATTCCTCTTGGGTTCTGTTCCCCAGTTTCTTGGGTGGCGGATGTGCCCTTGCCTTGTGGTGTCGTGGATATCAAAGTATCTAGACTTGAGCTGTGTTTGTATTTTCGGTATAGCGTCCTCTGCTGTAACCATAGCCCAAGTCTATCCTTTCCCCACCGTATAAACATTCTCTCAAGTAGTGAATCGGCCTCATTATTCAACCAAGGAGCCGAGTTGAAATAGGTCCGCAAAAAGTATCGCATTTAAACAAACACACAATTTAAATATAACAAGCATATCTAAGCGGTTAATAACAATCACAATAGAAATAAAATAAACAATAAATATAACTGTAGAATTCGGCATTATATCGCCTTATAAGAATCGAAATTTCTTCCCAATCGGCATCAAGGGAAGTGGCCTCACTTGTTCCCCATAAGACTATAGCGCATTGCATAAGTGCCTATCGGTGTGAAGGTGCCTTGATCATCGGTATCAAAGCCTATAGGCAAAGGCATCAGATTATTCTCCACAAAGCCTTCCTTAAGGCCCGATTGCCGTCTCACGGTGATCATTGAACCTACAAATATAAGTTATTAAGTTGTGAAAATACATGTAAAAAATTAGTTTTATCAATAAAATTATATAATAATAAAAATAAAATAATAAAATAAAAATCACAATTTGTTACTGCGCAATAGCAGCAAGCAAAGTAAATGAGGGCCGTCTTGGTGGATCACCGACATCCCATTAGTGTGATCTAGAATTTGTACACACGCCATCTGTAAAAGTACAAGTAAAAGAACACATAATTTAGTGGACCAATTAACACTAATATACACATTCATATAAACATATAGTAACAATTTCATTCAAATTACAATTTAAAAACAATGATTGTCATAATCAAATTACAATTCAAAAACAATTAATTGTCATAATCGAATCATCACTAGATAAAACTTCTTCAACAACAATAGTGGGGTTCACTTCATCATCATCGACAACGTCAACATCATCATCATCAAGGACATGGGCAGCGGCGTTATCTTCATTAGTAACAAAATCGGCATCTTCTTGACAACAACATCTAATAAATTAATTTGGACGGGTTTTCTATAGGATGATTAACCCGGACGGGAATTTCAAATTAATCACTAAAATCCTAAAAGCGATAACACAAGTATCATTTTCAATATCGACAATTAATAACATATATATCACATATCATTTCATTTTAACACGGTCACTTTAAGTTTATAACTAACAATTAATAACATATCACATAACATTTTTTCGACAAAGTAATAAAAGTATATACATTATCGACAAAGTAATAAAAGTATATATATATATACCTATTTAATGGTGAAATACACGAAGTGAAGAAAAGAGAAAGAAAAAAAGGTGGTCTCATTTGTCCCATTGTCTCACGGTCCCGGTTGTCCCAAACACTACACATAAAACCAAAGTTAAACAAACTATATATTATCGTCCCAAAACACATTGTCGTACCAAATTAACTAATAAAACTTAAGGCACGACATTGTCGTACAAAACACATTAACAAAATTAAAAAAAAGTCACTAACCCCAACACAAAAGGTGGTGGTGGTGGGCTAACTTCATTTTCTTTGCGGTTGTTGGTGGTGGTTCACGGTGGTTCACGGTGGTGGTGGTGTTGCGGTGGACCATCTAACCAACACAAACACAACATAAAACCATTGTAAACAAACCATAATTAAAGAAATTAAATTAACAAACCAAATTTTATCAAAAAAAAATACCTTTAAATGTGACAAAATAACAAAATTATACAAATTGTGCACGTGGTGCGTGTGTAATTGATGGGTATGAGTGATAGTAGTGTTTTGAAGAAAATTGCGTTTTTGTGATTTTTCCGATTTTTTCTTTTTTCGAGGATTATTGCGGTTTCTTGGTGGGTTTTTTGTGCAATCGGCGAAGGCAGAGAGAAGAATGAGATCATCAATTATTGTAGTTTTTGGGACGACCAAATAGGGACGACAATGTCGTCCATTTTGTTTTTTTCCCAAATTATTTGGCGGCATATTTAACTGCGTGAAAATTTTGGTAAAAAGGGACGACAATGTCGTCCCTTTTTGTCTTTTTCCTTTATTTTATGTATAATATAGTGTGTTTAAATTATTTAATTAATACTAAATAAATTAAATTTGTTATAAACTTTTAAATAATTTAAAATTAATTAATTAGTTATATAAAGTTTAAATTAGTCGAGCGAGTCAAGATAATGTCGTTATACATGATATGTTAAAACGGATGAATCGAGATAGTATCATGATACACTAGAAGGGTACCCGCGCAATGCGGCGGCGGGTACCCGGTAACTATTTTTGTGGCGAGCAAATGTTTTTCATTTTAAGCATTCCTCTCATAGCATGTCCCAAATACGTTATAACGAAGTAGATATATGTTTTTCAAAAGTAGAACGTCCAAATTATTAATAGTGTAAATAATTATCACTTTTATTTATCAAATTTTAGCATTAAATTGGTGGTCATAAATTAGTGAGCTTTTTTTTTTTTTTTTTTATAAACAATTCTATTAAATATATCATTATTGTAGGGGGTTACTTTATAGTTTTAATGAGACTTAAATTTTTAAAATTTACATTAATTTTCTAATTTTCCTTTTATAGTAATGTTTTTTGTCTTAAAATTTCAAGACTTCCTTTTATAGAAAGTCCCAAATGCTTTATAATGTAGTATAGATGATATGTAACATCCAACCAAAACTTCCTCCAAAAATAATGGCGCCAAAATTTCCTCCAAAAATAATGGCGCAAAATTTCCACCAAAATCTACGGATCGCTCTATATATCACATAAAGAAAACTTGAGATCTTATCCCACCAAAAGCCACTTGGATCTTATCCTCAAAACCACTCAACCTCTCAATCTCTTATCTTCACACAAATTTCAAAACGATATGGAGCCATTTAATCCTTTTATGTGTTCTTGTGGGCGGAAATATAAAATTAAGAACATCGCATAGAGAATATTCATCACGGACAACAATATTATTCATGTCCTCTGTCAAAGGTGAACAATCATACATTTCTTATTTATGTAAATATACAAATAATTGGGTTGTAATCTCTTAAAATTTTCTTATTATGTAACAACCGGAAAAGATAATGGGTGCGGATATTTTATGTGGAAGGATGCATTTGGCAGTACTTAGAACAATCTACTGCACCAACAGAGTGCTCAGTTGCCATGAAAAAGATCTTAGGATAAGCTTGCTTGAAACACAAAAACATGTGCTAGAGACAAGAATAAGGGTGCTTGAGGCCAAACTTGAAATGGCAACGATTCCTGACGACCACGCATGTCAGTCGGATGCATTACTTCATGAGCTGTTAGGTGACATGGATAATCTTCGTATGTAGTTGTTGTTGTTGTTCTTTTAGTTGTAGTTGTTGTTGTACGTAGTTGTTGTTGTTGTTCTTTTAGTTGTTGTTGTTGTTGTAGTTGTTGTTCTGGTAGTTGTTGTTATTGATGTTGTTGTCGTTGTTCTTGTAATATGTATCCGTCAAGTATTTTTATAAATCAAAGCACATGCTGGATTTGTAAAGCTGGTCATGTTATAAGTTAACATGTCACTTATTACTATGTACCTTTCAATTTGACCATGTTCTAAGTTAACAAGATTATGGTTTCCAAACACCCCTTTTCCAATACTAAATTACACATGAATAAAGAAACAACTTGACAACATAGCGAAGCGGATCAAAGCGAAACAACTCGGCAAGCAAGCGATATTATACACAACACGACATAAACCATATGCTACACACGACATACGAAAAACTCAAACGAAACAACTTGACAACAAAATGAAACAGATCAAACAAAACAACTCGGCCATTCAATTATTTTCCTGCTACTTCCCGCTCTGCTAGAACTCGCACCATCTTTTCCCTTCCTTTGCTTGAATTTATTGTTCAAACAATGCTTCAAGATTTGTTACCCTATTTCCGCATCATCAAATGTGTAATCGAGCGGGCTTTTTCGACTTCATCTTTTTCCTTCCTTTGCTTGATGAACGCTCCCACATTGCTTGACTTCGATGGGTTTGCTCCTCCATTCCATAATGCGAGTAGCTTCACCGTCCAAATACACTCAGTAGAATCGCTCTTTCCTTAACCATTCCGAATCGGTCTCTAAAGCGGATCTATGTTCTTATAAGAACCATATTCATCATAAATTTCGACCCATACGTATCAAGAACTCGAGTAAAGAGATATATGGACGATAAAACCGGTGACCACTCTTTTTCCGTGTAATCAACCATTTTATCGTTACGTGTGTTTTGTGGTTATTTATGTTTTGTGGGATATATAAGGAAAACTTTGCGGGAAAAATAATGGCGGGAAAAATAATGGCGGGAAAAATAATGGCGGGAAAAATGTATTTAATTTTAAAATAAAGTATTTGATCATAAATATAAACTATTTAATTTTCATTCTATATTAAATAAAATTATTTAAATTAAATAAAAATAATTTTTCAAAATTAAATAAACTATTTAAAAATAATGGCGGGAAATTATTGGCGGTAAAAATAATGGCGGGAAACAATTGGCGGTAAATATTTTTTTTAATTCTATAAATGTATTTAATTTTAGATTAAAGTATTTAATCATAAATATAAACTATTTAATTTTAATTCTATATTAAATAAAATTATTTAAAATAAATAATTTAACTAAAAGCGGTGTTAAAAATATATTCACATTTTGGGACGACAATGTCGTCCCAAAGTGTTAATGAGGGTAAAAAAGCGGCGGGATGTATTTAATTTTCGTGAAAGTTATTTAAATACCAAAAAATTAAATAATTACAAAATGGGACGACATTGTCGTCCCAAAATCATGGGTCAAAAGTTTTATCGACTTTTGTATTTGTTGAAAACCGTGTGGGTCCTCGTGCAATTTGGGACGACAAAGTCGACCCAAAAAATGTGCCCGTCCCCAAACCGTGATTTTGGTGTAGTGAATAAGATCGGGTGTCAGGTTAAATATGTTTGCCTTACTTCCATGAGGAATCGAAGGACCATTGCTTTCGCTCTTGTCCTATAATCAAGCTCATGTGGCTCAAGATTTGAGATTGGTGGAAGACCCCTCCCCTCTTCAATCCTTCTTTAGATGACATTCTATTTGGAAATTTCAATTTGTTTTCGGAAAAACGGGTGGTGAAGTTAATTCACGCGGTTTGTTTGGCTTTAATATGGCATACATGGGGTTGGAGGAATAGAAAATCCTACACGCTTGTTGAGATTCGGCGACCGCTATTCTTCATGAAGATGTCTTTCCTTTGGTCCAACGAATGTCTCTTCTTTGGGTCACTAACTTGGCTTTCAAGAGTAGTTTTTCGTTGGACCATTGGATTCACAAGCCTGAAGAAGTAGGCGTGACTTAGGTTGTTAGAGTGCTAGGTATCATAACAAGCATTTACTTCATCGTCGCGCCACCTCAGCGCCACATCAGCATCTCATTTTCCCACAACTAACCACAACAAACCCCCTCCTCACTCATAACAAACCTCAACCTCTTCATTTGGGCCCCACCACTACCACTTTATTTTTTTTATTCAATTTTCACTTCCAAATAAAAACTAAATAAATTCATTTCATTCAAATTAAAAATACAATACACAACTTAATAAAAAACGTACTAAACATAAAAAGATCTGAAAAAAAAAACATCATAAGAAATACATGAAATTATATGAAACTAATTATCCGGATTATGTTGTTGAAATTGTGCCCATTGAACTTGTTGCCAAACATGGTCGATGAGACATCGTTGAAGCTTAAGCGTGTGCGTTTATCATGTAGTTCTTTGGCTTTTTCTTTGCACTTGGCAACGTTCAATCCATGTCTGCGTAAATTTGGTGTTGGAGAAATATCGTTTCGACAATATCGATATCGCAAAATTTTCATCTTTCAAAATCATGTTATGCATTATGATGCACGCGTACATGATTCTCCTTAACTTGCCAATAGTAAATTGTCGCGCGGTTGGGCAATGATATGCCAACGTCCACGGAGGACACCAAAAGCTCTTTCGATGTCTTTTGAGCACTTTCTTGTTTCGCTTTGAATGCGGCATTTTTGGATTAGTTGCAGCGTAAATGACTTGACGAAGATGCCCTCCGGGTAGATTCCGTCGACTAGATAATACCCTTGCTTAAATTTACGACCATAAACATCAAACTCAACCTCGAGGCGATGTCATCAAGCAAGTCGTCGAATAACGGAGAATTATTTAAAACCGTTAGATCGTTATTCGCACCGCTACCCCAAAAAGCATGCCAAATCCACAAATCGTATGAAACAACGACCTCAAGCATTATAGTGGGATATTTTTATCACCTCTATGAAATTGGCCTTGCCATTCTTTAGGACGGTTTCTCCATTCCAGTGCATACAATCGATGCTCCCCGACATTCCGGAAGCCCATGAGCAGTTTTATGTGCATAGTATAAGTTACTGAATGTCATCCTCATCTGGTTTTCTTAAAAACTCCTTAATAAATAGTTGGATTATGCACATAAGAAAAAAATCTAGGCAATCGCGTGCACAGTGTTCACCTATTTGTAAATACTCATCTAATGCATCAGCTGATATCCCGTAAGCCAATTGGCGTAGGGCACATGTGCATTTCATAAGCACACTAAAACTCATTACACCCCTAGCATCGGGTCGCATTCTAAAGAAATCAAAATGACTAGGAAGAGGATCATGAGTTTCAATATATGTTTCAATACCTTGCACTATTTGTAGAAATAGACGACGGCTCATACGAAATCGACGTCTAAATTGAGCGTCCGAATATTTTGGGTTGTCGCCAAAATAGTCACCAACAAGACGTGCTTCAGCAACTTCACGTTCACGAGGACATATTGACGACGCTTTGAAGGACCGGGTGCTTGTTCACCGCAACGTTTGCTCCGCCTCGAACTCTTGAATAAACATTTCTAAGTCCGTTAACTCTTCAATATCACTATCGCGGAATAAGATGATTGACTATCGTAATTCATGTTTTCAACAAGTTTGAATGGATATGTTTTGATTGAATATGAAAACTTGTATGAAATGTTATGTATTTATAGAGTGGGTGGTAGGTTTTTTCAAAAAAAAAAAAAAAAAAAAAAAAAGTTTTTAAACGTTAGGCAAGCGGATATATGAAATATTTAATCAATGCATGTGTCGGTAGCTTCATTCGTCGTCCGACGATTTTGGATCTCACGGCGAGCCCTGACGGGCGACGCCGGTGTGGCGGCGAGCCGCGGCGAGACGCCGCGTCGGCCCGCGGCCCCCACACGTCCACTCTTAGGCTTATTCTTTTGGGGTTTTGTACATATTTTGGGCTCTCTTGCTTATATCGCTTCTCTTGTTCTTATTTTCATTACATTGGCTTATAATATCTTTGCCTTTTCTAAAAAATATGATTGACTTACTCGAGTTCATGTCGACTTTATTGACCCAAATAAGGATTTTCATATTTTTTATATAATACTTTAAAGTTATCTATGAAAGCTTATAGAATTAAGGGAAAATCATTTTACTCATATTCGGGTTGACCGAACCGAGTAAACCCGACATGAGTGAACCCGACCGAATTGATCCGAATCGAGACTAACCCAAAATCTAAATAGGAGAGTTAGGTTCGGATATAACAATTGCGATCTCAACCCGACTTGACCCGACCAACCCGGTGAATTAACACCCTTTACTTGTATGGAGTCGAGTCGTGTAGTTAACTTCAATGCATCCTATTTGTATGTTTTCATTTATTATCAAATTATCAATGGCTCAATGCTACAGTTAGAAAACTTTCACAAAACAAAATTACACACATGTATCATTTGATTATGAATAGTGTGAAAATAGAAAGAAATCTAAATAAGTTATATGGATACATATCACTTGAAACACATAAATTTTAGTTTATAAAAATTGTGTAAGATTAGTATTTAATTATAATTTTACTATTTTCTACATACTAATTCATGCATTTAACAACTTATTTATGCGATTTAACTTTATTTAATACACATACTTAAACCGAGTCTACATATAACCAACCCTTAATCTTTTTGTAAAAGGTCTAAAGCCGAACCTTATTTGATTTGGGCCAAAATATTTTTCCTAATTAGACATCGACCAATATTTTCTTTCAAAATAACTTTTTATAGAAAAAAAAACATGATTATCAAATGAATGAGATTCTATCAAGTTAGTATTAACATAACGAGTCATGTTCCTTCACAAACAAAAGAAAAACTAGGTCTCGCAGTAAATTTTACAGTTTTGTTTGTGAGAAAACATTATCAGTCATGTTCATACTAATCACTACTAGAAAAAGTGCCAATAGCAACGGCAGGATTTCGTTGCTAATTGGCCCAAATTGTTAAAAACAGCGTTAGCATGACATTAGCAACAACTTGACGTCGTTGCTATATCGCCCGTTGCTAACTTCAATATCGTTGCTAATTTGTCAAGGTCGTTGCTATATAGCAACGAAGTTCAAGGTTGTTGCTAGTTTCAGCTCCATGATTAGTCGTTGCTAATTCTGTATATAGCAACGAAAATAGGTTTGTTGCAATAAACATTAGCAACGACAATATTGTTGCTGATACTAGCAACCAAGTTCAGATTTAGCAATGATAATCCTTTTGTTGCCAATAGATCTAATCGCATCGATCTTCTGGCATTGCTAAATTATTTATTCTACAAAAGTACGCTATTGATGTATTGATGTTATCCAGTTTATATAAATTGGTAACTCTAAAATAAACAAGCTAATTACACCAAAAAGAACCATTCCCATATAGGAACACATGTAGTATGTACTAATTATTTACACTAACAAAAACCCATCAAAGTGGCTAGAGTTATGCACAAAATATAGCTACCGAAAAGTTTAGTATAACTACACAAAACAAACACTAATGGCTTTTACTCATATGCCTTGGGGTCCAAAGGAAGATCAAAAGCTTGATTGACAATGTTAGCAATAAGGCTCAGGCGCAACCTTTTATGATCTTGTATCACACCAATAACCTTCATCTCTATTTTTCTAGCACAACTTCTCAAGCAACTCAAGTGTATCTTTTCCCTAATTCATTGTCCTACAAAAATAACCAAAACGTTAAAACCAATACACACTTGAGTAGCAAAAGATATCATGGGTCAAACACAACAAATAAGAACAAGTTCTAAAGCATTAAAACTGAATTAGTAACAAAAACAAACTCGTATAAAAAAATATTGAACAAATAGGAACAAGTTCTGAAACATGAAAAAAGGTACAGAAGGTAAAAATAGAAAGCATACCAAGTGTCGGTGCACATTAGAGTTGGAAGACAATGTTAGAGGTATTTGGTAAGGAAGGCTTCAACAAGTTTAATATTCTAATTAGACTCGTAGGATTCCCTTTAGTTACTTTGTAACAATTCCTTCCAGCCACCTGCCATGTATACAGAATATACTGAGATCAGGTCTATTAAAATTTGCAATCGTAAAAAGCTAATGCAATCCACAAGTGACAAAATCAGAGTTACCAGCATTCTCAATATAGATTAGATCTCTTTTATATGGGTCTTTAGGAACATTTTTGTTCATGTATTCTCCTATTGTTCCCTTCTTTGAATGGATGTGTCATCACCTATATTATAAAAGTAATCCAATGTTAGCACAATACAGGACAAACTTAACATGAACCATGAAAAGATGATAGATGAATAAAATTCAATCATTATTTATACACATGGTTTGTAGAAAAAATATTACATTTGGAAGGAATATACCTATGCTAGAATCTGCCTCAAAAGTCCTAGCAGTCGGAACAAGTGGATCGGATTTAAATTGAGTTGGCGACAGTGCAACAAAAAGCCTAACAAAAACCAAGTCATAAAGGAGTATTTGAACAAACTGACATGTTTAATGAAAAAACAATGTTGTCCACATAGTTATGTTAGCTAATTAAAGATAAAAGAATAAGAACAAAGCACATACGCATTCGTAACGATGTGCGCCAAAGCTTTTAGACCCGCCGGTGTGTCGAACGTATGATCTAATAACTTCCACATCCCCAGGAACCTTTTTGTTTAAGTATGCTCCTCAAGACCCGCTGGTGTGTCTAACGTATGGGTAGTGGTGATTCAGGTGCCAACACTTGTGATTTGCTATACTGACGTGCACTCTTCCCTCTCGTTGCTTTGAATTGACCCCTTCCATTTATCTATAATGTGGTACAAGAAACAATGAAATGAAGTGTATATTTGCATACCGAAATTGACTTCTAACAAGTGACAAACATAATAATAAGATAACAAAACATTGAAATGAAAATATACTAAATTACATTAGCCAAGCTATAATTATGTTTGGTACTTAAAGCAAATTATTAGACAACGACACCCAAAACACAAGCACAAACGATGCAAAATATGTTCAGTCACAGTAACCACCCATCAACCAAATACTTATCTTAAGGCTACTTTATCTTGTGGGTAATTTCTTGTTAAGCATTTTATCTCTAATATATATACTAACATCATTTATTAAAGATGCTATGAAATCAAGCATACTGACAACAACATAAGATAAACAAATAGAAGTTGAGACTAAATAATAGAAACATATCAATCAAGTTTAAAGACTAAAATCGTAACACGTAAATAATAAAATCAAGTATGAATCACAAAATCGAGCAAAAACACAAGCAACTGTTGAGATAGACCATAAAACCAAGGATTTAAAAAATAGCAATGACCAATTGATGATATTGGCATAAAACTATTGAGAAAAGTTGAGCAATAAATGAGATCTATAGTTAAATTGAACATAAACTACCATATAATCAAGCAAAAAAAAGGTTCGATTATACCTGAAATTGGAAGAAGATAGGCGGCAGGGTGAAACTAATATTTTGGGGATAAGCTTTAGGGTTTTTATTTTTTTTGGCTTATACCCCTTATCCTCTCTTTTTCCCACTCACTAAATTTCGTTCTCCCGCTCACAATTTTTTGTTCTCCCGCTCCTGAAATTTCATTTTATTTTTAGATATAATAGAGAGAGCGCGCCTTTTCAACTAAATGCAATCAAAAATCAAAATATCAAAACATACAACATATAAAACTTTTAGTACAATTAATTAAACACACATTTAAAAATCTTAAAATTAAAAATACAACATTAAACACACTATTAATGTTAATTTTAAAACACTCTTATAATGAAAAATACATGTTATTATACACATTATACAAACAAAATAACACACAAAGCTTTATACAATTTATATGTTAACAAGTTGATGGTAGATATGAATTTGAATACCGGACCGGACCAACGGTTCAACCAGAATCCAGAGTCACCATAGGTTCGGCTAGCCAATAAAAGTCGTTCAAAAACGAAACGGAGATGATCAAGTCAGAACTGGTAGAAATGGGTGAAGAAACAATCAAGTGAATAAACAAATAACAATTGGAGATGACCAGTTTGGACCGAGAAATAATCAATTGAAGAAACAAATAACAATTGAAGATTTAATGAAAACACATTATTATATGCTCACATAGTTACATCGTTCTGGTCATAATTCCTTCATACAAACTCCGCTTTTGATGATCCGAAAGCCACGAAACCAAGAGAGAGATCTAAAACTTTGGCTTTGGAGTCGAAATCTTAAATTTCACCCCATTCAGTTTTTAAAGTGAAGAAACGAAGAACAAATGAAGAATTAATGATAACATATCATATGCTGACAAAGTTAAATTGTTTTGGGCATACCTCATTCATATGAACTCCACTTTTAATGGTTAAAGAGGCTACGAAACCGGGAGAAAGAGTTCTAAAACTTTGGTTTTGGACCTAAAAGCATAAATTAAACTCGTTAGCGACGTGAGTCAAATCACATAAAAATTCATTTTTTATGTGAGTCAAACGCTCGTGACATGGGTAGCTGCATAAATATGATTATAGCTCCATTGGGGTTATATGAAGAGATATGACCAAGAAAAATGACTAAATGATTAAAAGTTGATAAAAGATGGATAATCTAGTGAATAAATGAAAAACAAATAAAGAGGATACAAAACAGGGAGAGAGGATTCTACAACTTTGGTTTCGGACCTAAAGGCTGAAATTAAACCTGTTAGCGTCGTAATTCAAATCACTAAAAAAATTCAGTTTTTTTTGTGAGTCAAACACTCGCGTCGCGGGTAGCTACATAAATATGATTATAGCTCCATTGGGGTTACATGTGAAAATATGACCAAGAAACAATGACTAAATGATTAAAATTTGATAAATTATGATAATCAAGTGAGTAAACGAAAAACAAATAAAGAATTGACGATAATACATTATATGCTGACATAGTTACATTGTTTTTGTCATAACTCCTTTATACGAACTTCGTTTTTGATGATTCAAGAGGTCACGGAATTGGGAGAGAGAGATATACAACTTTCATTTTGAAGATGAAAGCTAAAATCTTACCATGTTTGTGTCACAAGTCAAGTCACATAAAACATCAGTTTTTAACACGAGTCAAACACTCACAATGCTGAAGTTCACGCTTAAAAGACTTGTAAACAATGTATGTTATTTATTATCTATTGATAAACCATAAATTACATATTTATGCATCTAATGGATTGCATGTTATGTTTATATGTGTATAGATTATCGTAAGTAGATTGAAATTAAACCGCCATTAGTTAAAAAGGTTTAATATTTAGAAGAAAATTTATTTTTCTTATACTTCTTCATAAATGTAGTAGCTAAAAAGTAATTTGACATAAAGTTGGTTAACTTGTAAAAAATAAGGTGGGAAGTTTCACTCCACGTTTTCATAGATTTAGCAACAAAAATGTTCAAAACTTTTCAACTAACAATTTTTGCAACAAATGATTCGTTGCTATATTTGCAATTTTGTTGCTAATAATTGATAGTTTGATTGGCAAAAACTAAAACTTCGTTGCTAATTTTTTTGCAACGAAAATTTCAGAGAAAGTCGTTGCTAAACAGGAGAGGAAATGTTCCCACCAAATTTTGAGAAGATAGCAACGAATTTGGCAACTAAAAATCGTTGCTAACCGAAGTTTTCATTTTTGTTAAATTTCGTTGCTATATTCGTTGCTAATGTGTGAATTTAGCAACGACTTACTAGTTGTTGCAAATTTTTCGTTGCTATTGGCACTTTTTCTAGTAGTGAATGTGAAAGAATCTCGATCTATTTGCCATCAACTATTAACTCTCTTTCATTTTATCCAGTCGTGTTTATACAAGTGACAAAAAGCCGAACCAAAATAACTAAAAATGTAAGATATAAATTGACTTTGAAAGATTTTGCTGAATAAGTTTCACCAAAAGAAAAAGTAGGGTTCTTTATATAAAACGTCGAAACAATAATCAGGCTCCTAATTAAAACTTGCAATAATCTATATGAAATGCATAAAATTTCTTATTAACTCTTTAACTAATCTAAACTATACTTGCACTCCAATCTCCATATACCTTAGTTAATTGCCTGCTTCAACAGTCACTTGTTTGACGCTCCACACTGCATGCCATCATATCTTTTTCCATGTTGAAGTAGATACTACAATCTCGGTGATCAAGCAAAAGTAGAGTCTCGGTGTAGGAGAACACAGAGGAAAAATATTCTTTTCCAGGAATCCCAATACAATTGATGTGTTCTGATTCGGGATCATAAGCAAAAAGACCCCTTTGGGGATCATATTGCGTTTCAACTATAGGTTCGCCACTCTTTCTAAATCCATATACGTGAGATATCGCATCTGTTGTGTTGATGGTGTATAGCTTTGTGAACGATTTTGACACACCATGTTCCATCATCTTCCATACACTATAAACTGGTTTCTCAGGCTCATATATTATATGAACCACAACAAGAGAATCCCTAATGTTATATAAATACAAAAAATTAGTATATGGACAGACCGCTAGACTTGCAGGGTAGGAAATTTCCATAAATTCTTCAGTTGTCATATCAAATGAGACAATCAGCTTCCGCGACTGATTTCTAGCATACCAATACAAAAACCTATCTATTGCTATCTGCCCGCCTAATGAAATACATTCACGAGGTAAATTTTTGTATAGTCTTCTCCAAGCATTTGTGTTTAATGTAAAAATCTCAAATTCCCATTTACCACAATAAGAATTAAATTTATACTTAACTATCTTAGGGTCATAAGTGTCGGGACAAACCCCAAAACCAAAACAAGCATGATATGAATCACGCACATCAATATCAACCGATTTTCTAATAGTAGGATTCCAAATAACACCTTTCGTGGTTCCTGATCGTGCATCATAACAATGCACGAATAACAAGCCTTGAGAGCTAACTATTCTTTGTCCATGTAGTTTAAAAGCCGTGGGGACAGTAAGTGAAACCTTGTGTTGAGGGAAAGTATCATCATCTAGGATTGAAACATATTCTCTATCAGAATAAACACCAGATGCTCGATAACTTACAAGTAGATGATGTTTATGTTTTTGCTGAGCGTGGTAACAAGCAATAAATCTAGAGCTCTCGATTAAAGACTTCCATTGTTTCGAAACCAATCTTAATCGAATAAGTGATTTGATAGGCAGATTTTTGATGATTTCTTCTTGGATATCGTATGGTATGTTATTGTCTGACATTGTTATATCGATATACATGCTTATTAGGGTTTTAAATCGAGATATTGCATGAAACAGAAGATTATATAGTACAGTAATTAATTTTGACACTAATTTTGGGCTAAAACCTTACAAACTAAAGGCCCATTTGGACTTTTTTTTTTTTTTTTTTTTTGTAAATGGTTACCCCGGTAATATACGTGAATGGTTTTGTTTTAAAGAAAATTGGCGCGAGAGACAAGAGTAGGATTAACTTGGACGTTTTGAACTAGTTACTAGGCTTATCTGCGATCTAGAATTTTGGTATTCGCAAGATACCTGGTCCTCGTATTTTGTTATAATTAAGGAGTGCGCGGATAGTCATTTTCGAGCCACTACCATTGTGTCACCCAGCTAGATCTGTGGCATCTCCCCACAAGAACATACGAGGACTAAAAGAGATCGATTTGTTTACCAATTAGTTTGGTTTACTATTATGTACTAACTTGCTAAATTAACGGGTTGAGTTGAGGTTGATCACATGATCAACCCCACTCGTTAAGTATTTGACATGATCAACCCGTCAACCAGTAAGTCGTTGACGATAGCGATAGATTCGATTTGCCTCAACAGTTTGTTGGTTCCTAAGGTACTTGCCATGGATAAGATATGGGCCCATGAACATATCAAAGTTTAAACACATGCAGGAAGTAAAGGGAAAAAAGAATACAAGAAAAAGCCTTCCTGCAAGAAACATGCAACACCAATAAATAATAATCAAAGCCCGGCCCACTCTCTAAGTCTGTTCATTGGCTATATACTTTACTTGAGCTATTATTACAGAGGTTTGCATGAGTTGGTTCATTTCAAACCGAAAACAAACTACAAAACTTTCTGATTATAGGATATTGAAATTGTTTGGTTTTGGTTCTTTTGGGGTTAGATGCATGATTCGTTTGTAACATCGAAACAAACTCATCAGTTTTAGATCGTTAGCAACAGAGACAAACTTCTGATTATAGGATATGTTATATCTATACTACTATATAAAGCGTTTAAGTTGTGGGCCCAAAAAATTAAGATAAGGAGCTCAAATCGTTGAGTGACGTGTGTCAATTCTCTAACTAAAAATAACAAAAGGAGGCTAACAAACTAAAATAAGGAAATTTCGAATAATGGGGTGACACGTATCGTTTCTTAACTAATTAATCACCTTTATTTTTAAATTTAAATATCTTTAAATTCTTTTAATTTTTATGATCTAATTTCACCATATTTTTAAAATTTTGTGCTCTTTAATTCAACATCCATTTTATATGTTTTATGAGTTTTAGTTTTACATTTTAGTAGGTTTATTTGATTTTGATTCAAATTTTATAACTTTAACTTTTATTTCAATCAATACAAACTTTATTTATCAAAATCATTTACTTTTGGGAAAGTGTTTGTGGGTAAAAGATTGTGAAGGTCTTTTATATGGGGAATAATGACGGAAAGATCGGAAAATCCAAACAAACACATACAACTAACATATATACATTTGGAGTGTTGTGAAATGAATTCACTAAGCGGTGAGGAATTGCGAGAAGAGTTGGGTTAGCAATTCATTAACTATATTTATCGCCATTGGCTTGGGTATCTAACTAGTATCATTATAATGTTGGCACATCCATACAAAAACTAAACTAATATGCAGAAAAACCAAAAAGAGTATGAAAGATGAGGAACTTTTAACGGCATTCCTTCTCCCTGTCAGTAGTCTCCTGTTAAATGTTTTCGTAGTAACCTCCTCGTGAGATATCGTATTCCATGAACTAGTTATAATACCCGTGACAGGGATTTTTTCGTAGTAACTATATATTATTATTGAATAAAAAAAACAACTGAATGTAAATTTTGTTTTCTAAAAAGTTCTTTCATTCAATTGAATCACAGCCAAAATAAAAGCATACCAATGGCTCATTAAAAATGGTATTTTTTACCATCTGATTTGCACAATCTTATTAGATCAATCATGCTTAATAATCTACATTACATTTATTTTGTTAAATATTAAGAATAAAATTACATGTGTTAGAAATCATAACAAAAAATAAAGATAACAATGGGAAATAATACTTGCCTTGAATTCAAGAGATAGATAAATGAAATCACAAGTGCCTTGATTACACTTATAATTCAACTAATGAATCTAACAATCTTTTGGTTATTCAATACCATTTTACATGTAAGTTCATACTTGGTGTTCACCTCGAATCAATGCACAATAACATACACAAAAAATAAATAATCAACCAAATTCAACAATAAATTGCGATCATGCTTAATAATATTGAGATGCGAAAGAATATGTGTAATTCTCACAATTGGGTATACTTTAAAATGTAGCACGAATAATAAAATGGAATGGAGCCACTTTAATCAATAATACATGTGCAACTCATTATGAATTAAGAACCCTTAATATAATGGTGAAGAACCCTTTCGATGTATGTCCAACTCTCCTCGTGATTTTGCATTCAATGTGTGAAACTCGATCCCTTGTTCTAATTTAAGAACCCAATTGCCTAAATCTCCATAATTCCTATTTTGCAAAACTCTTCCTTATAGCGGGTTTCATACGCTTCCTTTACAGCCTGTGCGTAGCATATATTCGCAGCTCATTATCTTGTCTGCACACACATCAAACAACATAATAATGCACTCAGAAAATATCTCTAAGGTATTTTGTAATTCTGATCTCATTACTTTGTCATAACTCCACATCATCTCCATTGGAATTTCCGATCGACCTTTGCATTTGTTTAACCACAACTTGTTTGGGAATTCTCAAGTGTTTATCCATCATGATAATCTTTGAAACTATTCATAACAATGCATCGGACAACCCACAAGCACCGTTTACTTTGTCACCGAACACGGAGAAAGTCCCCACGACCCTCAAAGAACACTAAATCCTCATATAAATGACACGGTGATTTAGAGGGTTTATATATTATGGAAAATATGAGAAGTTAGATACATTTATAAATGATTATCGCTAAAATAACAACAAAAATATCTATATAAATTTAAATACTATCGTTACAAACAAATGATATGCTTACTTGTGCTTGTGATATCAAGATTACACAACACATCATAAATAAGTAAACATAAACGATAAACATCCACCATTGCAATTCGTATTACCATGGAGCAGATAGTAGTTTCTTTCATTATTGTAGAATTTGTGACCATGGAACATATAGTAGTTTCTTTCATTATTTTAGAAATTGTGGTGATCTTTTTTTTGGCATAAGAATCGGCTAAACAAATAACTCAAAACTTATACGTACATGCTCGTCATACCATCTAAACTAAAACAATACAACACTCATCCACATCTTGAATAGGGCCAAAACACGCTGCGACAAAACTAAACCTCTACCTCAAATTTGTTTGACACACATCATTATCTATCTTACAATTCACCATGACATACGTACGTATACAATTGCCTTCGAGGATGACTCACCAAAATCTCAAGATATATAGATATAGAGGAAAAAATATTGTACGCAAATAATAATATAACAACTGTAAATAAAGTGGAACAATGTGATAAACACAATAATAGAATATATCATGAGATACAATTTTATATTTGGAAGAAAAGTCATCTAAATACATTGAGTAACCAGAGGAGAGGCTACTCCTTTAGGGCCAGGAAGTCATATGTAGGGGTGTTCAGTATTTGGTTTGGCACCGAACAAACCGAAATATAAATCGGACCGAAACCGAATAAAACCGGACCGAAAATTTTAATTGGTGTATGGTTTGGTTTAAAACCAAACCAAAGTATTTAATTGGTGTTTGGTTTGGTTTTGGGTTTGACAAATACTAAACCAAACCAAACCGAAAAAACCAAATATATATCTATCCACACAAAAAAGTTCAAATTATATATATCTGATTTTATATGTTTATCTAATTATCTTCCTAACAAAAATCCTAATAATTTAAAATCTTATAAACTAACCACTCCTTAAATCGGGATTGATGCATATCGATATCTAGGACTCCGGAGCAATTAACCTACTTGATTTCTATAAATTCACATATATCGTATCCTCTCCTCCCATAATTTCACACATCATCTAATCATCTATCACCCATAATTTACTTAAGCACTTTGTGAGACATTTTGATTTGGTAATTTTATTTGAACTTTTAGGTTTTTATTTGTAACTTTTAGATTATATTTTGAAGTTTACTTGAATTTGGTTTTCTTGGTTTTAACCGAAACGAAACCGAATTTCAATTTGGTGTATGGTTTGGTTTTATCCGTTCTAAAATTGGTTTGGTTTGGTTTTGGTTTAGACTTTTAAAATTTTCAAACCGATTAACCCGAACCATACAACCCACGAAACCGAAAACCGAACTGATGAACACCCCTAGTCATATGATCACATGGATACAGCTTCTTCTTGCAAGATGCAGAACCGAAGACTGCTTACAAAGGCTTCCCTCCCCTACCCTTAAAAGGTTGAAGAACCTTTTTGGCTCTGTATATTGATAAAACACGACCAGGAATCACAAGAGAAATGGTCCAAAAAAAAACATTAGTCAAGCAAAGTGTTGGTCCAATAATCACATTAGACACGCAAAGTGCTGGTATCCTTGTTATAGAGGTTGTGTATAGTTTATTGTTATGTTGGAATATATTGTATATGAAGTATAACATAACCAATATTAGCCTAAAACAATTCATACTAAAATTTCCTAATTAACTTGTATCGATGGGGTGTTAACTTTGTACCATCAACATTCTCTTTTACATTAAAGTTTGAAATCAAAAAATCTCCGTTTTCTTGCAAAATCTTGTCAAAATCCGAGATGAATCCAGCTCTTATTGTTGCGTGAATGGTAGTACCCTAGATTTTTAACAATAAACTTAAAAGAATTCCAATTTTGAATAATAGTATGTTATTTAAGAAGTACGGGATAAAATTTAAAACTTATCAATTTATAGATACATTCGTCTTTAAAGATCATATCCATCTTGCCAATTGGTGGATTGTTGTTGATGTAATATTGTTTCCATAAAGAAACAACCTTCACTTTAATAGTCCATCTATCTTTTTCGAATTGACTTCTTTAAGAAAAGATATAGTCATTATGAAACACCGTCAAAGAATATGGAAAATTGTAATCAATTTGAAGAAGGCGGTGATTTGTTTGGTATTTATAGACTTTAGGGTAATCCTCATTTGTGTATAATTATACCACCAGATATTCTTTAAGGTTTCCCGATTGGCCTACAATTATACTAAATTATGCTAACAGATATGCATAACTTTATTTTAAAATATTTTTAATGCTTATCTTATAGATAAATACAATACATAATTAAGAGTAATCTTAAACTTACAGCAGATGTATGAAAATTCTAGAAAGCTTTTGCACTATGTCACCACTAACAAATAACTTTTGGAATCGGCATCCTTACTATGCCTTGCTATTTCCTAACTTCGTGTCTTCATTTTCAGTATCGTTTGCTGTATCATTTGAGTATCGTTTGCTGTATCATTATGGTAATAACTACAGGCAAACATTGCGAGTGTTGGTTACTTCTACTCATGTTATCAAACAAATTCAGCAACACCTGGTTTATACCTGGCAGTATATGTGTTCATCTTTACCCATAGCTCATATATTGTTTGTAGGAAAAAATAGAGTGTCATTTTCATGGCATGGCAATTTACTTTCACCCATTTAACTCTATTTAACTTGTTCCCATATCGGCTTGAATCATTTCATAGACTGAAATCAACCCAGACATATATAATGGGCCAAAGTTGCCACATCTACATAGGATATGTGACAACCATTTGACATAAAACTCGACCGAAATCAACGTAGACATATATAAATGGGCCAAAGTTGCCACATCTACATAGGATATGTATATACTTACCTATGCTCGAATTTTCTTCCAACCGATAAATAACATAGGAGAAATTTAAAACATTTAGGCTGCCAACATTGGTTTCGCCCATTTAACTCTATTTAACCTGTTCCATATCGACTTGAATCGTTTCATTTGACAACCATTTGACATAAAACTCGACCGAAATCAACGTAGACATATATAAATGGGCCAAAGTTGCCACATCTACATAGGATATGTATATACTTACCTATGCTCGAATTTTCTTCCAAAGACTACGAAGTCCTCGTTGCAAATCGCTTAAAGACTTCGTTGCATTTGTGTGTCCTGAGCATTGTTCATAAACTTCAAGTAGAGATCTATCAACTTCAGATTCAAAAAATTAAAATAGTCAATGATAGCATCACCATTGTTTCTTAACTCTAGTACTCTATATTCTTCCAACAAATGATATGGTGCAATTGGCTTCATACTCAACATCTTAAGACATATGCACATTTTAAGACATATGGGTCAATATATCCTTTAATTTATAACAACACATAACTTTTATTGATTTTGTATAAGCCAAAAAACACATATACACAACTTCACATATACGATCTACCCAATTGGAATGCATAAAACTATGTCATCAAATTCAATCATAACCTCATTAGAAGCTAAAGAATCACTTTTGTAATACAACGATTAACAAAATCAACAAAGACTACTTAAAACTAAATGCAAACCAATAAGTAATAAACCGTTAAAGTTCGACAAATAACGGATGAAAAACAAAAGATCCAAGCGAAAAAAAAAAAAAAAAAAAAAAAAAAAAAAAAACTTACTTTATTTCCATGATCAATACCATTAAGAAAAGTAGGAGGACACTTAGTTGAAGAAAAACCAAGCGCTTGCCGCATCGAAAAAGCGGATCGAAAAAACCAATTGCTTGCCACATCGAATCGCTAGTTGAGCCAATTCTTCAATTGCATCTATTTATAAAGATAAGTCACGGATCCAATACTTTAACAATCAAATGAGTAAAAAGCTATATTTTTATATATGGATCGAGTGATTTTGTGTTTTTAGATTTGAATTCCTTCATTACCCAAAATCATCACCATATCCAATTGAGAACATATATAAACCCCTAAATCCTAAATCGAAACAATCATCATCTAAACAAAACCTAATTAATACTAAAATATATGTAATATATAATTAAACATCACAAATTCATATATAATACTCACCTAATATAGGCTTCGACTTTTGTAGCCTCAGCGTGATAATGAGGCATGATTGGGAACAAATAGTGAATGACATGAGAACTGAAATTATATTTTGTGTTTTGGTCTTTTTGATTTTAGGTTTTCGATCTGAAGATGTAGTGATAAGGTTCTCAACCTTGTTTCCGCTTTGGTTTTTTAGAAGTTACAGTTGGAACCTTGATAATTAAACAATTCCTTTTTAACCCATGTGTTTGTACGTTTTTTTTTATAAATCAGTTGTGTTGGACGTTTTTGTGTAATATTGAGGTTTAATTTTGACTTTTAATTACCCAATCATATTGTTTGATTTTGCTTATGTGCCAAAATTGAGCTTTCTCATTGGTCCTGGTAAAGAATGAATTTTTAAAGTGGCTCTGAAATGATGTAATTCCTTTATTATATAAAAGATGGAGTAACAGAATTCGAGAAAAACAAAAATAACTAAAGATATTGGATATAAATTGAATTACTTTGAACAAGATTTTTGTGCATAAGTTTCCAAAAGAAAAAATTAAGATTCATCATAAGAAACGCAACCTTATTCCTAACAAGACACCAAGACATCAATCAGTATGCAATGCATAAAACTTCTTATTAACTCTAACGAATCTAAACTATAATCGCACTTCAATCTCCATACGACTTTCCTGCTCCAAAAGTCACTTGTCTTAAGCTCCACACTTAGCATGCCATTATCTTTGTCCTCAATCCATGTCGAAGTAGATACTACAATCTCGGTGATCAAGCAAAAGTAGTGTTTCATTTATAGGTTCGCCACTCCTTCTAAATCCACGTATGTTTTGTATTACATCTGTTGTGTTGATGGAACACGACTCTTTCAAAAGATGCCGGGCCCGATAAGGGCTAATAATGAAGGTTATCACGGTAGCACACTAATAAGCGTAGCTCTCTTATAGCATGCCTTAGACTTGCAAGCGAATTACAATTATCATAAAGAGAGTAATTGTGTCAACTTACATACGGTAGTTTGAAGCGGATGATAGGAAACTATTGTATGACCGACACTATCTCGGATCAAAAGGACACGTGTTAAATAAACAATAATCTTATAGCTTTTTAATTGAAATGCAAAATATGAGCTAACGTCTGCAGTTGCTAAGCACCGCATGCTTGTATGTAAGGGTGGCATAAAACCTATCCAATCGACTGATTAAGCCTAAGTCGGGTTACTTGAGTCAATAATTTTGTTCGAATTATTCGGTCAATCAGAATAACCTAAATGTCAAATAAGATCGGGTGTCAGGTTAAATATGTTTGCCTTACTTCCATGAGGAATCGAAGGACCATTGCTTTCGCTCTTGTCCTATAATCAAGCTCATGTGGCTCAAGATTTGAGATTGGTGGAAGACCCCTCCCCTCTTCAATCCTTCTTTAGATGACATTCTATTTGGAAATTTCAATTTGTTTTCGGAAAAACGGGTGGTGAAGTTAATTCACGCGGTTTGTTTGGCTTTAATATGGCATACATGGGGTTGGAGGAATAGAAAATCCTACGCTTGTTGAGATTCGGCGACCGCTATTCTTCATGAAGATGTCTTTCCTTTGGTCCAACGAATGTCTCTTCTTTGGGTCACTAACTTGGCTTTCAAGAGTAGTTTTCGTTGGACCATTGGATTCACAAGCTTTGAAGAAGTAGGCGTGACTTAGGTTGTTAGAGTGCTAGGTATCATAACAAGCATTTACTTCATCGTCGCCACCTCGGTAGCCACATCGACATCTCATTTTCCCACAACTAACCACAACAAACCCCTCCTCACTTATAACAAACCTCTACCTCTTCATTTGGGCCCCACCACTACCACTTTATTTTTTTATTCAATTTTCACTTCCAAATAAAAACTAAATAAATTCATTTCATTCAAATTAAAAATACAATACACAACTTAATAAAAACGTACTAAACATAAAAAAGATCTGAAAAAAAAAACATACAAGAAATACATGAAATTATAACGAAACTAATTATCCGGATTATGTTGTTGAAATTGTGCCCATTGAACTTGTTGCCAAACATGGTCGATGAGACATCGTTGAAGCTTAAGCGTGTGTGCGTTTATCATGTAGTTCTTTGGCTTTTTTCTTTGCACTTGGCAACGTTCAATCCATGTCTGTTGTAAATTTGGTGTTGGAGAAATATACGTTTGACAATATCGATATCGCAAAATTTTCATCTTTCAAAATCATGTTATGCATTATGATGCAGCGTACATGATTCTCGTAACTGCCAATAGTAAATTGCCGCGCCGGTTGGGCAATGATATGCCAACGTCCCGGAGGACACCAAAGCTCTTTCGATGTCTTTTCGAGCACTTTCTTGTTTCGCTTTGAATGCGGCATTTTTGGATTAGTTGCAGCGTAAATGACTTGACGAAAGATGCCCACTCCGGGTAGATTCCGTCGACTAGATAATACCCTTCTTAAATTTACACCATAAACATCAAACTCAACCTCGGGCGATGTCATCAAGCAAGTCGTCGAATAACGGAGAATTATTTAAAACCGTTAGATCGTTATTCGCACCGCTACCCCAAAAAGCATGCCAAATCCACAAATCGTATGAAACAACGACCTCGAAGCATTATAGTGGGATATTTTTATCACCTCTATGAAATTGGCCTTGCCATTCTTTAGACAGTTTCTCCATTCCCGGTGCATACAATCGATGCTCCCCAACATTCCGGAAGCCCATGAGCAGTTTTATGTGCATAGTATAAGTTCTGAATGTCATCCTCATCGGTTTTCTTAAAACTCCTTAATAAATAGTTGGATTATGCACATAAGAAAAAATCTAGGCAATCGCGTGCACGGTGTTCACCTATTTGTAAATACTCATCTAATGCATCGGTGATATCCGTAAGCCAATTGGCGTAGGGCACATGTGCATTTCATAAGCACACTAAAACTCATTACACCCCTAGCATCGGGTCGCATTCTAAAGAAATCAAAATGACTAGGAAGAGGATCATGAGTTTCAATATATGTTTCAATACCTTGCACTATTTGTAGAAATGAGCGGCTCATCTGAAATCGACGTCTAAATTGAGCGTCCGAATATTTTGGGTTGTCGCCAAAATAGTCAGCAACAAGACGTGCTTCAGCAACTTCACGTTCACGAGGGACATATTGACGACGCTTTGAAGGACCGGGTGCTTGTTCCTGCAACGTTTGCTCCGCCTCGAACTCTTGAATAAACATTTCTAAGTCCGTTAACTCTTCAATATCACTATCGCCGGAATAAGATGATTGACTATCGTAATTCATGTTTTCAGCAAGTTTGAATGGATATGTTTTGATTGAATATGAAAAACTTGTATGAAATGTTATGTATTTATAGAGTGGGTGGTAGGTTTTTTAAAAAAAAAAAAAAAAAAAACGTTTTTAAACGTTAGGCAACGGATATATGAAATATTTAATCAATGCATGTGTCAGTAGCTTCATTCGTCGTCCCGACGATTTTGGATCTCACGGCGAGCCACGACGGGCGACGCCGGTGTGGCGGCGAGCCACGGCGAGACGCCACGTCGGCCACGGCGAGCCACGGCGTCCCCCACACCGTCCACTCTTAGGCTTATTCTTTTGGGGTTTTTTGTACATATTTTGGGCTCTCTTGCTTATATCGCTTCTCTTGTTCTTATTTTCATTCTGTTGGCTTATAATATCTTTGCCTTTTCTAAAAAAAATATGATTGACTTACTCGAGTTCATGTCGACTTTATTGACCCAAATAAGGATTTTCATATTTTTTTATATAATACTTTTAAAGTTATCTATGAAAGCTTATAGAATTAAGGGGAAAAATCATTTTACTCATATTCGGGTTGACCCGAACCCGAGTAAACCCGACATGAGTGAACCCTACCCGAATTGATCCGAATCAGACTAACCCAAAATCTAAATAGGAGAGTTAGGTTCAGATATAACAATTGCAGTCTCAACCCGACTTGACCCGACCAACCCGACTGAATTAACACCCCTTTACTTGTATGGAGTCGAGCCGTGTAGTTAACTTCAATGCATCCTACTTGTATGTTTTTCATTTATTATCAAATTATCAATGGCTCAATGCTACAGTTAGAAAACTTTCACAAAACAAAATTACACACACATGTATCATTTGATTATGAATAGTGTGAAAAATAGAAAGAAATCTAAATAAGTTATATGGATACATATCACTTGAAACACATAAATTTTAGTTTATAAAAATTGTGTAAGATTAGTATTTAATTATAATTTTACTATTTTCTACATACTAATTCATGCATTTAACAACTTATTTATGCGATTTAACTTTATTTAATACACATACTTAAACCGAGTCTACATATAACCAACCCTTAATCTTTTGTAAAGGTCTAAAGCGAACCTTATTTGATTTGGGCCAAAATATTTTTCCTAATTAGACATCGACCAATATTTTCTTTCAAAATAACTTTTTATAGAAAAAAAAAACATGATTATCAAATGAATGAGATTCTATCAAGTTAGTATTAACATAACGAGTCATGTTCCTTCACAAACAAAAGAAAAACTAGGTCTCGCAGTAAATTTTACAGTTTTGTTTGTGAGAAAACATTATCAGTCATGTTCATACTAATCACTACTAGAAAAAGTGCCAATAGCAACGGCAGGATTTCGTTGCTAATTGGCCCAAATTCGTTGCAAAACAGCGTTAGCAACGACATTAGCAACAACTTGACGTCGTTGCTATATCGCCCGTTGCTAACTTCAATATCGTTGCTAATTTGTCAAGGTCGTTGCTATATAGCAAGTTCAAGGTTGTTGCTAGTTTCACTCCATGATTAGTCGTTGCTAATTCGTATATAGCGAAAATAGGTTTGTTGCAATAAACATTAGCGACAATATTGTTGCTGATACTAGCAACCAAGTTCAGATTAGCAATGATAATCCTTTTGTTGCCAATAGATCTAATCGCATCGATCTTCTGGCATTGCTAAATTATTTATTCTACAAAAGTGCGCTATTGATGTATTGATGTTATCCAGTTTATATAAATTGGTAACTCTAAAATAAACAAGCTAATTACACCAAAAGAACCATTCCCATATAGGAACACATGTAGTATGTACTAATTATTTACACTAACAAAACCCATCAAAGTGGCTAGAGTTATGCACAAAATATAGCTACCGAAAAGTTTAGTATAACTACACAAAACAAACACTAATGGCTTTTACTCATATGCCTTGGGGTCCAAAGGAAGATCAAAAGCTTGATTGACAATGTTAGCAATAAGGCTCAGGCGCAACCTTTTATGATCTTGTATCACACCAATAACCTTCATCTCTATTTTTCTAGCACAACTTCTCAAGCAACTCAAGTGTATCTTTTCCCTAATTCATTGTCCTACAAAAATAACCAAAACGTTAAAACCAATACACACTTGAGTAGCAAAAGATATCATGGGTCAAACACAACAAATAAGAACAAGTTCTAAAGCATTAAAACTGAATTAGTAACAAAAACAAACTCGTATAAAAAAATATTGAACAAATAGGAACAAGTTCTGAAACATGAAAAAAGGTACAGAAGGTAAAAATAGAAAGCATACCAAGTGTCGGTGCACATTAGAGTTGGAAGACAATGTTAGAGGTATTTGGTAAGGAAGGCTTCAACAAGTTTAATATTCTAATTAGACTCGTAGGATTCCCTTTAGTTACTTTGTAACAATTCCTTCCAGCCACCTGCCATGTATACAGAATATACTGAGATCAGGTCTATTAAAATTTGCAATCGTAAAAAGCTAATGCAATCCACAAGTGACAAAATCAGAGTTACCAGCATTCTCAATATAGATTAGATCTCTTTTATCCACAAGTGCAATCGTAAAAAGCTAATTGATGTGTTTTGAATCGGGTTCATAAGCAAAAAGATCGGGGATTTTTTTTCATTTATAGGTTCGTCACTCTTTCGGAATCCACGTATGTTTTGTATTACATCAGTTGTGTTAATGATCTATAGTTACAACATGTAAATCCTTTCTTAAAACAATTGAACAAACAAACAATAATTGCGAATCCTAAATTGTTTTTTACTCCGTATTATTTTCGTTTTCGTAATGTGCACACAAAATATGGAATACACATCTCTTTCAAAAAGATGCCAGCCCGATAAACAGGGACGGACCCAAGATTTTTAGGAGGGTGTTGCACAAAAGAAATGTTGTGCTAACTAAAGTTACATTGTAAAAAACGAAAGTAGTAAAAAAGTTTTGGGGGTTCACATACCACAAACATGGCAGTTATGAAATCTTTTTGCACTTCGTGACTTAAAATCGGGTGTAGCCCGTGCCACACCAGGCATACACGTGGGTCCGTCCATGCCGATAAAGGCTAATAGTGAAGGTTATGCAGTGAAAAACGAATGCCGTGACATAAAAACTGGCCTCGTGTTCTATTAATCATGTTATTACGTGATTTATCTCCTACATATTGGTCATGGGGCGATCCATTCGGTTTTGTTTAGAGGTTGTGCTAACATCATCTTATCAGCTTAACGTTATTTATAGACTCTTTTATCGGTATATTTTTTTAATAAATAAATCGCTATAAATTTGTTAGATATGTGATGAATAAAATTTGGGATGAAGATCCTCTCAACTTGTTTATGCAATTTAACATAATCTCAATAATTTGATAATCATGCATTTAACAACTTGTTTATGCGATTTAACTTTATTACTACACATACTTAAACCAAGTCTATATATAAACATGCCCTTAATCTTTTTGTAAAGGATTTAAAGTCGAACCTATTTGATTTGAGCTATAATCTTTCTCCTAATTATACATCAATGTTTTCTTTCAAAATAACTTTTTATAGAAAAAAACAAGATTATCAAATGATTGAAATTTTCTCAAGTTAGTATGAACATAACTAGTCATGTTCATTTACAAACAAAAAATAAAATAAAAATTAGGTCTCGGAGTAAATTTTACAGTTTTGTTTATAAGAGAACATTATCAGTGTCATGTTCATACTAATGTTAAAGAATCTCGATCCATTTGCTATCAACTACTAACTCTCTTTCATTTTATCCGGTCACGTTTATACAAGTGACAATAAGCCAAACCAAAATAACTAAAAATGTAAGATATAAAATCAATTGGCTTTGAAAGATTTGTGTGAATAAGTTTCACCAAAACTTGCATTAATCTATATGAAATGCAAAAAAAAACCCTTCAACTAATCTAAACTATATTTGCACTCCATTCTCCATATACCTTTGTTAATTGCCTGCTTCAACAGTCACTTGTTGGACGCTCCACACTGAAAGCCATCTTTTTCCATGTCGAAGTAGATACTACAATTTCGGTGATTAAGCAAAAGTAGAGTCTCGGTGTAGGAGAACACATAGAAAAAATCTTCTGTTCCAGGAATCCCAATATAATTGATGTGTTCTGATTCGGGATCATAAGCAAAAAGATCCCTTTGGGGATTATTTTGCGTTTCAGCTATAGGTTCGCCACTCTTTCTAAATCCATATACGTGAGATATCACATCTGTTGTGTTGATGGTGTATAGCTTTGTGAACGATTTTGACACACCATGTTCCATCATCTTCCATACACTATAAACTGATTTCTCAGGCTCAATTTTATATTGAACCACAACAAGAGAATCCTTAATGTTATATAAATTCAAAATACTAGTATCTGGACAGACCGCTAGACTTGCAGGGTAGGAAATTTCCATAAATTCTTCACTTGTCATATAAATTCTTCATTTATAGGTTCGCCACTCCTTCTAAATCCACGTATGTTTTGTATTACATCTGTTGTGTTGATGGAATACAGCTCTTTCAAAAAGATGCCAGGCCCGATAAGTGCTAATAATGAAGGTTATGCAGCGGTGACACACTAATAAGCGTAGCTCTCTTATAGCATGCCTTAGACTTGCAAGCAGAATTACAATTATCATAAAGAGAGGTAATTGTGTCAACTTACATACGGTAGTTTGAAACCGATGATAGGAAACTATTGTATGACCGACACTATCTTAGATCAAAAGGACACGTGTTAAATAAACAATAATCTTATAGCTTTTTTAATTGAAATGCGAAATATGAGCTAACGTCGCAGTTGCTAAGCACCGCATGCTTGTATGTAAGGGTGGCATAAAACCTATCAATCCTGACCGATTAAGCCTGAGTCGGGTTACTTGAGTCAATAATTTTGTTCGAATTATTCGGGTCAATCGAATAACCTAAATGTCAAATAAGATCGGTGTCGGGTTAAATATGTTTGCCTTACTTTCATGAGGAATCGAAGGACCATTGCTTCGCTCTTGTCCTATAATCAAGCTCATGTGGCTCAAGATTTGAGATTGGTGGAAGACCCTCCCTCTTCAATCCTTCTTTAGATGACATTCTATTTGGAAATTTCAATTTGTTTTCGGAAAAGCGGGTGGTGAAGTTAATTCACGCGGTTTTTGGCTTTAATATGGCATACATGGGGTTGGAGGAATAGAAAATCCTACACGCTTGTTCAGATTCGGTGACCGCTATTCTTCATGAAGATGTCTTTCCTTTGGTCCAACGAATGTCTCTTCTTTGGGTCACTAACCTGGCTTTCAAGAGTAGTTTTTCGTGGGACCATTGGATTCATAAGCTTTGAAGAAGTAGGCGTGACTTAGGTTGTTAGGCTTATTCTTTTGGGGTTTTTGTACATATTTTGGGCTCTCTTGCTTATATCGCTTCTCTTGTTCTTATTTTCATTCTGTTAGCTTATAATATCTTTGCCTTTTCTAAAAAAAATATGATTGACTTACTCGAGTTCATGTCGACTTTATTGACCCAAATAAGGATTTTCATATTTTTTTATATAATATTTTTAAAGTTATCTATGAAAGCTAATAGAATTAAGGGGAAAAATCATTTTACTCATATTCGGGTTGACCCGAACCCGATAAACCCGACATGAGTGAACCCGACCCGAATTGACCCGAATCAGACTAACCCAAAATCTAAATAGGGGAGTTAGGTTCAGATATAACAATTGCGATCTCAACCCGACTTGACCCGACCAACCCGATGAATTAACACCCTTTACTTGTATGGAGTCGAGCCGTGTAGTTAACTTCAATGCATCCTACTTGTATGTTTTCATTTATTATCAATAGTGCGAAAAATAGAAAGAAATAGAAAGAAATCTTAACAAATTATATGGATACATATCACTTGAAACACATAAATTTTAGTTTATAAAAATTGTGTAAGATTAGTATTTAATTATAATTTTACTATTTTTCCACATACTAACTCATGCATTTAACAACTTATTTATGCGATTTAAATTTATTTAATACACATACTTAAACCGAGTCTATATATAAACAACCCTTAATCTTTTTGTAAAAGGTCTAAAGCCGAAGCTTATTTGATTTGGGCCAAAATCTTTTTTCTAATTAGACATCGACCAATATTTTCTTTCAAAATAACTTTTTATAGAAAAAACAACATGATTATCAAATGAATGAGATTCTCTCAAGTTAGTGTATTAATATAACCACTCATGTTCCTTCACAAACAAAAGAAAAACTAGGTCTCGCAGGAAATTTTACAGTTTTGTTTGTGAGAAAACATTATCAATCATGTTCATACTAATGTTAAAGAATCTCGATCTATTTGCCTTCAACTATTAACTCTTTTTCGTTTTATCCAATCGTGTTTATACAAGTGACAAAAAGCCGAACCAAAATAACTAAAAATGTAAGATATAAAATCAATTGACTTTGAAAGATTTTTCTGAATAAGTTTCACCAAAAGAAAAAATAGGGTTCTTTATATAAAACGTCGAAAACAATAATCAGGCTCCTAATTAAAACTTGCAATAATCTATATGAAATGCATAAAATTTCTTATTAACTCTTTAACTAATCTAAACTATACTTGCACTCCAATCTCCATATACCTTAGTTAATTGCATGCTTCAACAGTCACTTGTTTTACGCTCCACACTTAGCATGCCATCATATCTTTCTCCATGTCGAAGTAGATACTACAATCTCGGTGATCAAGTAAAAGTAGACTCTCGACGTAGGATTTCACAGAGGAAAAATATCGTGTTCCAGGAATCCCAATATAATGGATGTGTTCTGATTCGGGATCATAAGCAAAAAGACTCCTTTGGGGATCATATTGTGTTTCAACTATAGGTTCGCCACTCTTTCTAAATCCATATACGTGAGATATCGCATCTGTTGTGTTGATGGTGTATAGCTTTGTGAACGATTTTGACACACCATGTTCCATCATCTTCCATACACTATAAACTGATTTCTCAGGCTTAATATTATACTGAACCACAACAAGAGAATCTCTAATGTTATATAAATACAAAATACTAGTATATCGACAGACCGCTAGACTTGCAGGGTAGGAAATTTCCATAAATTCTTCACTTGTCATGTCAAATGAGACAATCAGCTCGCGCGACTGATTTCTACCATCCACATAAAAATCTTCGGTAGCAGATCAATACATAAATCTATCTATTGCTACCTGCAAGCCTAATGAAATACATTCACGAGGTAAATTTTTGTAAAGTCTTCTCCAAGCATTTGTGCTTAATGTAAAAATCTCAAATTCTCGTTTACGGCAATAAGAATTTAATGTATACTTAACTATCTTAGGGTCATAAGTGTCGGGACATACCCCAAAACCAAAATAAGTAGGATGTGTATCACGCACAGAAATATCAACCGATTTTCTAATAGCGGGATTCCAAATAACACCTTTAGTGGTTCCTGATCTTGCATAACAATGCACGAATAACAAGCCTTGAGAGCTAACTATATTTCGTCCACGTAGTTTAAAAGCATGGGGACAGTAAGTGAAACCTTGTGTTGAGGGAAAGTATCATCATCTAGGATTGAAACATATTCTAAGTCAGAAGAACCAAATGGTTGATAACTTACAAGTAGATGATGTTTATGTTTTTGCTGAGTGCGGTAACAAGCAATAAATCTAGAGCTCTCGATTAAAGACTTCCACTGTTTCGAAACCAATCTGAATCGAATAAGTGATTTGATAGGCAGATTTTTGATGATTTCTTCTTGGATATCGTTTGGTATGTTGTCTGACATTATTATATCGATATACAATGCTTATTAGGGTTTTAAATCGAGATATTGCATGAAACAGAAGATTATATAGTAATTAATTTTGACACTAGTTTTTGGGCTAAAACCTTACAAACAAAAGGCCCGTTTGGACTTTTTTTTTTTTTTTTTTGGTTTGTTTGTAAAGTAAAGGGTTACCCTGTAATATATGTGAATGGTTTTGTTTTAAAGAAAATTGGCGCGAGACAAGAATAGGATTAACTTGGACGTTTTGAACTAGTTACTAGGCTCATCTGATCTAGACTTTTGGTATTCATAGATACCGGTCCTCGTATTTTGTTATAAGGAGTGTGCGGATAGTCATTTTCGAGCCACTACCATTGTGTCACCCACTAGATCATGGCATCTCCCACAAGAACATCGAGGACTAAAAGAGATCGATTTGTTTACCAATTAGTTTGGTTTACTATTATGTACTAACTTGCTAAATGTACGAAAGTATAGGCAGCGATAGATAAACAATGAACCTTTATTCGGATCTAAGGCGCAATAGTCGACTTAGATTAATAGTATCCAAATGTTACAAGATTAGATTAATGTCAATGAGACAATAATCATATGAATGTAAAGACAAGACAAGATCGGTGAAATGATCTAAGAGAGAGAAGAGAGATACAAAAGACGCACACCCAAGTGTGTCTAACCCTAGATAAGGGGACTTATTAAATAGGAGATTAAGTTTCACTAAGACCCTCTAACGGCTAGTAGAACTCATCGTGAGAAGCGAAGAAGGGCTTCAGAGAAATGAGATTCTTGGAACTTTAAATCTTTAATCTTTGTCCAGTTAAACCCTGTAATCAATCCGCAATAAGCCACAACTTGAAAGCCATTAGCAATTGATAGAATGATATGTTTGCTACAGATTACCAACCCAAAATTTAACACTAAATTAACCGGTTGAGTTGAGGTTGATCACATGATCAACCTCCACTCGTTAAGTATTTGACATGATCAACCCATCAACCAGTAAGTCGTTGATGATAGCGATAGATTCGATTTGCCTCAACAGTTTGTTGGTTCCTAAGGTACTTGCCATGGATAAGATATGGGCCCATGAACATATCAAAGTTTAAACATACACACGCAGGAAGTAAAGGGAAAAAAGAATACAAGAAACATGCAACACCAATAAATAATAATCAAAGCCGACTTTCTAAGTCTGTTCATTGGCTATATATATTTAACTTGAGCTATTATTACAGAGGCTTGCATGAGTAGGTTCACTTCAAACCGAAAACAAACGACAAAACTTTCTGACTATAGGATTTGAAATTGTTTGGGTTTGGTTCTTTTGGGTTAGATGATCTGTTTGTATCATTGAAACAAACTCATCAGTTTTAGACCGTTAGCAACAGAGACAAAACTTTCTGATTATAGGATATGTTATATATAATGTTGGCACATCCATACAAAAACTAAACTAATATGCAGAAAAACCAAAAAGAGTATGAAAGATGAGGAACTTTTAACGGCATTCCTTCTCCCTGTCAGTAATCTCCTGTTAAATGTTTTCGTAGTACCCTCCTCGTGAGATATCGTATACCATGAATGGAGTAACAGAATTGGAGAAAAACAATAATAACAAAAGATATTGAATTACTTTGAACAAGATTTTTGTGCATAAGTTTCCAAAAAGAAAAAATTAAGATTCATCATAAGAAAACGCAACCTTATTCTAAGTCAGGAGAACCAAATGCTTTATAACTTACAAGTAGATGATGTTTACGTTTTTGCTGAGTGTGGTACTCAGCAATGAATTTAGTGCTACTGATAAAAGAATTCCATTGTTTCGAAACCAATCTGAATTGAACAAGTGATTTGATAGGCAGATTTTTGATGATTTCTTCTTGGATATCGTATGGTATGTTGTTTGACATTATTATATCGATATACGATGAGTTATTAGGGTTTTAAATCGAGAGTATATTGCATGAAACAGAAGTTTATATAATGAAACTTGACATTAGGTTGTGGGCTAAAACCTTTGGAAAGGCACAAACGTACGGCCCATTGTTTGGCCCTTTGGGTTTCACATGCAAACCGGTTTCTAAACCGGCGGTTCGGTTTCCCTAAACCGGTTTTTCAAAAACCGGTTTTCATTTGTCCTCAATCCCATGTCGAAGTTGATACTACCATCTCGGTGATCAAGCAAAAGTGTTTCAATCTAAATAATAACGGGGCAGCGATCCCAATATAATAGATGTGCTTTGAGTCGGGTTCATAAGCAAAAGGATCATTTTTAGGATTATTTTTCATTTATAGGTTCGCCACTCTTTCCAAATCCACGTATGTTTTGAATTGCATCTGTTGTGTTGATGGAATACACAGCTCTTTCAAAAAGATGCCAACCCGATAAAGGCCAATAATGAAGGTTATGCAGGGTAAAATGAATGTCATGACATAAAAATTGGCCTCGTCTTCTATTCATCATGTTATTACATGATTTATCTCCCACCAGAAGTTCGGTTTTGTTTATATGTTCTGCTACATATTGGCCTCGTGTTCTTTTAATCTTGTTATTACGTGATTTATCTCTTACAATTATATTAACGATACAAGACAAACGCTCAAATACGATGATTTTAAAAACGATTACTAACATAAGTAATGAAACCCAATATTTTCTATACAAAACCGGTAAAAGTCACATACCCATAAATCCTTCAATTTTTTTTACATATAATCATATTCATCCTAACATCAATAAATACATCAGCACAAACAAGTCAAAACATGACCTCAAAAAAACCAACTATCTCGTGTTATCGAGGACCCGAGAGCTCCATTGCTTCAAACTGTGAATTTTCATCTACATAATCGGCATACCTTTGTGGAAAACTTTCTAATGCTCGGAATCTTGGTGTTTCAATACTTTGTGACGCCTCCCATCGCTCTACTAGCCCTTCTCCTTCCAACATTCTTAGTACTTCTGACATTTTTGGTCGATTCAAAGGGTTGAATTGTGTGCACAAGAGTGCAACTTGGACCATTTCTTCCAACTCGATTCTATCAAAGTTGTTCTTTAATGATTTATCGACGATTTGATTTAGTTTCCCGTCTAGATGGAGCTTCATTACCTGTACCATAAACCTCGTTAGCATACTTATATTTCACACCAACTAGTGTAGAATGTTGTATTCGTTGAAAGTTTTAAGTTTACCCTTTAAGAAAAAGTAGTAAAAAAATAATAAAATAAATAAATAAAACCTGACCCGTTAAGAAAAAGTACTACTTAATGTAGCCTAAAGAAGGAAAGCACGAGATTTACCCAATCAAGCATTACGCCTTTCTGGTTAGCCGCTCTTCCAAAATCCAACGCTTTTTGACCCGTAATAAGCTCCAAAAGCAAGATCCCGAAACCGAAAACATCAGTTTTTTCTGATGATTGACCAGTTGACAAATACTCAGGAGCAATGTGGCCCACAGTGCCACGAACAGCAGTAGTCACGTGAGAATCACGGTGGTCTAACAACTTAGCCAACCCGAAATCACCAACAACTGCCTCAAAGTCTTCATCCAATAGGATGTTGGCTGCTTTAACATCACGATGAATAATCTTTGGGTCACTTTGCTCGTGTAAATATAGTAAGCCTCTTGCTGTTCCTAATGCTATGTTTTTCCTTCTTGGCCAATCCAAAACGGGCCTGCCATGGATATGATCTGGAAAACCCACAATCAGATACTTAGATTTAGTTACCAGGATTTACGAGATAAAATATACAATGCAAAGGGATATGATACAAACCTTTTAATCTAGAAGCGACACTTCCATTAGGCATAAACGGATAGACTAGAATCCGCTCGTTTTCAGTTGAGCAAAACCCCCAAAGACGTAGAAGATTACGATGAACAGCCAAACTTATGGTCTCTACTTCCGTTTGAAACTGAATCTCACCACCGAAACTATTGTCATCTTTCAATCTTTTAACAGCCACCACCGTGCCGTCAGTTAATGACCCTTTGTATACAATTCCAAATCCACCTTTACCTAAAATATTCTTCACTTGGAAATGGTCGGTAGCAGCTCGTAGTTCTTTAAATGTAAACCTCCTTAAATGGCCCAAACATACCTCGGGATCATATTGTTCTGTTTACATGGCAACAAAGTATAACATAAGTTGATAACGGTTTAAAACTCAACTTCTAACTCGAGTTATCCATATTAACTTACCATTAACATCGAAGAATATTTGTTGATTCTTCCGATATCTCCACCAAATGAGTAACACGGCAATCAGGATTAGTAGTAATACACCACCGAAGCTTGTGCTAAGGGCAATAGCTAAACGGCGATTTTTACCCCCAGATGAAGATTTACCTGCGCCAAAGTAAAAATTTATATATAAATAATCAAGTATGTGTCTTAAATAATATACAAACTCATGATAAGTACCCGTTATACCGTCCGGTGGGAAAGAGAGAGGCTCGGGATAAACAAGGGAACAACCATTTTCTGAATTATGCTCACATAGTAAAGGGTTGCCTATGATCCTGAATCAAATAAAAACTTAAGGATACTGCCTAAAAAAGATTAGATGAAGAATGATTACTATAAAAGGACAAGAAAAAACGTACTTGAATGTTCTCGCTGACATTTTAGGCAAAGAACCGCTAAAATTGTTATACGACAAGTCACTACACACAGAAAAAGAAAAAAATTTATCCATTTTTTATTAGAAGGGAAAAAAACAGAACATTGTTTAAAAATGGAGTCAAATCGACATACACAAGCGTGAGGCCTCCAACTTTGGATAATGATTCAGGAACCCGTCCGGTAAGGCTGTTGTTGTTCAGTCGCCTGTTGAGCATAATAAAAGAGTCAAAATAACTACTTCCGCGAAAATAATCCTTATATTATGATTAGAACATGTAACGAAATTACAAAACTTACAATAAATTCAAGTTCTTAAGATCTCCCAAAGAACTAGGCAGCTCACCGCTAAACTGATTCCCCGAAAGATCAAGTGTTTGAAGGTTCCATAACTTCCCAGTCGCACTTGGAACTGGACCAAAAGTGCATTATTCTGCAGCGTACTAAAGCGAGTAGCCAAACAATCAACCGTCAACACAGGACATCTAAAAACTAAAAATAAAACTCGCAAAGTTGTGGGTAAAATAAGGAAAGTTGATTACATTGATCGCAAGTTACTAAGGTTTCCAATTGCAGGTGATAAAATCCGGACAAATTCTGACCCGGCAGCCCTCTGATAACCGTAAAAACAAAAACACGTTAAAATTCATGTATGCAACACTAAAGTGTGTCTAATGAGTCAAACCGTAAAAGTAGCAATAGCGTTAAAATCTACTCACGTTACACAACTCGTCAGACTCGTTCACATGACATATTTAAAAGTATTGTGAAAGAAAGAAAGCTTACAGAGCTGTAACTGATCCATCATTGGTGCACGTAACCATCTTCCAACTACATGGATCAACAGATGATATATCCCAGTTGTTGAGAACATTATGAGGATCCTTGATGTCCTGCTTTATAGCCATTAGGCGACAACTGCATCAATCGAGACATGAATATCATTATTTTGTCATACACCAGACTCATTTTAGAAGGTAAATATTATATTTTACAATCATATGTTTAGATTGCACATGATTATCATTATCTACCTAAGATTGCACATAATTGACAGAAAAACGAAGTTTATGTGGAGCTCAGCTTAAAATGGCCATAACACGTGTACGGTTGGAATTGCGAGCCCGCCCTACATGCATGGATAGCTCGTGACACATTGCAGAAACTGCCATTGGAGGTTTGGTCCAACTGCCGGGCCCAAAATATTTCATTTGCCCTGAAGTAACATTTTCCGACTTTTTCCCTATTTTCCGTTTTACTTAGTTCCCATTAATAAGCAAAATCATTCACTATTAACTACCAGCCACACCAAAATTTGATAAAGTTAAGCAAAGTTCCTATTCATAAGCAAAAGATTTCGCATCAAAAAAGAAAGGCTTTTCTAACTACGGTTACTAGAGAGCTTAGCTGCTGAGCCATAACCTAACCGAGCTCGAGAGGGCTCAATAACCAAACTCATGTAAAATCCTTACAAAAGTTATAGCATTCAGTAAACAAGATCTATTTAACACACATGGATAACATATCTAATTCTTTAATATTATACTAAAAGGTAACAAATTTACAATTCCAACCCTTTTATTATGTATAAGATACGCATACTTAACGTCACTTAAAAACTAATTTAATAAGCACTACTATATGTTTTCAAGCTCCTTTTTAAAGGGGTGTTTGGATTAGCTTATTTGACGGGCTTCTCGGCTTATTAAGGGGGTGTTTGTTTAACCTTAATTCGTCACTCTTTCTGAATCCACTTATGTTTTGTATTACATCAGTTGTGTTGATGATCTATAGTTACAACATGTAAATCCTTTCTTAAAACAATTGAACAAACAAACAATAATTGTGAATCCTAAATTGTTTTTTACTCCGTATTATTTTCGTTTTCGTAATGTGCACACAAAATATGGAGTGCACATCTCTTTCAAAAAGATGCCAGCCCGATAAAGGCTAATAGTGAAGGTTATGCAGTGAAAAACGAATGCCATGACATAAAAACTGGCCTCGTGTTCTATTAATCATGTTATTACGTGATTTATCTCCTACATATTGGTCATGGGGCGATCCATGAGGGCCACCATAAGTTCGGTTTTGTTTAGAGGTTGTGCTAACATCATCTTAACAGCTTAACGTTATTTATAGACTCTTTTATCGGTATATTTTTTTAATAAATAAATCGCTATAAATTTGTTAGATATGTGATGAATAAAATTTGGGATGAAGATCCTCTCAACTTGTTTATGCGATTTAACATAATCTCAATAATTTGATAATCGTGCATTTAACAACTTGTTTATGCGATTTAACTTTATTACTACACATACTTAAACCAAGTCTATATATAAACATGCCCTTAATCTTTTTGTAAATGATTTAAAGTCGAACCTATTTGATTTGAGCTATAATCTTTCTCCTAATTAGACATCAATCTTTTCTTTCAAAATAACTTTATATAGAAAAAAACAAGATTATCAAATGATTGAGATTTTCTCAAGTTAGTATGAACATAACTAGTCATGTTCATTTACAAATAAAAAAAATAATAAAAATTAGGTCTCCAGTGAACTTTACAGTTTTGTTTATAAGAGAACATTATTAGTGTCATGTTCATACAAATGTTAAAGAATCTCGATCCATTTGCTATCAACAACCAACTCTCTTTCATTGTATAAAAAGCCAAACCAAAAGAACTAAAAATGTAAAATATAATCAATTGACTTTGAAAGATTTTTGTGAATAAGTTTCACCAAAAGAGAAAGTGGGGTTCGTTATATGAGAAGAATAATCAGACTCCTAAAACTTGCATTAATCTATATGAAATGCATAAAATTTCTTATTAACTCTTTAACTAATCTAAACTGTACTTGCAATCCAATCTCCATATACCTTAGTTAATTGCCTGCTTCAATAGTCACTTGTTTGACGCTCCACACTGCATGCCATCATATCTTTTACCATGTCGAAGTAGATACTACAATCTCAGTGATCAAGTAAAAGTAGAGTCTCGATGTAGGAGAACCCAGAAAAAAAATCTTCTTTTCCAGGAATCCCAATACAATTTATGTGTTCTGATTCGGGATCATAAGCAAAAAGACCCCTTTGGGGATTATTTTGCGTTTTAGCTATAGGTTCGCCACTCTTTCTAAATCCATATACGTGAGATATCGCATCTGTTGTGTTGATGGTGTATAGCTTTGTGAACGATTTTGACACGCTATGTTCCATCATCTTCCATACACTATAAACTGGTTTCTCAGGCTCACATATTAATTGAACCACACAAAGAGAATCCTTAATGTTATATAAAAACAAAAAATTAGTATCAGACCGCTAGACTTGCAGGGTAGGAAATTTCCATAAATTCTTCACTTGTCATATCAAATGAGACAATCGACTTCCGCAACTCATGTCCATTCACATAAAAATCTTCGAAAGCAGACCAATACAGAAACCTATCTATTGCTACCTGCGAGCCTAATGAAATACATTCACGAGGTAAATTTTTGTATAGTCTTCTCCAAGCATTTGTGCTTAAGGTAAAAATCTCAAATTCTCGTTTACGGCGATAAGAATTATATTTATACTTAACTATCTTAATTAGGGTCATAAGTGTCGGGACATACCCCAAAACCAAAATAAGTAGGATATGTATCACGCACATAAATATCAACCGATTTTCTAATAGTAGGATTCCAAATAACACCTTTCGTGGTTCTTGATCTTGCATCATAACAATGCACGAATAACAAGCCTTGAGAGCTAACTATATTTCGTCCATGTAGTTTAAAAGCCGTGGGGCAGTAAGTGAAACCTTGTGTTGAGGGAAAGTATCATCATCCAGGATTGAAACATATTCTAATAAGTCAGAAGAACCAAATGGTTGATAACTTACAAGTAGATGATGTTTATGTTTTTGCTGAGTGCGGTAACAAGCAATAAATTTAGAGCTCTCGATTAAAGACTTCCATTGTTTCGAAACCAATCTGAACCGAACAAGTGATTTGATAGGCAGATTTTTGATGATTTCTTCTTGGATATCCAATGGTATGTTGTCTGACATTATATGCTTATTTGGGTTTTAAATCGAGATATTGCATGAAACAGAAGTCTATATAATGAAACTTGACATTAGGTTTTGGGCTAAAACTTTTGGAAAGTCTCAAACGTAAGGCCCATTGTTTGGTCCTTTGGGTTTCACATGCAAACCGGTTTCTAACCAGCGGTTCGGTTTCCCTAAACCGGTTTTCATTTGTCCTCAATCCTTGTCGAAGTAGATACTACCATCTCGGTGATCAAGCAAAAGTGTTTCAATGTAGGAAGTCACAGAGAATAATAACGGGGCAGCGATCCCAATATAATAGATGTGCTTTGAGTCGGGTTCATAAGCAAAAAGATCATTTTTAGGATTATTTTTCATTTATAGGTTCGCCACTCTTTCTAAATCCACGTATGTTTTGTATTACATCTGTTGTGTTGATGGAATACACAGCTCTTTCAAAAAGATGCCAGACCGATAAAGGCTAATAATGAAGGTTATGCAGCGTAAAACAAATGTCATGACATAAAAATTCCCCTCGTTCTGTTCATCATGTTATTACGTCATTTATTTCCCACCAAAAGTTCGGTTTTGTTTATAGGTTGTGCTACATATTGGCCTCGTGTTCTTTTAATCATGTTATTACGTGATTTATCTCTTACAGTTAAATTAATGATACAAGACAAACACTCAAATACGATGATATATAAAACGATTACTAACATATATAACAAACGACACCCAATATTTTCTATACAAAACCAGTAAAAGTCACATACCCATAATTCCTTCATTTTTTATACATATAATCATATTCATCCTAACATCTATAAATACATCACCACAAACAAGTCAAAACATGAGCTCAAAAACAACCAACTATCTCGTGTTATCGAGGACCCGAAAGCTCCATTGCTTCAAACTGTGAATTTTCATCTACATAATCAGCATACCTTTGTGGAAAACTTTCTAATGCTCGGAATCTTGGTGTTTCTATACTTTGTGACGCCTCCCATCGCTCTACTAGCCCTTCTCCTTCCAACATTCTTAGTACTTCAGACATTTTTGGCCGATTCAAAGGGTTGAATTGTGTGCACAAGAGTGCAACTTGGACCATTTCTTCCAACTCGATTCTATCAAAGTTGTTCTTTAATGATTTATCGACGATTTGATTTAGTTTCCCGTCTAGATGGAGCTTCATTACCTGTACCAAAAACCTCGTTAGCATACTTATATTTCACACCAACTAGTTTAGAATGTTGTATTCGTTGAAAGCTTTAGGTTTAAGCAAGTATTAACCCTTTAAAAAAAAGTTAAAAAAAATAATAATAAAACCGGACCCGTTAATCAAAATCCAGTCAAAAGTATGTTATTTCTACTACTTAATGTAGCCTAAAGAAGGAAGGCACGAGTACCCAATCAAGCATTACGCCTTTCTGGTTAGCCGCTCTTCAAAATCCAATGCTTTTGACCCGTAATAAGTTCCAAAAGCAAGATCCCGAAACCGAAAACATCAGTTTTTCCGATGATTGACCAGTCGACAAATACTCAGGAGCAATGTGGCCCACAGTGCCACGAACAGCAGTAGTCACATGAGAATCGGTGGTCTAACAACTTAGCCAACCCGAAATCTCCAACAACTGCCTCAAAGTCTTCATCCAATAGGATGTTGGCTGCTTTAACATCACGATGAATAATCTTTGGGTCACTTTGCTCGTGTAGATACAGTAAACCTCTTGCTGTTCCTAATGCTATGTTTTTCCTTCTTGGCCAATCCAAAGCGGGCCTGCCATGGATATGATCTGGAAAACCCACAATCAGATACTTAGATTTAGTTACCAGAATTTACGAGATAAAATGTACAATGCAATTGGATATGATACAAACCTTTTAATCTAGGCGACACTTCCATTAGGCATAAATGGATAGACTAGAATCCGCTCGTTTTCAGTTGAGCAAAACCCCCAAAGACGTAGAAGATTACGATGAACAGCCAAACTTATGGTTTCAACTTCCGTTTGAAACTGAATCTCACCACCGAAACTATTGTCATCTTTCAATCTTTTAACAGCCACCACCGTGCCATCAGTTAATGATCCTTTGTATACAATTCCAAATCCACCTTTACCTAAAATATTCTTTACGTGGAAATGGTCGGTAGCTGCTCGTAGTTCCTTAAATGTGAACCTCCTTAAATGGCCCAAACATACCTCGGGATCATATTGTTCTGTTTACATAGCAACAAAGTATAACATAAGTTGATAACGGTTTAAAACTCAACTTCTAACTCGAGTTATCCATATTAACTTACCATTAACATCGAAGAATATTTGTTGATTCTTCCGATATCTCCACCAAATGAGTAACACGACAATCAGGATTAGTAGTAATACACCACCGAAGCTTGTGCTAAGGGCAATAGCTAAACGGCGATTTTAACCCCCAGATGAAGATTTACCTGCTAAAGTAAAAATTTATACATAAATAATCAAGTATATGTCTTAATTCTTAAATAATATACAAACTCATGATAAGTACCCGTTATACCGTCCGTGGGAAGAGAGAGGCTCGGGATAAACAAGGAACAACCATTTTCTGAATTATGCTCACATAGTAAAGGGTTGCCTATGATCCTGAATCAAATAAAACTTTAGGATATTGCGTAAAAAGATTAGATGAAGAATGATTACTAAAAAGGAGAACAAAAACGTACTTGAATGTTCTCGCTGACATTTTAGGCAAAGAACCGCTAAAATTGTTATACGACAAGTCACTACACACACAAAAAAAAATCCATTTTTAATACAAGGAAAAAGGATAGAACATTCTTTAAAAATGGAGTCAAGTCGACATACACTAGCGTGAGGCCTCCAACTTTGGATAATGATTCAGGAACCCGTCCGGTAAGGCTGTTGTTGTTCAGTCGCCTGTTGAGCATAATAAAAGAGTCAAAATAACTACTTCCGTGAATATAATCCTTATATAATGAATAGAAAATGTAACGAAATTACAAAACTTACAATAAATTCAAGTTCTTAAGATCTCCCAAAGAACTAGGCAGCTCACCACTAAACTGATTCCCCGAAAGATCAAGTGTTTGAAGGTTCCATAACTTCCCAATAGCACTTGGAACTGGACCAAAAAGCGCATTATTCTGCAGCGTACTAAAACAAGTAGCCAAACAATCAACTGTCAATACAGGACATCTAAAAAACTAAAAATAGAACTGGCAAATTTGGATAAAATAAGGGAAAGTTGATTACATTGATCGCAAGTTACTAAGGTTTCCGATTGCAGGTGATAAAATCCCAGATAGATTCTGACCAGGCAGCCCTCTGATAATCAAAAAAACAAAAAACGCATTACCAAATTTGAAGAAATTTACTTATTTAATGGTTAGATTCAGGTTACGTTTCTAATGAGTCAAAATGTCAAATGGTAAAAGTAGCAATAGCATTGAAATCTACTCACGTTGTATGTTTATTGTTTAATGTATAAAACCTCATGAATATGTTGCCTAACGGTATTTGTCATGCCAAAAAGGACCCGTTTGACTCATTACACAACTCGTCAGACTCGCTCACATGACACATTAAAAGTATTGTGAACGAAAAAAACTTACAGAGCTGTAACTGATCCATCATTGGTGCACGTAATCATCTTCCAACTACATGGATCAACAGATGATATATCCCAATTGTTGAGAACATTATGAGGATCCTTAATGTCCTGCTTTATAGCCATTAGAGCCACAACTGCATCAATCGAAACATGAATATCATTATTTTGTCATACACCAGACACACTTTAGAAGGTAAACATTATACTTTACGATCATATGTTTAGATTGCACGTGATTTTTCCTAAATCATTATCTGTCTAAGATTGCACATGATTGACAGAAAACGAAGTTTATGTGGAACCCAGCTTAAAATGGCCATAACAGATATACGGACAGTTGAAATTGCGTGCCCGCCCTACAAGCACAGATAGCTCGTGACACATTGCAGAATACTGCCATTGGAGGTTTGGTCCAACTGTCGGGCCCAAAATATTTCATTAGCACCAAATTAACCTTCTCCGACTTTTTCCCTATTTTCCGTTTTACTTAGTTCCCATTAATAAGCAAAAGCGTTCACTTTATTAAGTATGAACCACGCCAAAACTTTGTTTAAGTTAAAGTGAAGTTCCTATTAATAAGCAAAAGCTTTCGCTTCAAAAAAGAAAGGCTTTTCTAACTACGGTTACTAGAGAGCTTAGCTGCTGAGCCATAACCTAACCAAGCTCGAGAGGGCTCAATAACCAAACTCATGTAAAATACTTACAAAAGTTATAGCATTCAATAAACAAAATGTATTTAAACACATGGATAGCATATCTAATTCTTAATATTATACTAAAAAGTAACAAATTTACAATTCCAACCCTTTTATTATGTACTATAAGATACACATACTTAACGGCACTTAAAAACTAATTAATAAGCACTACCATATGTTAAGCTCCTTTTTAAAGGGGTGTTTGGATTAACTTATTTGGCAGGCTTCTCGGCTTATTAAGATTTGGAAAAGCCAATAAACTCACTTTTTCAAGCTTATGAGCTTATAAACTTGAGCTTATGCACCCATAAGCTAAGGCTAATACCTTGATAAGCTCATAGGCAAAAAAAAAAAAAAAAAAAAAAAAAAAAAGTGAACTTATTGGCTTTTCCAAATCTCAGTAAGATGATAAGCACTTAAAATAAGCTAATCCAATCACATCATAAGCTAGACTAGTTCGAAAACTCGAAAAAACACTAGATAAAACCTCAACTAGTTATAAAGCTACACCAAAATGAAAAATCAACTTTTACAAAAACATAAAAAACTAACCTTCATAATTAACACCAGCAGGAGAAAGAGTTGCAGAAGAAACATTCAAAACACACACACAAACACCCAAAACACACTCCTCTTTCTTCATCTTTCACAAACATAAAAAATTCAATAAAAATTCTAAAAAAAATTCACCACCATTTTTATACCCAAAACAGAATCAGAATCCTATAAAGCAAGTTCCACAATGCACACCAATATTCCTCAACTAAAACTATTTTACAATATTATATAAAATTTTACCACCAGATTTGGACACCCTTTATGCTCCTTTACAATACCCAGAAAACAGAATTTGAATTAGATTCCTACAGAGTGAGAACCCAAAATGCACACCAACTGTTTGACAAAATTCCCCAATGAAACTTTTTTTTCACTGTTTTACCAATTTTTATAAAAAGTTACCACCACTTTTAGACACCCTTTATGCTCCTTTACAAAACCCAGAAACCAGAATTTGAATCAGAATCATGTAAAGCAAGTTCCACAATACAAAGTGCCCCAGTGAAAAAAAGTTAAATTTTTCCTCACTGTTTTTTTTACTAAATTTTATAAAATTTGAACACCACTTTTGGACACCCTTTATGCTCCTTTACAAAACCCAAAAGCCAGAATTAGAAAAAGAATGATGTAAAGTGAGAACCCAAAGTGCCCCCAGTGAAAAAAACTTAACTTTTTCCTCACTGTTTTTTTACCAATTTATATAAAATTTAACCACCACTTTTGGACACCCTTTATGCACCTTTACAAAACCCAGAAGCTAGAATGTGAATCAGAATGATGTAAAGTGAGAACCCAAAGTGCCCCCAATGAAACTTTTTTCCACTGTTTTGTGTTAAAGATTGAAGCTTTTTTTTGGAGTAATGATGAGATATGGTGATCTTTATTGGGATATCTGTGTTGTAGGGTTAAATTTTATGAATAGTTGGAAATTTTGATGTATCAGCATCTTTAAATGAGCTAGGCTTTAATGGCGGATATAAGAAGGATACAAAAGGAATAGATTTTATAAAATATTGGGGTTTTTGTATAACTATTTTATTTTTATAAATATAAATTCTTATTTGGTTGGTTTCAAAATAATTATTCACCGATAAAAACACATAATTTAAGAAAATAGCTCTGTTGCAAAAATCGTGTGTTTAGATTAATCTCATAAATCGTTATCATTGCAAACAGATTTATCATAATCGGCTATTTAATCGGTTTGGTCGAGACCGCTTAAAAATCGGTCAACAAACCGATTAATCGGACAACAAACCGATTAATATGACAAATCCGGTCTAAATTAATCGGACAATGCGCTTAAAATTGGTCAATAAAACCGCTTAAAAGCATCACTTAAAATTGGTCAACAAATCGATTAATCGGACAAAATCGGTCGAATGTCGCAAAATGGTTATTTATGTTTGACTTTTTTGAAAAATTATGTGTTATATTATATTTGAACAATTAAAATATTTAAACTTTTGAAAGTTTGTTATTATACATATAAAATAATATAATATCTAAAATTACATTTTGTGCGTAAAATTCCAATCAGATTAATCACGATTAATCCGCCTATAGATTAATCATTGGGCCTCTTACCCAACGCCTCAACATTTTCATTTTCTGGCCTTGAAAAATAGAGGTTATTTATACACTTTTAATCTTAATTTAGACATTTAATTATATAAGCAGATAGAACACTGTAATATTGTACAACTATATAATACACATAATAAATATCTTTATTGCAATTTTTTCATTTTCTGTAGAATAACAGTGTTATTATTGACTAATTAATTTTTAACTTTTTATATGTTTGTAATAATAAACTTAATTTCTAAATTCTTTTTATTTATTTTTAAAAGTAAATAATTAATTTTAAACAACTACAAAAATAAATTTGAGACAAAAGAGTATGAAAAAGAATGAGTTAAATTTTGTTATAGTTTGGTAGTAAATATTTTATGATTAAGAAGGATACAAAAGGAATAGATTAATAAAATATTGGTTTTTTATATAATATGTTAGATTTTGGTAGTAAAATATTTTATGCTTTTGATTTCAGTGATTGGACTGAGGGAGAAAGAACAAAGGGAAAGTTAAAAAGGTACAGAGATCACGTGGTAGGCTTGTCTTTGTGTTGTTTGTTTTTTTTCATTTTCGAAATTTTGTTTAGTAAAAAAATGAAGCGTAAAAATTTTAAAAGAGAAAAATAACTCTCTCAAAGTACTAGTAAAAAAAGTGATTGATATGCATTGGCTAATGATTTGCAACATTCTTACTATGTATTTGCATACTTTAAACTGTGCTTTAAGCAATTATATATTTAAAATATATTGTTTTTGAATATTGTACATTAGAGTGTGCGGATCAAAAATAAAAATATGTCAATACCACACATATGCAATAAGTAAATAAACAAAGAAAGGGTTTTGCTAAACTCTGCTTAGTGAGCACGGATTAATTCGTTTACAAAATAAATGTTTTAATTCATTCAAGTGAAAATCATTTTCAAATATAGTAATTTACAACTTTATTTAAAATGTATTTAATGCATTTTTTGGTTAATTAAAAAATGTTGTGTTTATTAACTACATCTTAACCTCTGCCTAATGAGTAATTGCAAGCAAAATCCATAAATAATTAACCAGGACTTGTTTAGTATATACACGATATGAGTGTCAAAATTATTAGAATGAACATTAAATGGTCGATGGACTTTTGTAAATTTTGTAAAGCTATGCATAGTGGTGATATGGGTTACATGTGTCACGTCAACTTTATTTCTTCGACGATCTGACGATTCTAATTATCACAGTGGTGACCTAGTTTTTCGTTTTCTCTTTTTTTAGTTTAAATTGCCAAAAGGTAAGATTTTTGGACTTTTGTGTGTATGAAACTCGATCGACTTGGCGAACTAGTTCGTCCATTTCTTGCATCTCAACCAAACCCGACCGATCACCCACAGTGAGATGACCAACCCTCGACCGAGGTCAACTTTTCCTCTCAACCGACCAAGCGCTCAAAGCCCAAGAACTTATAAGTTAACTCGGTTTAGAGACATTTTTGGGAGTAACTTGTAAGAAAGTTTGAACTTTAGTAAAATTAGCTATCTAAATATCTTTTGTTTTGCATTGTGTAATACGAGTGAATTTATAGTTTCTTCTAAACAATTTCATAATTATTCAACTATACTTTTTTTTAAGCACAAAATAATTTCTCATTGACATTTGCTACGACACTAATATGTCCTTTCTACTTACATAGATGTGCAAGCCAAACGAGTAACAAGCTACGCCGCTAGCTATTTTGATTTGCAATGTTAATTTTTTTAAAAACTACGTTTATAGATCTAGATGTCATAGCATTGCTATTCATAACTCGTTTGACTCTATTAAGAAGCTTTACCGCCTCATGTGCAAGGAAACAAAGATATCAAATGCAAAAGAAAAAAAACATGTTAATTCTTAATGCATATTTTCTCGTGTTTAACCATTTTGTACGAGGCGCAGATTGTTGCTCAAATTTAACTAGCTTCAATAAAAGTGCGCAATTACTGTTATATGTTCCATCCATCTTGGCTTATCTACCGACTATTTTGACTATCTAATAAAATACGTAGTTGCATGATTTTAATGCATATGAAAATTTTGAATGTATAGATTCTACATGGAGAAATAATAGACATGATGATTGAAAAGTAAGAAAAGTAAGACCTGGCCTTTGACATCATAATCATTATTTTTAGCAGTTGTTCACTTGCTTCAACCATATATTCTTAACAAAGATACTTGCTAATAATTTCTTCTTCCTCCAATTTCGGTAATAGTCTACAGTGGTGTATCATTTCACATGTTTTCAAATTCAGTTTTGAAATGGGATAACAGGGTCATCAAGTGTTTCTTGCCGTCATTTCTATAAGAGGATAAAAGCGTGGATCTTGGGTCGATGACCAAAGTTTTTTTCTTTATATATAAAAAAAAAAAAGGACAAAGCATGTTTTATATCGGTCGAAAATCGAACCGATATTGTATTTCTTCCCACTTTGCCCGATGTGGCAACCGAGCAACACAACCTAGCCAACCGATCTCAACATCGGTCAACCCCCTTTTTCTTCGATGCACAACCGATACATCGGTTGCGATTGCGTCTAGCCTAAGAGGATAAAAAGGTAAACTTTTAATTCATTCAATTGCAAATGAGGTATATGGTAATTAGTAAGTTTAATTAATTTGTATGATATGCATTTTTTAATTTTTATGGAAAAAAATTAACATTCTAGAAAAAAATTGAGAATCTTTTTTTTCTAATGATTTAAAGCATCTATAATGTATCAAGTTTTCAAAATTTGCCGCATTTATTGCATTTAATGCATGACATACCAGAGAAAGAAAACATTTTAGACTTTTAGCAAATACTTGAGGTTTATCAAGTCTTTACAAAAATACTTTTCATCCAATGTAAAAAAACTTTTTTAAAATAATGAAAAGATATTTATAATACATATAATGGAAAAACAGTCAAACTTGAAAAGTGAAAATGTTGAACTGTTGAAATTGGTCAATGTAGAGAGAAATGCATAATTTAATTAATACTCTTATTAAAATACTTCATTGCTTAAAAGTACAATAAGTTATTCACATTGTACAATCAATTAAAAATACATCTACCAAATTAAAAACAACCAATTAAAATACCCATTACTAAAAAGTCTGATAAAGTTTTCGTAACGCACAATTTAAAAAAACTATAACATAATCCAAAATATAAAAATAATTAAACACACTAACTAATGTTATCTATACTACATATAATAGAAAAACAGTCAAAGATAAATTGTTGAAAAGTTGAAATTGGTCAATGGAGAGAGAAATGCATAATGTAATTAATACTCTTATTAAAACACCTAATTACTTAAAAGCACAATAATTTATTCACATTGTATAGCAATTTAAAAGCACATCTGCCAAATTAAAATCAACTAATTAAAACACCCCTTACTAAAAAATACAATAAAAATTTTGTAATGTACAATTTAAAAAAGTTATAACATAATCCAAAATATAAAATAATTAAACACACTAGTTAATGCCAGTTTTAAAACAATCTAAAATGAAAAATACATGTTATTATATACATTATACAAATTAATAAAACACTAAAAACTTCATACAATTATGAGTTGATGGTACGTATAGTTTTAAAAAGTTGGACGGGCCGGACCAACGTATTCAACAAAGGAACGGTGTCGCTACCGGTTCGGCTAACCAATTAAAGCCATCCGAAGCGAACAAATGACCCATTGAAACCGATACAAGCGGTGAATCGGATCTCATCGAGATCTATTTCTCGATTAATCGTCTAAGGTACCCGCCGGTTGAAGCGGCGGTACCACTATTTACTATCGTAAAGAAAAACCAAAAGTAAAAAGTGAAAAGTTGAAACTAAAAGTGAAAATGTTGAAGACATATATTTCAAAAGGAGACCTATTAATACACATCGAAAATCGAGTTGACCCGGGACGCTTCAAACCCGGTGGGTTAACCCGGTTTAATTTGACTTGTTTTCGAACCAGCCTGTTGGGTTGACACGACTTAAACCGACCTATTTTTTGACTAAACGGTTCAACCAGTTGAACCACCCGAGTCGAACTGAGTTTCATATTTGACAAACTTATATGAGAAAAATGATGAAGTAGTTTTTGAACCCGTGACAAATTTGAAAAAATGAGAACAAAGTAATTGTAGTTTTTTTGTTTATTTTGCTTTGACACATATCTTTGTCGTTTGTATAATGTTATTTTAAAAATGTTAGTCTTCGCCAAACTTAGCGGTAGCGTATATGAATCGTCTTTAAAGATTAATATATATTGTATAGCCCTTTGTCCGTATATAAATAATGTTATGTAAGTTTATTAGAATCACAAAATTAAATAGTATTGTTATTGTTAGCGATAATTATTTGTACCCCAAACAAATTGCTTTGAACAATGCTTAAATATCTATGCAAATTGATAGTAAAAGATAATCTTATTATGGTAATATCAAATTTGTAAGGTTACAAGTTTAAAAGCCACACACCAAATGATAAACACTACACATGTAAAAATAAATAAATAAATAAATAAATCATCACTGCCTAAATTACTGAAAAAACAAGAAAATGCGGTCACGTACAGATGTTGGCTATACCTCTAAACTACAACATAATATTGTCAACTACATAATACCGTTATTTTTTGTAATGCTTGAATCTATTATTACTAAAATCTTAATAACTTAAAAAAATCATATTAGAAAATATACTCCCGCACTTAAATCGATTCCACATAATTTTTTTGAAAACTGTATATTTCTGCTGTTATACAACTACGCATCAGAATTATAGTTATTTGAAAATGATTCTCTAACGCTACAAATACAGTTTGTTGAAAGAAACTTATGGGTCGTCGAATTTTGAAGAAAACTAGACAGAATTGCCATTGCACGGGTGACTCGTCTAGTTTTAAAACACACTAAAATGAAAAATACATGTTATTATACACATTATACAAATTAATAAAACACACAAAACTTCATACAAGCTAACAAGTTGATGGTACATATAGTTTTTGAAAACCGGACCGAACCAACATGTTCAACGGGAACCGGTGTCGCCACCGGTTCGCTAACCAATTAAATCCATCCGAAACGAACCAGAGAGGACCGTTGAAGCGATACAAGCGGTGAATCGGATCTCATCGAGATCTATTTCTCCGATTAATCGTCACATAGTACCATGGCCAAAATGCTGGTACCACGCTATATATTTTAGATATAAAGGAAAACTAAAAAGTAAAAAGTGAAAAGTTAAAACTAAACGTGGAAATGTTGAAGACGTATATTTCAAAAGAAAACTATTAATACACATCGAAAACCGGGTTGACACGGGACGCTTCAAACCCGACGGGTTGACCCGGTTTAATTTGACCTGTTTTCGAACCAACATGTTGGGTTGACTCGGTTTAAATCGACCTATTTTTTTATCGGAACGGTTCAAACGCTTGAACCATCCTGGTCGAACTGGGTTTCATATTTGACAAAATTATGTGAGAAATGATGAAGTAGTTATCACTGCCAAATTACCGACAAAATAAGAAAAGTCGGTCATTGCCGTTAATTTATCTTAAACTACTGATATAATATTGCCAACTACATAATAATTCTTTTTGTAATGCTTGAATCTATTATTACTAAAATCTTAATAACTTAAAACAATCCTATTAGAAAATATCTTCTGGCACTTAGATCGATTCCACATAATTTTTTGAAAACTATATATTTCATTGTTATGCAATGCGCGTCGAATTATAGTTATTCGAAAATGATTCTCTAACGCTTCTAATCTGAGTTGGTTGAAAGAAACATGAGTCGTCAAAATTTTACTGGCCTAGACAGCATTGGCCAGAGTGCGGTCTGCTCTAGTTCTTACATTATACATTGAAGATGATCTTGATAATACCCGTTCATTGAAGATTTACCCAACCATCTCTTCATATCTTAATATCTGAAAGTATTACAGTAAAAACATGTAGAATCATGGGCGGATCAGGGTGAGCACTTGCCTCTAGCAAAAAATTTGTAATGCAAATTTACTAAAATATTTAGCTGCTTTCGTAATTTAACCCTAAACCAATTGATCATAACTTTCTGTCTCGATAATGTGCAATAACTTTTTTAACCACACGAATTATTTGAGTTAAAAAAAAGTACGTATAAACAGTAAAAATGTATATGGGGCTATACGGCTATAGAATGAAGTGAAGAAAGTACGTATAAACAGTGACAATGTCAGAGACCAAGTGGGCACTGTTCAGATGTAAAAGATTACAAGCTATACCCTTGTTTTTTTCTTATCTATTTACTGTATAAAATGTTTATAAAAATCAATATAATAACAAAATAATATTTTAAGAAAAGGAATATATATATATTTTTATGAGATGTGTGTAGGAGTGGTAAAAGGATATTGGTGTGAGAGTGTGAAGGAATTGTCATGTCTTGTGAAGTTTGTATTCCCTTGTTCTCGGGTTATTATTCTCTTGTCGGATTATGTGAACAGCTTGCATGCACAGTATAATAATATCCTATTTTTACTTTTAGGATCCATTTATTAAAATTTTCAATAAAAGAGCAAATTTTAAAAATTACTAAAACACACTCATTTTCAAAAATACCTTTTCACACAATTTCAAAAGTGGACGAGATTAGTGTATAGCAATAAAATTTTATATCGTTATGTTGTTGATAATCATAGTAATATTTTGGTTCAATGGCGGTGATTAGCGTGCGTAAGTGGGTCAACCACACATGTATTGATCTTGTTCCAGAAACAGTCGAACTTTGTCATTCCTGCCTGCCACTTGTGAATGGCGACCAGTAACAAAACTTAAAGCGGCTCGAGCGAACTCAATGAAGATCAGGGGAGTATAGTGTTTCCCGGGTCGTTATGTCGGCGGTATCGATGGATTATCAAGCGATATAGTGATCGCGAGATTTGAGCGGAAAAGGATTTGGAATGATTATAACTACGGGAAAAGCCAACAAATTACAACGGCTTAAATGCAAATTAAAGGAAATTAAAAGATAAAATCTATTAAATAAACGCTATCACTATATTTAAAATGATGTTTTGTTTTATGTTTTTATAAAGCGAAATTAAAATCTACGTGACGTCTGATTAAAAACGTGAAACTTACACAATATTAACCCTAAAAATATGAAAATGATATTTTACAAACCTAATGATAAAAGAAAATATTTAGAAAAGAAAATTATTTTTATAACTATTTAATTAATTATTATTAATTAAAAACTATTTTTAACTATTTAATAATTACCTAAAATACAAAAAATAGGAAGTAAAGCTAGAAAAATAAAATTATGAATTGGAAAAGTCTAAAATATCAAAGAGAATTTTCAAAACTATTTTTGTATTTTTCTGATTATTTTCTATTTTTAGGAATTTTAAACTATTAAAACTAATTAAATTACTAAAAATTACAAATTAAACTATGAAAAATCTGGAAAATTACTTTTTACTTTTTATATTTATCTAAACCTAATAAAATTGAAAAATTATTTTTTGAACCTTTTCTTAATTTTTGTATTAAATGCTATTTAAAAGTGCTTAAAAACTAATTTAAATTAAGAAAATAGCAAATCAACTTAGAAAATCTGAAAATTTCAGGAAAAGTCTAAAATTATATTAGGAATCTAGGAAAAATAGAAAAACAAGTACTTATGTGGAGGAATTAGGCGATGTGCAAGTGCTTATTATTAAGCACTCCAAATAAGCAAATGAACAAAATAAGCTACCAACTGAAAACAGGAACTATGATATACTAAAGTGATCAAATGCAACAGAAATCAACAAGCTACAACCACGATATGCAAGTTGGATCGGTTTGATGATTTGAACTAATAAAATTAAGCAGTTAAAAGGTGTCTACTTGCGACCACTAAATAAGCACTTAAATAAGCTAGAACCTAGAAAGTAAGTAATGAGACCTAAACCAGACCTGGTTGGGAACATGTGCACCAAAACTCGGACACAGGTGAGCTCTTATGAACCCTATGCAACTCTAGACAAAGCGAGAAAAACTCGATATCAGCGAGACCGATGGCGGGGCATTTAACACCCAAAAGAGAAGCAATTTTGAAGCCTTTAAATAAATTGCAAAATTTCACAAAAATGCTAATAAGTAAACAGACCAGGTGAAGTTTTTAGAATGCCAAGTTTCACTTGATAAGTCCAAAAAATAAGCTCATGAAAATTCCTTGTAGTTGGTTCAAAAACAGATTTTTGCAACTTTTGACTTTTGAAGAAACATGGACAGTTGACTATTATGAACTTTGGATCCAATTTTATCACTGATGATGATGTTATATGATGTAATAAACCTAATGCAATCAATGTTAATGAATTCTAAACACAAATCGAGGACTGTTATTCCAAAATCTCCACGATGGATCGATGAGGCAGTTAAGCGAAATGTTGACTTATGAACTAGCGGGCACAAACTATGATTGATATGAGCACAATTGAACTAATCAAGCATTAACCAATAGACTCTAACCTTGAATAAGCTCACAAGGCGAGATATCGTGAGACGAACAACCCTTTAACTATAGTTTTGAAAACTAAACTTATACTAATGGTGAACAAGCTTGTAATTATGATCAAACTCACTTAAAATAACTTGAATCTGCTATTAGAACAAGTTTTAACAGATTATAACTACAACTGCATTATATGCAAGAATTTGAGAATCAACACAAAGTTGCCTAGCCACGATGGCTTGCTAGTAATCAAACCAGAACTACAGTACCACTAACCTACATAGATCAACCCATAGCTTCCACATCAACCCATTCCCATTCTGAATCACCCATTACCATTCTGCATTAATTTTGCTCCAAGGTTGACTTCTGTTGACCAAATTTCTAATATGCTTGAAACTTGATTCTAAGCTTACAAAAAGCTATTATAAGCTTTTATGAGCTTGTTTAAGATTAAGATTGAGCTGCTAAAAGCTTTAACAAATGAGTTTGAAACTTAAAATTTCAACAGTGGACACATCACATGGAAATTGACTTGAACTAAAATTGATACTTAAAGAAAGTTGAAATACACTTAGAAACTGTTATTTGATACAAATAAACTTGAGAATACAAATAAAAACTAGTTAAGACATGATAAATAGTAAAACGACATACATTGTTTTAAAAACTAAAAACTAACTCTTCTCTCATTGCTTCTCTTGGTCTTTTTATACACCCAAAGTGCTTTTCTCTCTCCTCTGGACAAATCCCAGCAATAAAATTGACCTTTGGATGTCTGCAATTGATCTTGGCCATTCAAAGCTTTTTGGCGCCAATTTTGGTTTTAACAGCTAGGGAGGGCAGGGGTAGGTAGAGGGTGCATTTAATGAACCTTTGGAGTGTTGTGAGGTGGAGGGGGGGTAGGGGTGATGATGGTTGAGATGGAGTGTATTCAGAGGAGTTGCAGGGTGGAATGATGGGGAAAGTGGGTATCTCGTGAAGGAGAGGGAAAAGGGTGGTCAACTGTGGTTTGACTGGTATTAATAAAAGAAAAGGGTCCAAAGGTATTAGTGACAGGGGTCCAAAGTAAAAGGCAGGGGGGTCATTTGCAATTTGACAAGTCCAAGTGGGTGTGAAAGGGTCTAAATAACATAGGGACTAGCTTGTAATTTCTGAAAATGGGAGGGCCACTTCTGCCAATTATGAAAAGATGTTCCAGGGGCTGAAATTGCCAAGTGTTAATATTACAAGGACCAAAGTTGCCATTTTCAGATTTTCCAGGGACCATTCTTGCCAATTTTGAAACTTGAAGGACCAATTTGTAATTTTCTCAAACTTTTGACATTTTCACCAAAGGACTAAATTTGACAACTTATGATTTAAAAGGACCTTTGGTGATTTTACTTTTGAAATTAAGGCTCGGGGACTATTTTGACAATTTTGAAACTCGGGGATGAAAGCGCAATTTTGCAAATTTGATATGTTTTCAAGCGATTTTGATATTTTGCATTTAAAACACATAAAACAACGATTTATGATATTTTCATCATTTGATGCATTTTGAGTGTTTTCGGATGATTTTGCGGTTTATATTGTACAAAATGATGAGTATTTAGACACTCATCAATCCCCACACTAAGATATTGCTAGTCCTAGCAATGATTTGAAAAACATAATGGATTTTAATCTCTTTACAAAAGCCATTACTTACGGGTAGCGAAATGTTTTAGTTCAAGTAAGAACCATGGTACACAGATAACCATGTGATTTTGAGCAAACCACCGACTTTCAACGGTTTGATTTTGTCTTTACGGAAGCCGTTTGCTCGGACTAGCCAACTCTTAGATAAATTATCAATATTATCTTTGGTGGTGATTACCAATTATGGATTTTCCTTGCCTTTACCATAAGCCATAATCTTGCGGACTAGTGACTCTTCACTTTTTAGGATATGGTGAGTGAATACCATACAATTTTGGGCAAATTGCAAGCCGTCAACGGTTTGATATATCTTTACCAAGAGCCGTTTGCTCTGGATTAGCCAATCCTTTTGTCTTCTGAGACATGGCGGATGATAACCATAAGATGGTCGGTGTAAAACACTTACTCCAAAAAAAAATTTGGCCAAAAGCAGGGATTGGTATAATTATATGATAAAATTCGTGAAATTCCCCGCTTAGAAATGAATATTGCCTCAATATTCAAAGTACTGCGGTTATGCGAAACAAAAAACGTAAAGGGAAATACTACGGCCATTATTTAGAAGAGATTTTTTTTTTTTTTTTTTTTTTTTTTTGTGAAAACTTATATATATATATATATATATATCATGTGGGTAACTCCCCACACTAGGTGGAACACATGGGTGAAAACCCATGTTAAGCTCTTGTTTTTGATTACCGAGTCGCTAGCTTGACTCGACGACCAATTCATTTGTTCATGGGAAGCAAAGTGGAAGAAACAATCTCCATCGGACTTTCATTCAAGATGTTTGGATAAACATTGAAGTATGTGAAAGTTCCACACCGATGAGATATACACCGAACAAGCTCAAGAATGATAAATGAAAATCTGGGGATCAAAGATAATGTCTTCATTCGAAGGAGTGAAGAGCAGGAGAAATCGCGGGATAGGTGAAGAAGAGATAGAAAATCATGATAAACATCATGACTAACTCATCTTCATCTATAGGAGGATCCATAATTCGGGATTATGAATCTCATCATTTGAGCTTATGTGATCAAGACAAATCTCGGGGTGTCTAGATCAAAGTAGAATTTATCATACTCCGCGGAGATATGATATGAGTGAGTTCATCGAGAACTCCATGAAGGTGAATGAATCATATTCGAATTGATATGAGTGGGTTCACGGTGAACTCCTCAAAAGTAAATGATTCATGATCGAGGAGAAATTATGAGAATGAGAAGTGAGTGCTTGCCACTAATCTTCTCTCCCGTATTATCAAAAGCAGAGGCTTTTATTTCCGGATTAGAATTATTGGAAAGAATGTCACTACCCTTAATGGGGTAGGAGATGAAATAGGTTTCTCTTTGAAAGCCTCGATTTTAGAAATGAGAAGGCCGACATTCGGTAATGTTGCACGAAGTGCTTCATCTTTGATTTCGGTGTCGGTGACTTCATCATTCTCTTCTTCTAAGCTAACAAGCTCGGAAGGTGAATCTTCCACATAAATGATGTCTCCACAAGATAACGAATCATCATCATCGAATGGAGAACATCTCGACATGATCATTTTGGAAGACAAGAGGAGGAGGATATCACACACATGATCGAGAATTCCATGTGACTCTCTTGGGATTGGGACAAGGTTCTCAACACTAGACTTTATGAATTCGTCCGATTCCTTTTCGAGAACGATGTCGAGATGCTCGTCCCCGTGTTTAGAGTGAGTGGGAGCTTGGGTGTGATAGCGGTTGTTTGAGATGGAATCTCAGCTTCTTTGGGATATCAACCGATGAGGGAGTTGAGAAATATTATCTTTGAAAGGATAAAACTCTCCTCGTCATCATCATATAGATTGCCTTAAGAAATTGGGAGCGTCTTAAATTGCTTGCTCTAGGATTAATAATTCTTCCCTAGATTTGCGAGCCTCTCGTTCTTCTCGCTCTTGACCGACAATTCTCCTATGGTCTTTTCACCACTCACTTGATTCTTAAAGTTTTGAATTATATCATCAAGTGTTTTCATTGTGGTTTCAAAATCTTGGGAGATTTCTTGAGATAACGGCTCGGTGGAGTTTGAACCGTATGGTCTTTGTGGAGGTTGGAAATTGTCAAATATGTAAGAGTCATGATTGTTACAAGGCTGGGTTCCCTATTTGACAATCAGTGAAATAGGAACCTCCACGTATTCACAACAGATAAAATTGTTGAGTCGGAATGGTGAATCATATGGATTTTGGTTATAACCAAAGTTACGAGCATCAACTGGAAAAGCGTTCATAGACAAACGTGTTTCGGATTGACACTCAAATCCTTGGTGAGGACCTCCACAAAATTCACAGCGGTATGTTGATTATATGAAGATAAGTCGGTGTGGTGGGTAATTGGAAAAATTTGAGGGTCGTTAAATGAGTTGGATTAGGATCATAATCAAATGAATTCCTCGAACCACAAAACAAACAACTCCGTTATGGATATCATTACCACATTGTACATATGTACACCAGCGACGAGGGTGAACCAAAGAGGCTCACCACAACCGACACAAGGAATAAACGATTGCATTTGAGAGTAATGAGAAAGAATCGGTTCATTCAAAGAATCAACAAAACCAACATGGTGATCCGAATGACTATTAAGACTCGAAGAACATTTTGAAAAATCCGGAGGTGGGACAAGTGGTGTGCTCTGAGAGCTAGCAATTTCCACCACTTCCGTTATGGTCTCCGGTTTTGGTTCTTGAGAAACGTGAAGATTAGGCAAGTCATTCTTGCTAGTCACCGGTGTTTGAACGGGTTCATCGTAATCAATTCTAATTCTCGACCTTTTTCATCGGCTTGAATTTGTTCGATTAGATTACGGGCTCTATCTTCAAAGAAAGTGTCCTCGTAATCCTCGGTGGGTGCTTGGGGTAGCTCCGATGTTTGAGCTGGTTTGTCAAGATTAGAATGTATTTCGGGGTTGTGGCGGGTGGTCGAAAAAACTTTGAAAAGAATTTTGATGGATAATTCGCACAATTGCAAAATTAAACGAACTAGGCCCTCCACACCGCTCACACATTTGTGACGATGATGTTGACTATTGTCGACATAAGAATCAAACATATAGAGGATTAAGGAGAGAATCAAATGGTTGAGAGGATACGAAGAATAGAATTAAGCGGCAAAAGAGGGTAAAAGAAATAGAATCAACGAATAAGAGGAATGAGAAGAATATTTTTGTATTTTGGATAAGAAAATATAAACATATACAGATGGATGGTATGAACAAAGAGTGAATATCAAATTACTAATCTGCTAGGCGTAAGATAATCGGCCTGACTCCCGGCGTGGCGCCAAAATTTGATCGCTCGAGCAGATCAAGCTTTGTCACTCAAGCTCGCCACTTGTGAATGGCGGACCGTAACAAGCTTAAAGCGGCTCAGAGCGAACTCAATGAAGATCTAAGGAGTATAGTGTTTCCCGGGTCGTTATGTCCCAATGAGCTATGCAATGGATTATCAAGCGTATAGTGATCGCGAGATTTGAGCGTGAAAAGGATTTGGAATGATTATAACTACGGGAAAAGCCAACAAATTACAACGGCTTAAATGCAAATTAAAGGAAATTAAAAGATAAAATCTATTAAATAAACGCTATCACTATATTTAAAATGATGTTTTGTTTTATGTTTTATAAAAGCGAAATTAAAATCTACTGCGACGTCTGATTAAAAGCGTGAAACTTACACAATATTAACCTAAAAATATGAAAATGATATTTTACAAACCTAATGATAAAAGAAAATATTTAGAAAAAGAAAATTATTTTATAACTATTTAATTAATTATTATTAATTAAAAACTATTTTAACTATTTAATAATTACCTAAAATACAAGAAAATAGGAAGTAAAGCTAGAAAAATAAAATTATGAATTGGAAAAGTCTAAAATACCAAAAGAGAATTTTCAAAACTATTTTTGTATTTTTCTGATTATTTTTCTATTTTTTAGGAATTTTAAACTATTAAAAACTAATTAAATTACTAAAAATTACAAATTAAACTATGAAAAATCTGGAAAATTACTTTTTTTACTTTTTATATTTATCTAAACGTAATAAAATTGAAAAATTATTTTTTTGAACCTTTTCTTAATTTTTTGTATTAAATGCTATTTAAAAGTGCTTAAAAACTAATTTAAATTAAGAAAAATAGCAAATCAACTTAGAAAAATCTGAAAATTTCAGGAAAAGTCTAAAATTATATTAGGAATCTAGGAAAATAGAAAAACAAGTACTTATGTGGAGGAATTAGGCGATGTGCAAGTGCTTATTATTAAGCACTCCAAATAAGCCAAATGAACAAAATAAGCTACCAACTGAAAACAGGAACTATGATATACTAAAAGTGATCAAATGCAACAGAAATCAACAAGCTACAACCACTGATATGCAAGTTGGATCAGTTTTGATGATTTGAACTAATAAGCTAAACAGATTCTGAGGTGTCTACTTGCAGCCACTAAATAAGCACTTAAATAAGCTAGAACCTAGAAAGTAAGTAATGAGACCTAAACCAGACCTGGTTGGGAACATGTGCACCAAAACTCAGACCTGGGTGAGCTCTTATGAACCCTATGCAACTCTAGACAAAACTGAGAAAAACTCAGTATCAACTGAGACCAGTGAGCAGGGCATTTAACACCCAAAAGAGAAGCAATTTTGAAGCCTTTAAATAAATTGCAAAATTTCACAAAAATGCTAATAAGTAAACAGACGGATGAAGTTTTTAGAATGCCAAGTTTCACTTGATAAGTCCAAAAAATAAGCTCATGAAAATTCCTTGTAGTTGGCTCAAAAGTTTTTTAACTTTTGACTTTTGAAGAAACATGGACAGTTGACTATTATGAACTTTGGATCCAATTTTATCACTGATGATGATGTTATATGATGTAATAAACCTAATGCAATCAATGTTAATGAATTCTAAACACAAATCAAGGACCTGCTATTCCAAAATCTCCACAGTGGATCAGTAGAGATAGATTAACTGAAATGTTGACTTATGAACTAGCAGGCACCAAACTATGATTGATATGAGCACAATTGAACTAATCAAGCATTAACCAATAGACTCTAACCACTGAATAAGCTCACAAGACAGAGATATCAGCAGAACCAAACAACCCTTTAACTATAGTTTTGAAAACTAAACTTATACTAATGACTGAACAAGCTTGTAATTATGATCAAACTCACTTAAAATAACTTGAATACTGCTATTAGAACAAGTTTTAACAGATTATAACTACAACTGCATTATATGCAAGAATTTGAGAATCACTTACAAAGTTGCCTAGCCACAATGGCTTGCTAGTAATCAAACCAGAACTACAGTACCACTAACCTACATAGATCAACCCATAGCTTCCACATCAACCCATTCCCATTCCTGAATCACCCATGCCATTCCTGCATTAATTTTGCTCCAAGGTTGACTTCTGTTGACCAAATTTCTAATATGCTTGAAACTAGGGGTGGCAATTTTTGACACGACACGACAAACGACACGAACCCGACACGAAGTTAAACAGGTTTGGGTTGAGGATAAATGGGTTTGGGTCAAAAACAGGTCAACCCGTCTAACCCGTTTAATAAACGGGTTGTGTTTGGGTTGAGTAATTATTAAACAGGTCAACCCGTGAACCCGTTTAAGTATATAAAGCTACTAAAATTAAAGTATGTAACTTGGATTTTATGTTGGATTTAGATTAAATATTTATTGTTATGTATTTAATATATGAGTGAATTACGATTATATTAAGATATCATTGAAATTGTTGCATAGTTATTTATACGTTATTTTTATCATTTTTTTAGATTTTTACATCATTTTTGCATTTAAACTAGTTAAATTGACAAACTACTAACCTTATTCACCGCTTGAACTATTTACTTAAACAGGTTAAACGGGTTACAAATGGGTACACGTGTTATGCAGGTGTGGGTTAGGGTTGAGTTTCTTGACACGATTAATAAATGGGTCGTGTTTGGGTAGAGGTTATGATAACACGCCAACCCGCGAACCCGAATAGGTTAACCCGAACACGACTCGATTGCCACCCCTACTTGAAACTTGATTCTAAGCTTACAAAAAGCTATTATAAGCTTTTATGAGCTTGTTTAAGATTAAGATTGAGCTGCTAAAAGCTTTAACAAATGATTTTGAAACTTAAAATTTCAACAGTGGACACATCACATGGAAATTGACTTGAACTAAAATTGATACTTAAAGAAAGTTGAAATACACTTAGAAACTGTTATTTGATACAAATAAACTTGAGAATACAAATACAAACTAGTTAAGACATGATAAATAGTAAAACGACATACATTGTTTTAAAAACTAAAAACTAACTCTTCTCTCATTGCTTCTCTTGGTCTTTTTATACACCCAAAGTGCTCTTCTCTCTCCTCTGGACAAATCCCAGCAATAAAATTGACCTTTGGATGTCTGCAATTGATCTTGGCCATTCAAAGCTTTTTGGCGCCAATTTTGGTTTTAACAGCTAGGGAGGGCAGGGGTAGGTAGAGGGTGCATTTAATGAACCTTTGGAGTGTTGTGAGGTGGAGGGGGGGGTAGGGGTGATGATGGTTGAGATGGAGTGTATTCGGAGGAGTTGCGGGGTGGAATGATGGGAAAGTGGGTATCTCGTGAAGGAGAGGAAAAGGGTGGTCAGCGTGGTTTGGTGGTATTAATAAAGAAAAGGGTCCAAAGGTATTAGTGACAGGGGTCCAAAGTAAAAGCGGGGGTCATTTGCAATTTGACAAGTCAGTGGGTGTGAAAGGGTCTAAATAACATAGGGACTAGCTTGTAATTTCTGAAAATGGGAGGGCCACTTCTGCCAATTATGAAAAGATGTTCCAGGGGCTGAAATTGCCAAGTGTTAATATTACAAGGACCAAAGTTGCCATTTTCAGATTTTCCAGGGACCATTCTTGCCAATTTTGAAACTTGAAGGACCAATTTGTAATTTTCTCAAACTTTTGACATTTTTCACCAAAGGACTAAATTTGACAACTTATGATTTAAAAAGGACCTTTGGTGATTTTACTTTTGAAATTAAGGCTCAGGGACTATTTTTGACAATTTTTGAAACTCGGGGACTGAAGCGCAATTTTGCAAATTTGATATGTTTTTCAACCGATTTTGATATTTTGCATTTAAAACACATAAAACAACGATTTATGATATTTTCATCATTTGATGCATTTTGAGTGTTTTCGGATGATTTTGCGGTTTATATTGTACAAAATGATGAGTATTTAGACACTCATCACGCACTTGCTTCATGAGGGGCGATTTAATATATGTCTATTGGTATATATACATGACTAACTTAAATTTTTACAGCCCTTTTATAGTATTATGTGAGGGGGCTTTGATTTAGTATGTCTCAATTAGTATTTATACATGTTTAAGTATATTATGTTTTGAATTTTTCATAATAGTTAAAATTTTCGTGATTTAAAGGTGTCTAATTCGTAGTTTCGCATCGGGCCACTCAAATCAATGGGAATGCCTGTTTTGGTTACACAAAATCAATGTAATATTAGCTTCAAAGAAAGCATGATGGTTTGAAAGATGAGAAAGAAGGAGATAACTTAAAGATGAGAATGAACGAAGAACAAAATTTTGAATTACGTATAACTATTAATTTAAATTCTAAATGACCAAATGATAATATTAAATTGTGATTAATTAGTTACTTAGATAACACGTAGATAATAAAAGGCTTATTAACAACATTTACTACTTTTCCCTCAAAGTCAACTTTTAGATTGTGAATACATTCTTATATTACAAAGTGTGTCTTTCAATTCGTGTTTCAATCAGTATCAATTTTGCATTAGTTTTAAAGTTTTCAAGATTTTTTAATTTTCAATATTTCAAACAATGGAATACACCCAGGGATGGAACAGGGGGGTTTCCACAAGTACCCGGAACTCTTATGAATTTTTTTTATGTAGTGTTAATTTTTGAGAAAAATATCAATTTTTCTTAAATGCATCTTAAATGCACCCGGTCCATCAAAATGTGTTTCTATATTACGGTTCCAAAAAACTTGTGCACCCAACCTATCATAATGTGTTTCTATATTACGGTTCCAAAAAACTTGTGCACTTAGTCATATATGGTCGTGACTTAGTATACACCCATTATATATAGATTGGTGAAAATTTTCATATAATTCTACAACTTTACTTTGTTGTTGTAGGGATTTAATACTCATAACAATTATATAAAATCAAATAACATCATCAAAGCATGCAGCGGAAGTAAATAGGAATAATATATGTAAGTAATTAACCGAACAAGAAAGTGCGTACCTTTTAGCAATTCAAGTAAACCAAACGATGTTTGAACAAGAACAAAACCCAAAACCCTAACTTTAGGGTTTATTAAATTCGACCCAACCAAAAGTCGACCACCAAGATTACAAGCTCAAGCGTGCTTGTCCTTCGTTCTTGTACACACGGACTATTAGCGATTTGATGTGAAAAGCTAGTTTCTTGAATCACAAATAAAACCAAACACTTGTTTCTTTGACTTGGAAAATCGATCCCGAGGATGGGGCACATCGATCGGCCAAGCAAGAGGGAGGAAAAGAGAGAGAAATTAGGTTATTCTTGATCCAAGATTAGGAGAATAATGAATACAAGGGTTTGTATATATACATTCTCAAAACTTGATGACCAAAAAATCCCACCTCCTTGGGTTGGGTAGCCCACGACCGGCCAAACAATCCCAAAGGGATTCCGGATCCTTCTTGTCCACTAATTTCATCTCTAGTCCTCGTAGTTTACATTTAACGACCGTTAGTCAAAACCCCGTTAAATATTAACTATTGTTATGTTTTATTTCGTGACTAATAATTAATAATAACATTTTATATATTAATTATTAACATCAACTCTCATACGTAATGTGTGCAATCCCGAAGTCTCGAGTTCGAATCCGGACATACATATGTTTAAATATCCATAAAACCTTTCAGCTCCCACTTGGATATTACTAAATATAGTAATGACATTGGTTAGTCTAGCTTTCACACGCCAACGCCCCGGATCAAATCGGTATGGTCTCTGGAAAAACCATTTAATGATTCATCATTTTACTTATCCTTTGTTACTAATACTACATTAACTATGAATATGGATCAAGTCATTTCAATAGTTAATATTCATTTCTCGTTGTATTCGATTGAACAAGATTACCAAATCATCGAGCGTATTCGGATAGATCTTGGGTATGGCCATACAAACATCTTGTCAACCCTACGAGGGCCCAAATATAGTATTATGCTTTGAAACAAATTCAAATGAACAAATTCTCTTGACTACAAACATAACTCATGAACTTTGTAACACTTACGAAAATAGCCCTTATAACTACCGATTCACGGATAGCGTTAGACTATCTTACACAAATGCACTACATTCATATCAGTTATCTGGTATCTCAAGTCTCAGGATAAACACTTCATGATATACTTAATGACAGAGATCCATAAAGTATCATCATGTAAAGTTGGGATGAGTCCTATATTCAATTCATTGAATATCGTGTGAATCTGGTATGTCCCACGCATCAAAATACTTTAAAAGTATATTCTACCAAAACTCAGATTTGTCTTAATTCAATGACATTCCCACATCATTGATCGACAACGGACTATTTAGAATAACATAAGTTATTCACGGATTAAACATGCAAATATAGGATATAATATTAAGAAAATGAAAAATAAACATAAACATCTATTTTATTTCATTAAAGTAATATTTGTTCATAGCATCCTTTATCCAAATACTAATCATGATCCGCATGAAACTACTAGCTAAGCGAAGTCCTATCCCATCGGCATGGTCAAGAAGTTTTTCTTTGGCAAAGGCTTCGTAAAGGGATCACTAGATTATCATCTATATGAACTTTGAGTAGATTAACTTCACCTATGTCGACTTGTTCTCAAACATAGTGATATCGACGAGGAAAATGTCGGCGCCTTCATGACTCGGGCTCATTGGCAAATGTTATTGCATCGAATTGTCACAATACACTTTTAAAGGTAATTCGATTGAGGCATTACTCCGAGTCCCGAAATGAATTTCCTAATCAAACGACTTCCATCGCAGACTTCGAAGCAACTCGACACGTAATAGACATCGCAACCGTTGTTTGCTTCTTGCTCTTCCAATCAATCGCTCCTCCATTAATGACAAAGACATAACCCGTCGAGACTTCGTATCATCTTTATCGGTTTGGAATGACGACGCAAAACTCAGAACATCAAGTTCGCATCCGGATTTCCTCCATACACTAGAAATATTTCTTTAGTAGCCATAGATACTTAAGAATGTTCTTAACACTTGCCGTTGTTTCACACTGGGTTACATTGATACCGATCGGTGATATTTTGTGCAAGCGCCACATCGGGCCTTGTACATCTCACAACATACATGATAGATCCTCGGTACCAAGCATAAGGAACTTTCTTCATGTATGCCACCTCTTCGTGTGTTGACGCATAGTTTATTACTTAAGCCATGTTCAACTTGCATCGGCAAATATCCTTCTTGGAATTTTGCATCTTGAATCTCTTCAATATTTTATCAATGTAAGCACTTTGGCTCACCCAATTAACCGCCTTGATCTATCTCGGTAGATCTTGATTTCGAAATAAATCTTGCTTCCCTAAGTCCTTCATAGAAAAGCACTTTCCAAGATAAGACTTTACATCTTGCATACTTGAAATGTCTTTTCCATGATCAATATGTCATCGACATATAAGACAAGGAAAATAACATTACTCCCACTAGCTTTGTGATACACATGGTTCATCAAGATTTTGAGTGAAACCAAATTTCTTGATTTCTTCATCAAACTTCTTGTTCCATTGCCTTGATGCTTGCTTCGACCCATAAATGGATCTTTGAAGTTTGCATACACGCTCCGAAACTACGGATTCACAAACCCTTGAGTGCGCCATATAGATGTCCTCATCTAGGCGACCGTTTAAGAAGGCGGTTTGACATCCATTGCCATATCTCATAGTCATAGTACGCAGCTATGGCTATAAGAATCTAATAGCTCTAATGTGCGCTACAGGAGAAAATGTCTCCTCGTAGTCTACCCCATAGGTTTGAGTATACCCTTGGGCTACAAGACGAGCTTTATAGGTGTGTGCATTGCCATCCATGTCGGTCTTTATCTTAAAGAGCCACTTACTTCCAACTACCTTAGCATTTGGAGGTAAGTCAACCTCTATCAAGACTTCGTTATCTTTCATGGATTGCATTTCCCATTCATTGCAACTCGCCATTTTTCTTTTCGGGACTCATCATGGCGACTTTATAGTTAGCGGGTTCACCAAGATCCCCTAACATATTTTCCTCAACTTCTACGTTGAGACATAGACGCTTCAGTGCAAAGCGTAGCCCTTGCGGATCTACGAATGGGAACCACTTCAACTCGTGTGGAACGCCTATACTTTCGTGTTCTACTTGAGGTTGGCTAGTGTTTCGAGAAGGTGTTGTATCTTCTTGATCATATTCCGGATCATAAAATCTCTCATCGAATTCATGAGATATGAGATCCTTTTCAAGAAAGTCTCCATACCTAGCAACAATTACTTTGTTTCGGTGGAAAGTAAAAGTAGTAACTCATAGTTTCCTTTGGGTATCCTACGAAGATACACTTAATGATCTTTGTTGCGACTTATCGGTGAGTCGCGTTTAACAAACGCCTCACAACCCCGCACCTTTAAGTAAGACAAGTTGGGAGCTTTCCCATACCACACTTCATAAGGAGTCTTATCAACCTTCTTAGTTGGAACCATATTCAATATGCGAACATCGGTTTCAAAGCATAATCCCAAAAGGATAAGGGAAGAGTTGTAAGATTAAACATCGATCGCACCATGTCTAGCAATGTACGATTCCTTCTCTCAGATACACCATTTTGTTGTGGAGTATATGGAGATGTGAGTTGATGGACGATACCACACTCAGCTAGATAATCTTTAAACTCTTGGCTTAAATATTCACCACCTCTATCGGATCGAAGAGCTTTAATCTTCTTTCCTAGTTGCAGTTCTACTTCACTTTTAAAAACCTTAAATGTTTCAAAGACTTCATGTTTATGTTTAAGTAAATAAACATAACCATAACGAATGAAATCATCAGTAAAGGTTAAGAAGTAGCTAGCACCCTTTCTTGACACATGTCTTAGTGGTCCACATACGTCAAGATGTATCACACCAAGAAGATCGAAGCCCTTTCTAAACTATTTGTAAAGGTTTCTTGGTCATCTTCCCATATATGCAAGATTCGTGATTTATCAAATGATTCATCATTGATGTCTTGCAAAGCCCATCGTGTTGCAAATTGTTGCATGCGTTTCTTGCCTATATGAGCAAGTCTACAATGCCAAAGAAATGAAGAATCCAAATCACCTTTGATTCTTTTATTATTGATGCTAAAGATAGAATTATTTTATCAATCACATTATCATGCAAATCAATTTCAAACACACCATTTAATTGGAATAACATTAAAGTAAAAAACACCATTTAAAGAAACCGAAATTCCATAATCGATAAATGTATGAGCGAAACCAATATCTTTTAACAAGGAAGCGAAACGACACCCTAACAATGGAAGGTGCGTAATGACAATCGTTTAATGACAATACTAAACCCGAAGGTAAAACTAAATCAAACGTGCCTATAGCTTCAACGATCGCATGTGCTCCATTACCCACGTCGCGGTATTGTCGTCCATAGGCAAGCTTCCTTGCTCCTCTAAGTCCTGCGATGTATTACAAATGTGAATACCACATCTAGTATCATATACCCGTGAATTTATTTTATGAGGAAAAGCAAATAATTCTATCATCAAAAGAGTACACGAAGCATCGCCACGGTGCGATATTTTATACCTCTTATTGCGCAACTCATCAAGGTAGAGTGGACAATTCCTCTTCCAAAGTGTCCAACCTCGATGCGGTGATGACAAGCCATATCCTTCTTCGATTCTCACACTTTTGGGAGGGTACTTGGGTTCTTGTTGATAAGTCATTACTTGTTTTCCTTATCAACTTTACCCTTACCTTTCCCTTTCTTGTTCGCTAGCGGCTTATTAGGCTTAGAAATCCTACCCTTCGGATGGTCAAAACCGCAGGTGTAGGGCCTTCTTGGGCAAACCTTTCTCGTAATCAATGAGCATTGCATGTACCTCATTGTTGTCTTCCCGTGCAATGCATATTATAATTGCGCACGAAACCATCAAACTCCTTGTTAAGGGATCCGCTGATAAGGCCAATTTGTATGTCATTGGGTAAACATAGTTAAGACGCCCACCGGTCCATGTAACTCATCATTTTCGAGCGTTAGGCGCCACGTGTTTCCCTTCTCCTTGCTTGCAACTATGGAGAGCATCTATCAAATCATACTGACTCTACATCACAGGCTTTTCAAACAACATTTGCAATTGTTCAAGCATGATATTAGGAAGTAATTTTCAAACTGCTTTTGCAAGTTTGGATTCATACTCCCGAGCATAATGCAAAGCGACCTCATTATACTTGTCATACTCAGTTGCCATGCACTCGTGCTTTCAAAGAAGAGCATCACCGCAAGTTCGGAGGACAAGGCGTAGTCAAATAATTGAGTCTTTGGCAACTCTCAAGACAATTCGAGTTGCGATACCAATCATTGAAATTGCGCTACCGTCGATTTCTCTCGATCAAACATAGATTTGAGCAGCGAGGCTAGTGCAGATGGATCGGCTTGAGCCATTTCTACGAAATAAAAGTTCAAAAGTTAGTACTTTCGATAAGTAAACATTCAAGAAAATAAAATACCCTTTGGTCAATATTCATATTAACCATAGAATTTTCCTTAAATTTTGGATCCTCATTATCATAGTTTCACCACATCGCTTGATCGCTAGTGGTGAAAGTATAGAATAGGTAATTGTTGAAAACAATAATTGACAAACAAGTTTTCAATTCCAAAAGGTATGGGATTTACAATTTTGCCAAAACAATTAATGCAAAACGTAAGCATGTTTTATCCCATCTTATGCCTTAAGTCATAGGTCTCACTAACTAACTTAATTAAGTTGTCTAATTTAGAAACTGCAAATCATTAAGCTGAGGTCTCACACAACAAAATAATTCACCTCGTTATTGTAATCTAGATCAAGGTCTCACATAACTAAATTACAATTTCAAGTGTTTCATATCATTAGATGACATAAACTTAAATTTAAAGGGTACAATTTTTGACGTGTAATCAAAACTTATGTATAAAGAAGCATGCGTACAACTTTATAGCATAAATTTTTTGAAAAAACTTACATGAGATTTTAATTGCTAAGATTGAATTCTACAAAGTTTAATCGATGCGTTGAGAAACTTACAACTTTGCACTAAGATGCTTCGTACATAGAATGGTTATACTAGGTAGCTCAATCGAACTCACGGGGCGGAGGACCGAGTGCGCTAAAGCATAACCTTAGACATCCATTCGGTCTTGTTGTGCACTTTTAATTAACCCCTTTATAGTTTGTTCTAATGGGTGAGCCGTTCTAACCATTTAGTACAGTCGCATCAATCAATTAAAAGTTCAAGAATTATTCTTAGATAATAAATCAGTTTCGCCATTATTTAGTCCATTTAATTTTCTATTCCAAAAAACCTTTTTTGCTTACTAACATGTCAAACAATTTATAAACAAAAAAGCACTTTAATAAAAATTAAACACACTCAAATAATATAAACATATAACTAAACAATTTAACATATGTAAAAACAATTAGCCACATGCATAATTATTTCAATAAACTCTAATAAACAATTCTAGGCGTAAATAATGCATACATTAACTAGGGCTTTCACCTACAAGTAGATGAGCCACGTACATCGACAAGTCAATTGCCTAAGCCAAAGTTAATAATATACCAATTAGCACGTAACGAATTTTTATTAGTTATAATTGAGGTATTCCTCAATTCAATAATTATTAAATAAATAGAACATGTGTATCAACTAAACAATTTATAACAAACAATACTCCATGGCAAAACATGCATGTTCCACCATGGATTCCGCATAACAATTATCACCCAAGATACGCATATTACATGGCACATAACAATTATTCATTAATTAACCACATAAAATTAGCATGCAATCCTAGAGTTTCTACAAGTTTTACAAAATTAAAACCTAATTAAATAAAATAAGGGTGTCGACCCTATCATTAAAAAATTAGGGTTTGAATTCAAAACCCTAGAAACCATAAAAAACATGCATATAATCATAAAGATTCAATTTTATGTGTTTGATAATTAATTACATCATATTAACGGCTCGTGATGCCACTGTAGGGATTTAATACTCATAACAATTATATAAAATCAAATAACATCATCAAAGCATGCAGCGGAAGTAAATAGGAATAATATATGTAAGTAATTAACCGAACAAGAAAGTGAGTACCTTTTAGCAATTCAAGTAAACCAAACGATGTTTGAACAAGAACAAAACCCAAAACCCTAACTTTAGGGTTTATTAAATTCGACCCAACCAAAAGTCGACCACCAAGATTACAAGCTCAAGCGTGCTTGTCCTTCGTTCTTGTACACACGTACTATTAGCGATTTGATGTGAAAAGCTAGTTTCTTGAATCACAAATAAAACCAAACACTTGTTTCTTTGACTTGGAAAATCGATCCCAAGGGATGGGGGGCACACCGATCGGCCAAGCAAAGAGGGAGGAAAAGAGAGAGAAATTAGGTTATTGGTGATCCAAGATTAGAGAATAATGAATACAAGGTTTGTATATATACATTCTCAAAACTTGGTGACCAAGAAATCCCACCTCCTTGGGTTGGGTAGCCCACGACCGCCAAACAATCCCAAAGGGATTCCGGATCCTTCTTGTCCACTAATTTCATCTATAGTCCTCGTAGTTTACATTTAACGACCGTTAGTCAAAACCCCGTTAAATATTAACTATTGTTATGTTTTATTTCGTGACTAATAATTAATAATAACATTTTATATATTAATTATTAACATCAACTCTCATACGTAATGTGTGCAATCCCGAAGTCTCGAGTTCGAATCCGGACATACATATATTTAAATATCCATAAAACCTTTCAGTTGTATGTGAGTTAAATACCGTTTGAGACATTTTCAAAATAGGTGAAATCAGATTTGGAAAAAGTTTGATTGTATAGTAGCAATGTAGCATACGTGTCGCAATAATAATTCAAACTTACACAGGACATCTAGTGATCATGAATTGCACAAAGATAATTGACATACTACTAGTATTATAATGTGTTACACTGTAACATAACAACGACTTTGCTATAAGCTAACAAAATTATGTCAGACTAAACCAAAATTATTATGAACATTAAGACAAAGAAATTGGAATTATTTACTACATATTTCAATGACAAGGTTGAAAATTATCATATAATCCAAGAACATATTTTGTAAGTGTGATCTTTACAGCAAAGGGACAAGGATCCAATGTTTGATTTTCTAAGCAAACGACACATGATCTTAATACTACAAAAATTCGAGCTAATAAGATATCAAGTAATCTATCCATCTGTTCTAAAATAATGATTCATTTTTCTATTTTAAGACGTCTCAAAACAAGTGTATAATTTGTGTTTCAGTCAATCAAAAATGATTTTAGCTGGTATTGATGATATTTGATTAGTAGATAGTATGCTTAATGAGAATTTTTAAAACTTTATGTGATATGAAAGTGAACATTTATTTTAAGATGAAGAAATTATTAGTACCAGTTAGTAATTGGAAATATGTAAAACTTACAAAAGTGGGATATGAGGGTAAGGAAGTGTTTACTAAATTAAGTGCTTTCATATAAACCTTTTAATTTGGCTCTTATTGAGGAGAGAAAATTTTTAATGATTCTCTCAATTAAAAGTCGTTAAAGGTTTAGGCATGCATTTATTCTCCATTAATAAGAAAAGAAACACCCCTTAAGTCATCCTCAATTCTTCTCAAGAGATTTCATGTTCAATGCTTTTTATGTACTTGCTGAGAATTGGTCTAGAAAAATCAGAGGCGGTGAACATCTTGTACAAGTGGGGCGGTTGTATAAGGCCACCAATTTTATGGGCTTCCCTTTTTATATATTATCAAGTTACATATGCATTAATTTAAGTCATTGTTTAAGTTTATTATAGAACAATGTTATGTGATCACAACCATAATACAATATTAAGAAAACATCAAGTGGCGTTGCATGTTTGAGATTGAAAAATCGATCATTTTTGTTTTTTACATTAGAATTAAATCAACACGGAGGCCTCCTTATCATGACCGCATGACAGGCCTTTAAAATCCATTAGACAACCCTGAGAAAAATATTTAGAAACGATAATTAGAATACCCTGATTAAATCGGCGTCCGAATATAAAAATACCCCAATTGTGTCGTGTATATTTAAGCAAAAGACTCATCTTTCTCGATAATACCCGATACGAAAAAACATATTATTAGTATTTGCATCTTAATGGTCAAATTTAAAATATAGTTGGTTTAAATTATCATTTTCAATGTAGTTGGTTTACTTCGTACTTTTTAACATGTTAATGGTCAAATACAAAATTTTGACCTAAATTTAAGTACTACTAACTTATATTAAGGGGAGATGATACTCACATCATATTTTTTGATTAATGCACCACAAATTATGTATTACAGTATTGTACGATACAAACTATAATGCACAGATTGTGGTGCATTAATTAAAAAATGTGATGTGAGTATCAATTCCCTATATTAAGACATGTAAATGACGAGTAGATTATTAGTAGAATGGTATTTGCATAAATGTGCTCAAACCTTGAAATCACAAAGGTATTTTTGTCGCATTGGGAAACCATAATATTCTCCAAACTGCGTTTTTAATTACTCATTTATCTAACTCATATTTTAATAGGTATAAAATATTAAAAGTAGTGAGAGGTTATGATTTAGGATTTTTTTTTTTATTGGTTTTGTTAAGTTGGTCAAAAAGGTCTAATTTGGTCTTAAGTTTATTGGATTTCGTAAAGACAATTGTCTGGTTTGAGACGTTTGATCGTTAAATTGGTTTTATATTGGTTTGGCTTTGTTTTAACCATTGACCGCGAGTCCTTTGATAAGGCTAGTCCCAGTCCTAACCCCGGACGATCCAGACAACCCACGCCGCGTCTTTCTCCAAATGACGCGGGATAACCCGGACGCCCGAATGACGAACTATTTTTTTTTTTTTTTTTTAATTCAAACATTTTAACATTAAATTTAAATTTCATTCAAATTAAAAACATTACATTACTTAAATTAAAAATAAAACATTACACTACAATTTAAAAAAAAAAAAAAAAAAAAAAAAAAAAAAAACATTACAATACGAATTCAAATAACGTTAAAACATTACAAAACTCTTCATCGTCTTCGCATCGTCACTATCGACTTGATTCATCGCTTCGACATGATGTCGACGATTTCTCCAAATGTGTTCGACCAAATCAAATTTTAAGTTTTGATGAGTTGTTGAGTCCATTAGCTCTGAGTAACCACCATTGATTCTCGTGCGCTTAAGGGATCATGATCTTGGTGTCCCTCATCTTCAAACCATGTAGGACATATCGCCCGCTGCTTGTGTCGGATGATCATATTATGTAATATGATACATGTAGGACCACTACGAATATCAACCTTATCACTTTAACAAGCAAACCCAACACACGTAACACCAGTTACGCGTAGAACTCGAACAAACCAAACACAAACATATGCGTAAAAGAAAGAAAAGATAAAGATGAATGGTGACTTGAATGATATATAAATCGTGTATATGTGAGAGGATAAGATGAACACAAGATGTTGTATATTCCAAAGGAAAAACACACACACACACACTTTCAAGCACACCCCTCAAATGACCATTTGAGGGGTATTTATAGTACAAGAGGCATAAAACCCTAAAGGCTTTAGCTTGGGCTTTCTTTGGGCTTTCGTGGACTTGGATTGGATTACACTTAATAAAAGGCTAGCTTAACATAACTATTAGCCATTTAGCTTAGCCCAATCCACGAGCCCGTTGACTATTCTATCACGATATCTAACACACGTTACAAAGTTTCTAATCGTGAATGACCATCACTTCTAATAAAACTATTAAGGCTAACAATCTCCCCCTAAGGAGTGGTCATTCAAATGATGCTCCACTTGATTAGGTCTTTACTCTTTTTGAGCTTGAACTTTGTGAGTAGATATAGAATAGTCTTGATTCTTTGTTCCTTCATGCTTTGTGATCAGATAATGTGGTTGTTTGTCATTGTCAACTTCGTTGGTTAGGTGTCTCCACGTCATTCTCCACTTCTTTCTCCACCATGCTCACACTTCTATTTGTCTTTTGGTTACCAATGATGTAGTTCTCGAGTCTTTAAACTTTGTAGATTCTTTGAATTTGACGAAGAATCATCTCCTTTGATTATGATGAGAACTTTCATATGTTGTTGGTATAAGCATGTGGCTAGTCTGACGATCCATCCGCTCCCGAGCTTCCATAAAGAAAACATAAAACATTGTTAGTAATAAGCGGATTAGGCACTTGCAAGTTTGAATTTCGTTGTGTTAAAGATAGTGTGAAAACACGTCTCTAATTCTCACGCAGGCCGTTCTCGAACCGGAGTCCCACAAGTGAGATAACGCGATGTACCGAAATACACCTCTGAGCTTCGGATGTCGTCGAGGTACACCAAGCATCACCCACGACGTAGACCGCTTGAGACACTAAGCGTAATCCACGGAGAATTACCAAGTGACTGCTGTGTCGGTGGCTGATGTTGACCGGCAGAATTTCCATTCAATCATTGAAGATTACGGTTGTAACTCCCTCATAAATGTTCGGCGATTGCTAAGATCTGCGTGGACTCTATAATATATCACTTGTGTCCTAATGATGAACAACAAGCGATGAGATGTCATGTGTTCCTATGAGATCTTTTGATGAATCTCGTGGCTCTAGACTCAATAAGTGCATTTTGGTTTTCCCGGCGGAGACTAGGGAGAGGTCTCCTTCTTCAATACCAACGATCTCTAAAAGAAGGTCAATAGATTATGTAGGGTTCCCAGTGAGAATGAAACAAATCCTTTTAAGAGGAATTGAGTGGCTAGAAGGTTAGGTGCGATCGTCCTTTGGGTCCATGACGCCTTTGTCTTCAATACCAAGGTGTCATCTAGTGACAAGTAGTAGCATATGTATTGAACCCGGTTTCGCTCTAAGGTTGAATATGGAGGCTATTTCTTTTCACCCTTTTCATTACTTTTCTTTTAATTATTCAACCCTTCTTTCTCCTTTCTCACATTACTCCTTTTTTCAATCATACCGAGGACTTCTAATACTAACTATTTGTGATGTCCTTGGGTAGATCCTCCGACTCTGGCGGATCATAGGAAGAATTTCCTATCCTTAGTCACCTTATAACTCCATGACTGTCCTATTGTTGCCATAAAACAATTTTTCTTGAAAATCTCTCGAATGTTTATGATAGAAAACATGTTTGAAACACTCGTGAGTTTTGTATTTTCGTAACACTCCCCTTCACATGTGCTTATAAGTTTTGACAAAATCACATAGAGGGTAGAGTTCGTACTTTTTGAATTGATCGACTTTAAATGAACAAGACCGATTCGAGACACGCTTATATCACTAGAGAACTAGCTTGAAATTATTACCCGTCCTGGTCAAGTCATAGAAAGTTTCTCGAGATGGTACATGATTCCTCGTCAATTCATTGGTTTCGTCTGAGTCGAGCTCATTATGAGATTCAAACCACGATCATTAAACATTTTAATCACGTCTCCTCCCCCTCAAAAATAGCATATACGTGATATTTTTGATATCAACGGATTAAACAACATTTTAGAATCTTTTGGGGAGACAAACGGATTTGATTGAAGCATGAATTTGGAACATTTTGTTTTATACTCCCCTTTAATAAAGCATAATCAATTAAAGGGTTTTAGAGGAGTTATCTTGAGCACAAACTATTTGAAAGATTTTGAAAATCTTTTGAACAATCTTGAAAAGGTGCTCAAGATGATGATTTCACCATTTTAAATGTAGTGCATCGAGCGTACACCTCATTTTTCGATCAAAGCACGAGTTTTGATTTGAAAATAATCAAAAGTCATCATTTAGGTCCCGGTTTCGTCTTGATGTATACGAAAGCCATTTTATGAAGAAATTTTGAGAGCGACATGTTTTAGAAAACAAATTAAAGAACTCTCGCTCAAGCATCTCAGACATGCCCGTATCATTGTTGAATGACATTTCTAGATACGCATGAATATCGATTATACAAGAGACATGTCTTAGAAGAATATTTTTGGATTTTGATTTTCTATTGTTTTCGTATTTTGAAAGGTTTTATATTTTTATATTTTGCTTTTGTTGATTTTTCAAATTTTGTATTTTGTTTTCAAAATATTTACGGTGAGCTTTTGGAAAATCATTTTCAAGAAGAATCGAGAAGACGTTCTAACTCCTCGGGGTTAGGCTTCGCATTCAATTCGTCGAACTAAATATTCAAACCTTTCTTTTGGAAGGGCTTTAGTTAATAGATCGGCGAGTTGGTAATCTGTCTTCACGAAGAATAATTCAACGATACCATTTTCGACGACGCTTTGATGAAGTGATAGCGGACTACGATATGCTTAGTCTTTGAGTGATGAGCAGATTGCATGATATGGTTATGGCACTTTTCGAGTCACAATACATAGGTATTTTATCGAAAGTAAAGCCATAATCGTTCTCATCCATAGAACTTGAGCACAACACGCAGATAGAGACACATACTCGACTTCGGTTGAAAGTGCAAAGCAATCTTGTTTCTTTGACGACCGACTTACTAACTTTTCACCCAAAATTGTGCTCCTCCGGATGTACTTTTGTCAGAACTTGATCACCGCGTGGTCCGCATTTGAAAAAGCAATTAGATCAATCCGATTCCTTCGGATACCAAAGTCCCATGTGAATGGATGTCTTGAAAACCGAAGATCCGTTTAACCTCTTTGAGGTGCGATTCGTGAGCTTAGCACGAAACCGTGCTAATAAGCAAACAAAAAATGAATATCCGGTCGACTAGCGAGAAGATACATGAGAGAACCAATCATGCTCTGATATTTCTTCGGATCAATAGGTTTCCCAAACAAATCGGCTCTAATTTTGGTGAAGTTACCATTGGTGTTCGATCGAGTCACGATTATCCATACCATGATTTTTCAAAATCTCGCTTGTATACTTAGCTTGATTTATGAAAATTCCACGAGGGACTGATGGATTTGTAAACCAAGAAAGAATTTTAGTTCCATCATGGACATTTCAAATTTACTTTTCATGAGATTTTCAAAATGTTTTGAAAGATTCGGATTAGTGGACCCAAAGATGATGTCGTCCACATAAATCCGAACAATCAAAATGTCATTTTGCATTTTGTGTAAACAAGGTAGGATCAACTGTTCCTTTGGTGAAATTGTTTGGATAAGGAAAGAGGATGATTCATCATACCACGCTCTCGGAGCTTGTTTTAAACCATAGATTGCCTTTTGAGTTTGTAGACGTAGTCCGGATGTTCCTTGTCTATGAAGCCTTCCGTGACTCACGACACTTCTTCTTCGAGTTCCATTCAAGAACACGGTCTTAATGTCCATCCGATAAACCGTGATGTTTTTGTGAAATGCATAGGCCAAGAATATCCCGATCGCTTCAAGTCTAGCTACCGCGAATGACTCTTCAAAGTCTATTCCTCTTCCTGCTCAGATCCTTTGGCCACAAGACGAGCTTTGTTGCGAATTACGGTCATTTCTTCATCCCGTTTGTTCTTCCATAACCATTTAAGATCAATGACTCGAACGTCAATGGGTCTTGGAACCTTTTCCCACGAGTCATGTAGACGGTATTGAAGAAGTTCCTCCGCATTGCTTCTATCCATGCGGATCCGCCATTGCCTCGCGAATGTTCTTTGGCTCGATATTGCTAATTGAGCGAGGTAAATGCATAAGTCGTAAACGGTGGCAAGTTGGCGTCTCGTGCGAATTGGCCTTGAAGGTTCACCAATAACTTGTTCAATTGGGTGGTCTTTGTCCACTTCGTAGTAGAAGGATACCGCTGGTTATCGTGTGCGAGTTAGATGGTTCTCGTAAGCTTGAAGATGATTCACCGATTCCGTAGCAAACGGGTTTTCAAATAAGTCTTCATCTAACGTTGCATCGTTATGGTTTTGGTTTTGCTCATCAACCGGTAGAACGGGTGCAATAAGCGTAGTAGATGTTGATGATGTAGATGGAGTTGGTGCATTGGTTTCGACCATTGTAGATGCATCTTGTTGGTGGTGGAGGATGATTTTGAGCGGGTGCGGGAATGATGGTTTGATGCATTTGTCAAGTTCCACCATAGTATTCATCGAACATTAACTCAAGAAATTCTCCCATTCTTGTTCTTTAGGATTATCAAATGAAGTTGATTGAGCTCTTTGAGGTACGAGTCCCGAATCGATGTGTCCAAGTCTCCGGTTTAGTGCGGGTTCTAGAGCGAGTCTCTTGAAGCCATATGTGAAAGTTCATCAAACTTCACATTCATCGTCTCCATGATCCTCCTTAGCCTTCATTATACACCTAATGCCCTCGAGTTATCCGAATATCCAATGAAGATTCCAATATCACCTTTGCTTTCGCCCAAGATCTTCTCGTCATTCGTAGGATAGCACAAAGCGCCAAACACGCGAAAGTAAGAGATATCCGGTTTTCGTTGTTCATAGCCTCATATGGTGTTTTATTGAATCTTGGATGGATAAGGGATCGGTTCGAGTGAAACAAGCAAAGGCAACAAAGATCGACCCATAGAAATAACGGCACTAGAATAGATTACCATTGTCGGCAGCTTCCACAAGAGTATGATTTCTTCTTTCAACTACCCCATTCTGCTGTGGAGTTCTAACAAATGATGTCCGATGAGTAATTCCAACATCTTCAAAATAAGCTCTTAACTCGATTTGTGAATTCAAGTCAGGTTGTACTGCTCTTACAACCCTTACGGAGTTTGAAGAAGTACTTGAATGCGTTTGAAGGTGATGATGATGCCCGGTGCTTCGCCTTTGATCTCGTAAACTTAACCCATGTATATCTCGAATAATCATCGACGATAACAAGAATATACTTTTTCCGTTAATGCTTTCAACTCTCATTGGGCACATAAGTCCATGTGCAACATATGCAACTTAGATTCGAACTAGGTACGGATTTGGGTTTATATGATGCTCTTTGCTTTTTCCTTGTTCACATGATGGACATAAGTGATCCTTGGTGTATTTGAACTTTGGAAGTCCATTGACGATGTTGTCTTTGGCAAGATTGTTGATGGTGTCAAAATTGAGATGGGATAACTGTCGTGCCACGCCCAGGATCGTGTTCCGTATGCTCGTGTCATGAGACATATTGGTGATGAAGAGGCCATTTGATTGATGTCGATAGCATACAAGTTTGTGTCACGATTCCCGCTTAAGAGATCGGTGCCATTCAAGTTTCTAACGAAGCAAGCATTTTTCCTAAAAGCAACCTCTAAATCGCATCACGTAACCGCCTGACCGAAAACAAATTGTGTCCCAACCATTCGACATAGTAAACCCGAGTGATGAAATAATTTCCAAAAGGTAGATCTCCATAACCCATGATAGCTGCTACATGATCATTTCAAACGTCGGTTCCCATGAATTTCGCATTTAAATTGATCGCAGCCTTGATTCCGGTCATGTGCTTGGAGCAACCCGAGTCGACGATCCAAAGACATATTTCGATAACACGCCAATCACGTAAGAAGAAGATTTTGGAAACCGTTTTGATTTTGGTTCCTTTGGGTTAGAGGTAAAATCGATCACACTCATAGAAGTCATCTATTGGTAAGACAGTGCATCACTCATTCTTCCATTCTCGAGTGTCAAAGTTCTACCGTGGGTTTCCAAATGTCATCCCTAAAGTAAACATTATGCTCCCTATCGAGTGTAAAGCCTAAGTCTCGCGACTAGTCTTCCTATTCGCTTAGCATAAGTTCTTTTGGGAACATTCTTCTTAACAGCTTAATAGCCTCATTCTTAGAAACACAATCATCATGAACATTAGATAAAGTTTTCTTGCCGCTTAAACAAACAGATTCAATGATTCATTAAACTTAGCAGATTTCATAGGTTCATTACATTCAGATGAAATGTCTTTCTTATTACAAAGCGGTAAATTCTAGGGTGTTCTTCTACTTTCTTCTCTTTATTCAAGCGACTACTCTTAGAGGCAAGCGAGACTCTATTGTTCCTTGTATTGCTCTTAGGCTTTAGTCTGCTTGCCTAGAGGTGCTTCCTAGTCCTGTAGAAGGTAAGGCACACTCATTAGGATTCATATTTTTATGAAGGAGGTGGTTTCAGCTTTCCTAGTCTCTTTAGAGTGCTTTTCTAAACTTATGTCGCTTTGTTCCATATGTCTTAGATGTGGAGGCGATTTATTAGTGGTACTCATCTTAAAAAGTCCAGTGCTAAAACTTTTGGTTTCTCGATAACCGCTTTTCCTTATCAACATTTTGTTTAGGTAGGGCGGTGGAGTGACCGGTTTTGATGAAACATTTTCTCATTGACTTTTGGAGGAGGCATAGAAATGTACATTTTGGTTTAAAACCGGTTTGGGAACATTTGCTTTCTCCTCACCAATGATTTTGTAATCACAGCTTCCACTACCTTTCCTTTTGACTTTCCACCGAGCCCTCAAAATATCATTTTCGCTTTCATGTCATTGTAGGCACGCTCATACGACAATTTGTCATACTTGCATTCCTCGCTTTACGATCAAGTTGTTTAAAATATGAGATATTTTCTTTTCAAGTTTCTCAAGTGCTTTTCATATTTTGAAACAATTTGAGGTCTCAGATCGAGTCTTTCATGATCTTCAACATAATATGTTTGCAAAATGATGGACATAATATCGAGTCGAACATCTTCAAGAGAGAGTCATTTAAATTTTCCAAAACTTTGATTTGTTCAACACAGTCATTAGCTTGCTTTACTGTGGATTTATGGTCCTTGACAAAGTCAGTTGTTTCTTTCAAAAACGCTTGTTCAAAATGAATTACCCTTGCACCGATGGCATTCAAATGAGGCAATTTGAGTTTCAAAAACTTTCTTTGTTCGATGTCAAAACTAGAGAACCAGTTGTTAGGTGTAATAGTGGTTTTAGTTTTAATGGTGTCTTGAAGATCCACAATTCTAGTTTACAAATTGTCTAAAATACTTCTCGCATCACTTGTGTTAAAAGGATTGTTTGAAGACATTTGTTCAATGTTCGAAAGAGAATTTGAGACAACAACTGGTTTTGAAACAGATTTTGAAGCAGGTGTTGACTCTTTGTTTGAAACACTTATTGTGATGGAGAACTTTGACTTTTCTTTTTGATTAACAAAAGTAATTCCATTAATTTTGTTCCATTTGTTATAATCAATCGGTTTAAGATCTGGATTCTTTTGTTTCATTTTTAATCTACTCTCCTCAGATAGTTCCAACGTTTCAAGAGAATCACGAACAATTATGGGTTCATGCAAAACATTTCCATTGTTTAACACATTCTCGAGATTTCGAGCTTTCTTGAGGAACGAAGAAGGTCGTTACCAAGTGCCATTCTATTATTAGTATGAAAACGGATTTACTTGATTAGAAAGCATCTTGATTGTTTGAGCAGAATGACCCGCTTGAGAAGCAAATTTTCCAAAGTTTGGATTTTTCATTTTATCAAGAATTTCATCAAGAAGAGAATCTTCTCGCTTTGAAAAATCAAGAATCAACCGCTTCTTCTCTTTTCAAGATTAGAAAACATTTCTTTTGTTTAGAAAGTTGGTTATTTAAATCGAAATTTCCTTGTTTAAATATTTAATTTTAAGTTCAAATTCACATCAAGTGTGTTATACTTGATTTGCAAAAGTTGTACTTTAGAAACCAAATTTCGATAACCAATTTCTAATTCGATTCTTTGTTTTTATGAAATTCAAAGGCTTTTGCGCTCTCCGGTAACTCTCAAGCTCGGGTCAATTTAGCATTCGCGGCCTTAACATCGCGATTGACCTTTTAACTTTCTCAATTTCAATGCCACGCTTGTTGATTAATGATTCAAAATAAGCACGTGTTTCCTCATCGCCTCGATATTTTGTGCCACACGCCTCCGCTAGGATCCACATCTGAGTTTCGAGTTAGTATTGCTACAACTCGGATTGTCCGGTATGTATCATAAGTAGGTGTTGGCGCCACGAATCTTGCTCGTCATGAGTAAACACATCAAATATGACATTGTTATAGCATGGATCAATGATTGGTACCTCGAGATCTTGCGTTGGCGCCATAGATGGAGGTGCGTCGAGTCGGTGTCGACTTAGTCTCCTCAAGATTTGCCATGAAGATGCAATTGCATTGAGTTCCTCGAGGTCTTCCAATTCATCCACGATAGCGAAAAGTCATTTTCCTCAAGACTCAATCAGAACCCCGCTTCTTGCTTATCTCGCTAACAAAGCAACTTTTGAAGAAAATCACCGGTCTTCTTGTGTGGTTTAGTGGGACAGTTTCTTGCCATGTGACCCACTCCTTGACAGCTATAACACGTAACCCGATTACCCCGATTCACATTTCCATAATTCCCAACGACCGAGTCGCAACATTCCCATTCGACACCCACCGCTTATTCCCAACATTCGACCCATCTGACACCGATTCGGAACCACGATTACCCATGCGAATCCAGAGATATCCTGCCGATTCCCAATAACTCCAACCATTTGTCCTGACGACCCATATTCACACCCTACCGCAACTTGCTCATGCAGTGTTTGATGAAATCCTTTGGTTGTTGTTAGTTGGTGTGGAATAGCGACCTCGAATGCTTTACCCAAGAATGCAAATGCTTGTGACAAAGCTTCTTCGGTTCCATTTCAAGATCATTGATTCCTTGTTCCCGGTAATGTTGTTGTTCGGTGGATAGTTTTGTTGTTGAGGGATGTATTGTCGCAAGTTGTTGTTAGTGGAAGATGATGAAGGTTGTTGTTGTGTATTCACCGGAGTTTGAGTCTTTGCAATGAGTGCCAATGGATCATGATTCTTTGCTAATCTTTCTTGCCTCGACTTCATTCACTTCACTTGGTTTTGTTTCGTAAAATCGTTGAGTTGATCAAAGTTTACTTGATGTAAGTCTTTGTTTGGTTGACAATAGTGACATATCGTCCCCATTCTTCCGTAGATTGTTCAAGAACTTGATGTTGCTCACGATAGTTCGGGTGTTAACTTGTTTCGATCGACTCATTCATTAAAGTGCGTAACCTTCCATAGTAGGATTCGATGGATTCTCCGGAGTAGATGTAAACTTCTCCCAAGCGCTTAGCAACTTGTTCTCTGTGTCTTGTTGACCAATTTACATTCCATGACAAAGTCGTCTAACACGCTCCCACATATCGAAAGCGGCTTTCACAACTGCTCACAACAAAGAAAGATGTCTCTTGGTAAACCCAGTTGGATAATATGAATTGCCATGTCATCTCGCTTTGACTCTCTCTCGATCCTCTTCGTAGTATTCCGATTCTTTTGAAGACGAAAAAATGGTGGGGTGGGAGGTGTTGCATCGGCATTTCGTGGTCTTGGACTTGTCGAGGTATGAAGGGTCCATCCCGAATGGATTTGATCATCAATTTTCCATTAGGTTTTGTCTTTTATGTAACGAAGCATTCGACTTGTCCATTGAAGATAACCACCTTTTTCCAACATAGGAGGACGGTTTTTGGCACCTACCGCATGAATGTCTTGTTGAGTTGCCATTGATGAAGGTATGATCCGATAAAGTTGATGTAGGATCGATTCAACGATAAAGGAGTTGTGGTTGATGATGATTAAGCTCGGTTGAGGTGATTCCGAAAGTCGTACTCGTAACCTTGGTTCTTAGAAAATTTTCACCAAAAATTGAAATTCACTATAAAATCAATTCTAAGGCGATTTAAAATTTTGAGTTATGACACTTTGACGCCAAATTTGACCCAAAAATTTGAATTTAGGCTCAAACATTTGAATTTTTGACCAAAATTTCACAATATATACCAAAATTTGAATCTCGCAGAAAATTGAACGCTTAGTCTCCTCAAAATCTAAATTTTACTCAAGTTTTCCCGCCAAAAACTTATGCGTAGAAGAGAGCTTAGCGAGAAACAGGAAGTTACAGTGAGACGAGGCTTATGCGTAGGATCTTATGCGTAGGATTCCTTAGGCGTAGGAAGCTTATGCGTAGAAACCTTAAGCGTAGGAACCTTAGGGCGAGAAACCTTATGCGAGAAACCTTATGCGTAGAAAGTATCTTACGCGAACCTTAGGCTTATATGTAGACAAAAGTTACTCGTAAACCTTACGCGTAATTTTGAAGTTATGCGAGAGTTACTCGTAAGCTTTTAGCTTATGCGTAAACTATGGTTAAGAACCAAAATCCTTTACATCGTCACACAGTAAGAGATATCCACAAGTCAAAGTATTCCACACACTTATCCAAGTGAGGAAGCATCGAGTAATGCTTATAGCACGAAGATTCTTCACCAAAAGTTACGAGTAGAAAACTAGGGTTTTGACTTTTGACTTCTACTGTAAGAAATTTCCAACGATTCAAATGATTTCTTTGCCCGATAGCCTTAAAACACTCGAATAACCCAAAATGTTGACCTTTTTCACCCAAAGTGCCTAGAAAAGTTACGAGTAGAAATGACCAATGAATCAAAAACGAGCTCAAAACTTAACTAAAACGCGTAAAGCTTCGAACTTTTGCAAAAACTCAAACTTTAGCACCAAATAAACCTTAAACCATAAGAATCTTGAATTTTTAAGTGCAAAAATTAAAGCTTTATGCGTGAATCTTTGAGAACGAAACTACGCGTATACTACACAAACAAAAACATCAACCAAACACTCTTAAACCATTGTTAGGCGATTGATACCAATTGTAGGACCACTACGAATATCAACCTTATCACTTTAACAAGCAAACCCAACACACGTAACACCGCCATTCTGAGAACTCGAACAAACCAAACACAAACATATGCGTAAAAGAAAGAAAAGATAAAGATGAATGGTGACTTGAATGATATATAAATCGTGTATATGTGAGAGGATAAGATGAACACAAGATGTTGTATATTCCAAAGGAAAACACACACACACATACTTTACACACCTCAAATGACCATTTGAGGGTATTTATAGTACAAGAGGCATAAAACCCTAAAGGCTTTAGCTTGGGCTTTCTTTGGGCTTTCGTGGACTGGATTGATTACACTTAATAAAGGCTAGCTTAACATAACTATTAGCCATTTAGCTTAGCCCAATCCACGAGCCCGTTGACTATTCTATCACGATATCTAACACACGTTACAAAGTTCCTAATCGTGAATGACCATCACTTCTAATAAAACTATTAAGGCTAACAATACATATATACATAATATCTTGATATCATTTCTAAAAACCCTCGAGCGGAAACTTTAAGCATTTTCCACTTTTTCTTCAACACACCAAAAGCCCGCTCCACATCTTTCCTTGTCGCCAGGCCTCCTCTTGTACAAACATCTTTTACGATCACCCGTGGGAGGATTTGAAATAGACTTCATAAGAACGGACCATTGTGGGATATCCCATCGATGAGATAATATCCCTTTTATAAGCCACATCGTTAGCCTCAAACTCAAGGTCCGTGCTCTCCCGGTTGATATCATTGAAAACAGTGAACGACGAAACGCTTACGTCGTTATTCATTCCGAGACACCAAAGAACGCATGCCAAATCCATAAATCTCGGAAGCGACCGCCCAACAAAATGAATGGATGCGCCCGTGATCACCCCTACAATGTTGAGCTCTCACTATTCGGCAATTCTCCCACTCCCAACTTGTACAATCAATGCTTCCCATCATCCCGGAAAGCCATGCTTATGCTCGTGATGAGCATATATTCTTTCAAGGTCGAATACGTGGCCTTCGCAAATACTCACGACCATATAACTCCATGATAACCTCGCAAAACTTACGAAGACATTCACGGTCAGATGCAAAGAATTGCCGAGTCTCGTCAAGAGAATCGTGAACGGCCGTATCCCAATCGACGAATGGCGCAGATACTGACCAACGGGCTAATACCGTGTACGCCTCTAGCATCAAGAGTTTGTCGAAAATAAGTAGAGTGATCGGTTATCTCTCGAATAATTTCGTGAATAGCTCTCGGCTCATACGAACCGCCGAGAGAATGTTCTTCGTCGAATCTGGGGGTTTCGGAGAAGTATGCCGCCACTAAACGATTATGAGCACCCTCATGATCCCTACGTATGTACCTTCGTCGAAGTTTTTGGTCGTGATGCTTTGTAAGCCTTCCAAGCAAAATCCGCAAACTCCATGAACTCACTAAAACTTCTTCCTCGCCGAAGACGAAGAAGAACCGAATAAATGCTCGAATGACGACATATTAAAATTTGTGTTTCGGGGTATTTCGTTAGAATGGTTTATTGAATATAGATGATAAATGTTGAGTGGTGAATTGTGTTTGAGGAGAAGTTGGTATTTATAGATGGGTAGATTTGGTTTTAAATTTTTTTTTTTTTTTTTTTTTTTTTTTTTTAATGTTACAAACGGTCTATTTTGAAATTATAGAAACGAAAGTGAGAAAATGTGAGTGAATAACATCGGTTGTAGAAGCACTCGATGTTTGTTTTTTTCCTAGCTCGACCGATGTGGAGACCGAACTCCACATTCGACACAACCGACCCAAACATCGATCGAACCTCCTAAAATCCGTTGCCCAACCGATGTGCACCGAACGACTGCGACAAGCCTAACATAACAAAAATAATTATGATACCACTTCATTGTCATCTTGTTTGCATGCGAAGGACGAGGACGGGAACGAGCGAAATCAATGTGTTTCAATTTCTGGTCTTGCACGGACCATCCAATAGACCATGGACTAAACCTGGTATGTGTATTGTATCATTAAGCAAAAAGTTCATTTTGTCTGGTAGTATTAATTTTGTTATAAAACCTCTATTTTTCTATAAATGCACCCGGTCCTAAAAAGTTGTGCATGTAGTCTTGTTTGATTTAGCATAAATGCATCTGGTGACTTTATCTTCTGGTTCCGTCCTTGATTTTAGGTGGCTTTTAAACTAAAAGATTGTGAGTTCGAATTGTAATGTATGTTATATATGGACTTAATATGTAAGATCAACGTGTGCGTGTTTTGCCTTAAAAAAACTAATCAAAGCTTAACAACATGGTAAACGTAGTCGAAACCTATTGTGGCTTAGAGGCAACGGTGATAACGATGTTCCGAGATTCTGAAAGGAATCCATTCTGAATTTTATTGTTTCATCCGTCTCAAAATAATTGTCATCTGATAAAACACACACAGTTTAAGAAAAACATAATTATTAACGTTTTTTTCTCTTACTTTTTGCAGAATAACAGTTTTACTTTTAACTAAGTATCTTCTTTAAAGTTTGTAATATTAATTTTAACGGTAATATAGTAAACTCGATCAAATTTTCATACCTATTTTCAGTAGTGGATGATCAAATTAAGACGTTTCAGAAAGGAAACATGGACTACTAATTTGAGACGGAGAAACTAGATGCTAGAAGTTTAAGTGTCGGGTAAAATCGAGTCCATCTTTTCCCTTTTCCTTTTCTACAAAATAGTTGGGGATTTCTTTTTTTTTTTTTTTTTTTTTCCATGACTTTCATTTTTTTAAGAAGAGTCACACCTACCACACTGATGAGCCTCATCCACCACATACGTAGACTATGTTGTTCGAATCCCATCCATCACCGACGCAATGATTTTTATTTGATTGGTACGAAGAGAGGGTCAAAGTGGTTCACCAATACATAACAACTTGTAAACATCTCATTCTTGACATTTAGAAATACTCGTGTCATTAGATTAGATACCACATTATTGTATCAAGACATTACATTGGCATTTTTTCATATTTATAGTTGATGACTTGATGTGTGTCGTTGACTTAGAGCCTAACAAACTTAATTTCATATAGTTGATGCATGTCGTTGACTTAGGGTGAATGAGGCATTTTACAATTGTGGTGGTATCATGGGATTGCTTAGCATGGTAAGTGTTCAGTTGCCGTTGTAGGTCGATCATTATAGATCACGGACCGCCCAAACCGGACCCGACCCACCAGATCGAACAGATTTTATCCTGGTCCTCATCCACCTTTTTAATCATTTTGGTCCCCGGTCCGGTGTTTTGGTAAATCAGTTTTATCCCATTCGTATGGTTTTCAGACCGTGCTCTGCCCCACGTCATTGTGTCTATTGTATCGTAGATAATCAAAATTGGGTGGCTTTTTTCCTGTTCTTTGGATGCCACAACGATAGGACGTTAGAGGACCGAGTCTGAGAATGACAGCAATGTAATAACATATTTGGTACATTGTTCTTTTAATCTATATACAATGAAAGCTAGAAACTATACAAAAATCGAATTTGTGACTGTTCAACAACTATCAAGAACAAGCTTCCTGCAGGATAAAAGTTTTAAACTATATAAAAGGAAATAGGCTTATGATTTATAATTGTTCAACAAAATTACAATCTGCAAGAATAAGAGTCGCTCACACGTATACCCATGTTTTGAAATTAACCGAGCTGCAATTATGTCCATTTTCATGGGTTTTCTACAAATTTTCAGAAAGAAAGACACACGAAATAAAACACAACGCTCAATTTGAATGATACGAAGATAACATGTAAACCACGAAGGTTAAACTAGGCAGAGGCAGTGATGCACTCGATCGCTTGTTTGCATATTCCGGTCATTGTTGCCTCAGGCCCATACACCTGCAAAAGTTTTATAAACACAACTCATTAACCTTCAAAAGAACATGAGTATACCGAAAGTTATTAGTAGCAAACATATTTCTACTCATGCTTTCCTTTTACTAGTATATTGACAAACTCTTTACCTCAATCGGGATGCCAATTTCATCTCCGAGGGCACGATCCTTGCAAGTCCTTTTGGTAATTTGGACCTCCTCTCCTTACGTAGATGTGCATGTTGGCAGCCTTCAACTTAGCCTCCTATAACAAGTTTCTAAAACCATCAATATATTATCTAAATTGAAGTTTTGAGATTGATTTGATGCAAATGAGCAAAGAGTTTACCTTCTCCTTCATGGCACGAATGATGCCATTAAATGTGGCTGCAACATCAGTGAAGTTAGCAATTCCACCTCCAACAACAAGTGCTCGTTTCTGGCCATCTGGATCAGCAGTTGCACACTGCACAAAGTATGTCTTGTAAGTATTGTATCTATATCACATATGGCCCGTTCTAGAAAATGAAATGTCATAATGACGATAACAGCATATTTTCTAACATCATGGCAACATTGATTTAGTAGCTTACATCAATAACAACTCGAGCATACTGCAAAACCTCATCTTCGCTTGGTGCACCGCTGTATTCTGCATAGTTTCCAAGCTCAGAAGCAAAACCAAGGTCTCCAACCTGATTTACACCATGATTTTTATTAGTAAGAGAGATAGAGATAGCAAAATGGCTGGGTCAAATATAAGAATAGGAAACATACTGTGTCAGCATATATGACACTAGCACCTCCACCAGCAACCATGGTCCAAATCCTTCCTTTTGGATTAAGAACTGTAAACTTCAAAGATGCACTAGTCTGCAACATAATCAAGTTCATCGTGTCAGCTGTACATTAAAATATTAATATTTATAGACATCTATCAATTCGTCACTATGGGTTCAAGAAGATAGTGTTTGGAAAAATCTCTCAGTTTAGTTAACTTAAGGGGTACATAAGTAATAACATGTACCTTCTCATCTAGTCCATGAATAAAGCTTTCAGTAGCACTCATGACTCTTCCAAAAGGCAATGGGAACTCAATGTTGCCCCACCTGTAGAATTGGAAACGATGTAAGATGACACAGGAAGGATGCTATCTGTGAATCCTAGAGGTGGGAAATTGGGCAGGTCAAACGGGCGCTTGGCCTGCAAATACTTCTTTGAATAAGGTTTGGATAACTTTCGAGTTTCACCCATTAGACCGATTTAACCCACTCAATTTTTTGTTTAATCTTTTAGCTTAGCCCATTTGACCCGTTAGGGATATAGCGTAACCAGATACTGTAAACCACTTATAGAAAATGTGTTGAAGTCACCCTTTAATGAGAAACTTAAAAATAATCTTACTTCTTGAAGTTTTTGAAAGCGGCAGTGTCATCAAGCTCTCCTCTCATATCAAGAGGATATGGCTTTCCATCAACAAGGGTGAACGGGTTCATTTCTAGGAAAGTGAAGTCAAGATCTGAAACACACAAAATTAAATGATTAATCATCAAGTTCAGCTGAAATTTAAGAGATGTTTATGTAGGTAACTAACAAGAGCAGAGATTATCAAGAATATATAATTTTACCTATGAATAGCGAATAAATGGATCTGATGAACTCCTCAATCACAGGCTTGATCTGCATCATTTTGTATATCAATTATTAGAAATTCATAATGCACAAATGATCAAGAGTGCTATTACGCTCAACTTGGAATATAAAATCATAATGGTGCAAGAATTTGGCTAGAGGTGGCTAAACGGAGAGGTTGGGTAACAGATCAAACGGTAAACTTTGTACGGCCCAGGTCATGTTGGGTTGACTATCTCTGATGGAAGGGTTTATTATCAATTGCCAACTATATATCAACTTAACGGTTTATCTTCAAAGCTCACCTCCAATGGAAGGGTTGCAACAAGTGAGCAACTATCTCTTGATTCAAAGACACCCCAGTTGGCAAAAAGATCGCCTTGACCTGTAAACCAGAAAAACAATGTGAAGTGACGAAGAAAAGTATAGTAACTGGAAATCAAACAACTCTATAAACACTCAGAAAATAAAATTTACAAGTGGTACCTTGTCCCAATTCTCTTCAATGTCAATTCCTCCGCATTCAGAAAAGCTTATGCTACACCCTAATCGCTCAGAAACAATGTTGATATAAAACTCTTCGTTATGTGGAACAAATGGTTCAACAATGAATGTGGTTATGGGTCCTTTGCATCCTCCCATCTCAACCTATCAAGTCAACGTCAACATTTTATCAAGCACAGTAAATACTTCCCGAATGTATAACAAGCAAATTAGTAGTACAAATAAGAGGGCATGGATAAATAAGAATGTTGACGGGTAAAAGTGTGTCATTAACGTTGAAGTGCAAAAGTGGCTTATTTGACTCACTAGGTGAAAATTGCACTTTTCATTCCGTAAACAGTAGAGTAACAACTAATAACATATTTAGCATCCACCAACCAAATACACAAGCGTTGTAATAGATATGAGAATTATATCAGCGGTAGTTACCTCTCTGCCAAGTCGTGCCTTAACAAATTCAGCAACTTGGGCCAAATCAAGGTTTAGAGCAACAAGCCCACTCTTTCCACGCTCCCAAACAACATATCAGGCTTCACAACCAACTTCGACGAAGATAGCCAAGGTTCCTTCTCTATTAGCTCATTCAAGTCGGTTGATTCTGTAACCTATACCAACATAAATACAACAATCAACACCTAATAATCATGCATAGATCATACAAGTATAAAACAAAGATGTTCCACAATCAACAACCATCAAGAGTTAAAATACCATTGCTACAAAGTAACGCCACGAAATTGTAATTCCGAGTTATACCATCTAAGTTGAATATATGTGAATAATACATTTTAGAAGCTTTATAACCTTGATTTCCTTATGGCTAGTAGCTAAGACCATTAGTATACTAGTACTGTTTAGATCATATCGAACCAAATAGCTCATCCATTCACATGCCAATGTATGCAACAACAGTTGTCCAAAGTTACAGCCATTAAAAGACATTATCATTATATCCCTACGACCCTACACACACAATCTACTCTACCTACCAAGAGGGTGTTTGGTGTACATTTCCAAAGTAGCAATCATAGCTTTTAATCAGAATAAGACAATCATGTGATGATAGTTACTGATTGGTATTGAAAATGAGAATCATAGTTATGTTACCCAAATCTCGAAACTAATCACTAACTTCTCTCAAGTTTGGGATTGCTTGATTATTTTCAAGCAGATAAGCAGTTTTGGATAATCCAATCGCTCGGCATATCTACTTATTTTGGGATAAAATAAGCTGTTTTCACTTTTCAGTAACCAAGTTGGGACATGTGTATATGCTTATTTGGGATAAAATGTACTTTTCACTAATCTCTCCAAAAGGTTTAAATCATGGAAAACCCTCGACACGTGCACCCTTTTAGGGTGACAACTACCTGACCTTTAGCCAGGAGTTGGATTGAGCACATGACCTCTATTGTTCTTCTCAAAACCAATTTAAGGGGTGTTTGTTTAAGCTTATATGTCGACTTACTAGCTTATTTGATTTCGCTTATATTTCATAAGCTCCAATTTTCTGGCTTATTTTGAGACTTGTGGGATTATATAAGCTTTGTTATATAGTCTCAAAACAAGCCGGAAAATTGGGGCTTATGAAATATAAGTCAAATCAAATAAGCTCGTAAGTCAACATATAAGCTTAAGCAAACACCCTTAAGATAAACAAATAAGCAATAGTCCCAAACACCTCCAAACACATATCGCCTAAAACACATCCAAACACCCTCTAAACCCATAGATCTACTCACGAAACACTTCACATACCAATATACAGATATAATCAAACAAAGTGATCATATACCAATTCATTATTAGATGATAGAATAGATTAGTTCTTCTAATGCACCGATCCCATCGAACTCCGTAGTTAATAGTACAGGCTTGGGCAAACTAATCTAATATTCATTACCAGATCCAAACTAATACATTGTATGTAAGACTATTTAATAACTACCTTTTGAATATTCATTATTCTCCGTATCTATTCCCAAAATACGCCAATCTATACACGAATAATAAAAATTAAAAAGTTAGTTATTAAATAGTCCGATCCTAACGACAGTACACACAATTCAAAAAGTGACAAGTATGATACATTTTCGACGATTATTCTCAGGATTGATTCCCAAAATACGCCAATCGATACACAGAATAATAAAAATTAAAAAGTTAGTTATTAAATAGTCCGATCCTAACGACAGTACACACAATTCAAAAAGTGACAAGCATGATACATTTTCAGAAACTTATTCTCAGGATCGATTCCCAAAATACGTCAATCGATACACAGAATAATAAAAATTCAAAAGTTAGTTATTAAATAGTCCGATCCTAACGACACTACACATCTCAAAAATACGTCAATCGATACACAGAATAATATACCTGAGCAGATTTAATGACTAAATCATTGCCACTAATCCTCTTATAATGCTCCTTCACCAATCTCTTTGAATCATACTCTAATCTTCTTCCTTGCCATTTTTTTTATATGATCAAATCAAACCCTAGTTTTTATAAACAATTAAAATCAATATTAGTAACAGATCAAAACTTAGATCAATAAAATGAGTTAAAAATTGATTGAATGTGTATAAATAATAATGATGATGATGATGATTTGAATGAGTGAGTTAGTTAAAAGTAGTTAGAAATTGGGGACTGACTTACAGTTGGGAGGAGATTGGTTGGTGAGTGTGTTTTTAGATGCAGATAGGAGTAGTGTTGATTTATGGTTTGATGATAGAGTAACAAGATATATGCCGCGCGTTGCTGCGGGATTCTCGACGTTTTTTTTTTTTTTTTTTTTTTTTTGGTTCTGGTTGTTTTTTTTTTTTTTAAAGGAATGTGTTTTTATATATTTTTTGTAAGTGTTTTCTATGGACTTTGTGTTATTGATGGGCTTAAGGTGGTTTTATTTGGGCTTGGGTTTGCGTAGAAAAGGAGTGGATGTGTTGACTTTTCCTCTTCTCTATCTTTAATGTATCTTTTATTCTTTCAATAATATGTGTTACCGTAAAATCGAACATAAACTGGTACATAGATGGCTCCTAGATTTCCCAAGTGTTTGAAAATTGCGGATCAAATTGGTGATCGTCGTGGATAAAGTTCTTCATGCTATATTTTCGCGGGAAGAGAAAGCTTACAGGGATGATGAAAGGACTTATGGTCAAATGATTGAAGAGCTAGAGGTTAGGGTTGAGGAAAGGCATGGACTTATTGCTGAGCTGAAGAAGCTTTTGGGCGATTCGGTTGTTGATGAGGGTTTGGCGTATTTGAGGGTTGCTGAACAGGAGGATCTTGCTGAAATTGGTCGTTTGATTAGGATGAAACACAATGCTGCTTTAAAAGCTGGTGAGAAATCCAGTGTTATCAAGAAACTTAACAAAATGAAATAAGTAAGAATATATAATTTAGGTGTTTAATTTTAGGGTTTTTGTAATATATGATGTTATGATGGGTAATGGTTTTTGTGATAGTGTTTGGTGTAGAAATGTTATGATTAGGTACTATGGTTGTATCAGTATTGTATGGCATGTGTTTAGGTTAAATGTAGTGTTGTTTATGGCTGTAAGTTATGTAATGTATGTTATGTTATGAATAGAAATATCAGTTATTAGATAATTTGATGTGTTCAATATTCTTTTTGTTTTTCCTTTGGTTTTAGTATATAGAAACATGTTAAACTGGTACATATATTTCAACTGTAATTCTTTATAAGAGATGGTTCACTAATGTTGCGACTTACAATATATTGAGCAAATACACATAATACACCTTGAGAGTCTCTATATCATCTGTTATTGTAAATTAGTAGCGTAATAAAAATAGTATTAATTAACTCTTTGTCACGTAGTCGAAATTTCTTGTATTATAAAAAATATGATAGAGCACCCTTGACGGCCATTTTGTGTTTGTTATAATCATAATCTTGGTTTCGCTCTCTTTTCCAAGTCTTATACAGAATAGAGGATATTTGTTTCAAGATTCACAGATAATGAATAGATCTTATCTTTTCTTCCAGAACTGCAAGGCCTGATTATTGTTGATGTAAAATACAGTTGCATTCAAAACATTTATTGCTATTGTTTATTTTATAACTTTTGCATAGTTACATCCATAGTTTTTGCTGTAAAGGTAATTTGTATTCTAAAATTAGATATGAAAAATCAACATGTAAAGTATGTTTAAGAAAGCTAAACGAATCAAAGGATGTAACTTTGGGCACATGCTGCAACTATGCAGTTGTGCAAGACATACAAAGCCATCTTTTATTCTTTTAGCTATTCTCTACTTTTTGGGCACATGGCTGCACATGTAAGTTAGGGTTGTATTTTTATAAGTGACTTATCTTTTAGCAAATAAAAGAACCAACCATAATAATGATACTTTATAACACACTAAATAAATCATTGTCGATGTTGTTAAGTGCAAATTAAGTAAAACCACAACTTTCTTCAATTATTCTATTTGGTAGGAAACATTTTTCAGTCCATTTATGATACACTTTTACTTTAGTTGCTTTGTTGGTATCTATTGGATTTAACTTGCCGACATTGATGGATTTCACCTTTTGACATTATAGTGGAGTTTATGTGCCATTTGCATGTGATTTATGGGAACATGTAATAAGTGGAATTACAAAAGGTGTAGGCACATTTCTGTTTTTCAGCATGTCTAAGGTTGCACATTTATTTTTATGGTACATATGTATCTACAGCAACAGACAATGCGAACGTGCACTTTTATAGTGCTTACAGACTTAGAGTTATAGTTATTTTGTTTTCAGTTTTGTTGTCAAAAGATAGTAACCTTTTCCACATGTAGCCTGTGGAAATTGTGCAGTTAACAAAAGATGGTTTCCTGTCATGGTTTTTAGTCTTTCTTTTTCTTGCTATCAGTCCTTTCTTCTGGGAACAGGGCTCTTTTAGTAGATTTATGACTTGCTTCGCTGCTTATGTCTGATTTTGATCTTGTTTGCATCCCAGTGTATGTTGGCGGTGTTATGTTGATCTCTGTAAAAGATTGAAAAATGTCTTTGTCAAATTTGGTTTGTATCTAGTGTTTCAACAAATGTGATAGCTTATAAAAATGTTTGTTACCTGATGCATGTTGTTCCGCTGGTTCTGTAAAAGATTGAAAAAATGTCTTTGTCAAATTTGTTTTGTATTTAATGTTTTAACAAATGTGATAGTTTATAAAAATGTTTGTTACCTGATGCATGTTGTTCCTCTGGTTTGTCTCTGGCTGGTGTTTCAATTATTTCAGAGATATCGGCTGTCATTGTTATGGGTTGTGCAGATAGTAAATAATGGTGTCAATGTTTTATTTATGTATGCGTTTTTTTAGGAATTCTAAAAAACGAAGTGTTATGTTTGTTAAGTTTAGTTTTTACCTGAATGTTGAGTGCTTGGTTGTTTTGATGATCCTGCTTTTTCTGAAATAGGCTGCATTTCTGGTGTATACTCAATGACGGCGACTGGTTGTGATGATGTTGTGTTGCCTGTAATATTGAAATGATGTAGTTAGTGTTTATGAATTGTATAGTTTCAGTATAAAAGTTGAAAATAGTTCTATTATATATAAGTTTTTTTTTTTTACTCTGAGATCCTTCTCCAATGTCTTGTTGTTGCTCTTTGTCATCCAATATGTCGCTGAGGACAAATTCCACTGCTCCTTCTTTGCAAGTAGGGTTATAGTAAAATTGGAAAATATGTTGCTGGCCAATGACGTCGTGGATTTTTTGTGGGAAAGTGCGCGGGTCTGGGTTGTGAAGTGAGTTTACTAAACTGGCGCAGTCAACTCCAACAATTGTGTCGGCTTTTGGTGTGAAAAAAGTAAATTGTGCCGTCTCAGTTGTGTCCGTTATGGTTACTCTGAAATTGTACCTGTATAAATGAGTTAGTTAATTTGTATTTTTGTGAAAATTTAAGGTTTTTGTTGCTATTTTTGTTACCTGTAAACTGTTGATTCTAAAATGCCATGTTCTCTGCATTTATAAACATTATCGTCCATTATAGCTTTGAAGTTGCATTTATTGCATGAGATATAGTACCAGTCACGATCTGTGTTGATACCAATGATAGTGCCTTCGCAAGTGAAGCGTACACCCTGTACTTATTTGTTGTTATTTGTTAAAGTTAGCTGTTGCATGAATGTATTATGAGAGTGACATTATAATGGCATGTTTTGCAATAATTTACCTGGTAAGGTACTGGATTTTGAGCAAGGAGTTTTGATAAAGGGTAACGATTTCTTTTTTTTTCTTGCTCTGCATCATTCAACCGATATCTGATTACATCGAGAGGTGTGTTGTGCTCATATAGTTGCTTGTACCTGTTTATTGTATACATTATTATAGAGAAAAAAAAAGTGTGTTGTTTATATAGTAATAGGTAAGTATGTAAGTCTTACTGTGCTTGATATTGACTGAGTTGCGGTATTCTTGGGTTTATGTAGTAATAAGTTGCCGGTGTTGAAGATAATTGGAAAGCTGCAAATGTAAAATTTGTATATGTAAAATTTCCATGTATTTTTTTGCCGTAAATTGTATGCAAGTGGTTATTGTTTTATATTAACATACCTCTGTCCCGATATTTTGACACTCTACATGATGAAACAGCTATTATGATTGGTCTTTCAAGTTCATCAATGGCATCTTTTGGGAAGGTTTGTGCAAGGTGATCCCATAAGGTAAGTTCCACAAAGTTGCGACTGTTTGAATTGTAATTTTTAAATGCAAATAGTATTAGTGTAATATAACATTTTTTATTTAAATTTTGTTGTTAGGTTTAGTGAAAATACTTACTTGAGATTTTCGATCCCGACTCTTCGTATCAGAGATTGGGTACTGTTAGGATTTCCAACTGTCTCAACTTCTCCTGAGTTTATGTAACAGCCAATGTAGTCTGAAAAAAGTGAAGGTATATTTTGTCATTCTATTTTGTTAAGATGTTTTTGAAGTCAGGGACAAAATAAGCTTTAAAAAAGTATAAATATTACCTGTGAGCACTGGATATGTTTTCTTTGTTTTATCTTTGGGGTCAACAATTTTGGCAGGCAACTGATTGTCTTCACTGATGTGAGTTAACTGTTCTTTGTTGAGAGTAGTATCTGAACATGACCCTGTTATCAATTGCATAAAAAAATTAAGGAAACGGCTTATTCTACTTTTCAAATCTAATAATCAAATGTAGCAACTTTAATTAGTTATTAAGTTTTGCTGAGAATATTTACCTTGCATGATCGAGCTTGAGTTTGGTTTCTGTATAGTATTATAATAATGTTGATAATTTGTTCCGGTATTGCTGTCGGAAACTGTTGCTGAATCCGTAGGCTGGTCATGCACTGCTACAATAAAGAAACTGCTTGTTATTATCGCTTAAGTATCGCTAAAATCATAATGGAAAATAAGAAGACACTACTGCAATAAAAAGTAGTCGGCATTATTATGGTTTAAAGATTGTGAAAATCATAATCAAAAATAAGAAAACAATATGATTTGAATCTCATTATAACAAAACAGTATGTTGTGAGTCTCATTATAAGATTTTGTGTATATACAATGCATAATTGTCATTTTAAATCATTATACAAATAATTTATATTATCATTTTTAATAGTAATGAATCTGTTAGAATAATGTAATTTACCTTTATTTGCATTAGCTGAGCCGGTGTTAATTTGCAAAAGCAAAGATGAAGTGACAGGATGCAACAATGTTTTGTTACAAATCCTTTTTGGCTGTGGAGTTTTTAAGGTAACATTTGCACGCCTTTTTTTCGATTTTATTTCACACGGTAGAAGCACATTTGGTTCTTCATCATTTGTATACTGATAATAGGATAACTGTGGCTGTTGACATTGTAGCCGGCTTCTGTCCCCCTCGTAAAATTCTTCTGATTTTTTATGAACGTTAGGGTGGTCCCATATACCTGTAAAAATAAGAACAAACAAAGTTAAATTAGTTATATATAATCTTATCAACTAATTTGTTGTCACTTTTAGTAGCAACGATTCTATTAGAATAATGTCGTTTACCTTTATTTGCATTATCTGAAGCGCTGTTAACTTGGATGAGTGAAAATGTATTTAGAGGATTCGACCGTGGTTCATCACAAACTCTTTTTGAGCATGGCTTTTTTAAAGCAACATTTGCAGGCCTTTTTTTTGTTTTCCTTTGACACAACAAAAGGCCATCTTTTTCTTCAACATTTGTGGTTTGATAATGGAATAACTGCTGTTGCTGTTGTTGGTGTACAGCTGGACGATATTCATCGGATGTTGACGAAGAAGGTATGGTAAACACTGTTGTAATTTTTTCGTCGTTACTATTCGACGGATCCTTCTTTTTTTCCTCAACCCAGCATTAGATGAGAAACTTGTTTTACATTTGTACAATCATGTTGGTATGTCCCACCATCTATACATTTATCTTGTTTTTTTATTTTTAAGGAACCATCATACAGATGAGAACATATGTCTTTGTTAACTACTGATTGTTGTTTCACAACTTTGTTTGTTTCATTTTTTATTTGGCTTTCTTTTCTTAAAACTGGACAACACTGACTAAAACTATTTTCAGATGATGTAGATGCATGCTTGATGTTGACAAAAGGAGCTTTATATGAAGTTACATGGGTCCCCATCTCATAGATATATACATAAACAGCTGATGTTGATCTTTTATTTATTTATTTTTATTTTTATTTTTTTTTTTCAGTTTTTTTCCAGAAATAATGTATTACTGAAGCATGTGTTAAACAATAAGATAACATGGTTAGAAAGCATGAAACATAGAAAAATAACAATATAAAAGATCATAAATGCTAGAAACCATCATTAATGTAGTAATAAAAGTTGAAACATATGTTAACATAAACAAATTTACCTGTTATGATTGCCTCTTTTCAGCTTGATTGATCTCTTTGTAAATTTAAAGTTGATTGATGCACTTATGTGATTCTCAAAGTTTGGATTGTATGTAATATATTTGTCTTTCTTATCTTGTTACTTACTTATAAGAAGTTTCTAGTGGATAACCTAGTGGAGATTTTTTTCTTGCAATAGCCGTATATACTTTTTCGTATGCTTAGTAACACTTGTGTGAACAGTAAAGCTTGAACTCAAAGTAGCCAATAAAAAGTGGCCACATTTGCATTTTTAATAGTAACTTGTGTATAAGAGTGTAATAGACAAATCAGAAAATGACACCATTGCATATGTAGACCGTATTTTGATACTACCCCAAAACGGGTGTTAGTATATATATATAATTTGCAAAACTGACTTATGGTTTGATGAAATGTCAAGTATAGTCCAGACGTAGTTTTGTGGAGAACTTAATGTGCGCTTATCGTCATGAAATGAGAAACTAAAAACTTTAAAATTGCAGCACGGTTCCTCAGTAGGGCGATAATTGCACATCAAAGATTCAAATTTCTCCGCTAAGGATGGCAAAAAAAATGCAAACTCTATGAAAAATTCAAACCGAACTAATTGGGGTAGGACGGGGCATGTTTATCAGTTACTGAGCGGCTTTGGAGCGGAGTAGAATAACATCCCCGCCTAATCCGAATAATATATACACATATAAAATATATCTATACTTATATAGTATATTGTTAGTATTTACGTAACAAATATATGTTTTTAAAATTATTTGTTTTTTCTTTTTCTTTTTTCTTTGTAAGGTTGCAAAATTGTTATTATAGAAACTTGTTTAATGTCCTGTTCTTAAGTTATAAGTTTCACCGTGTAATTTGTCATTATTTATGTATAATACTATCGTTGAAAACTATATAAGACTTGTTTGTAATTGATTTATTAATAGGTTCTTAATTCTTTTAACTAATTGCTAATGGTCTAGAAATAATAATAAATGTGAAATGGTATGGCTTTGGTCAAGAATTGCACTTAAAGAGGACAATATGATAAGATCCCAATTAATACATGGCGATTTTGAGGAGCATCACGCCCAATGCAGGCGCCCGATTAGATCTTCGATGAGGGTCGGGCGGGTTTAGAAGAACTTTGTGTCGGATTGGGGATGAGATTGTCGCCATTGTTATCCCTATAATCTCGAAAGAGACTATGTCTGCATTTTCAATAGATTAGACGATACTTACGATTTCGTTAAACTACAGGGACAGTTTATGCAATTTAAACTTTATTATAGTTGAAAATTGTTATTTGAGGAGTTTTTTTATATTTTTATTTTGTGGCTTTGTTTATTCCATGAGGCGGGAAGAAGATTAGGTGTGATTTGGATGAGTATTATATAAGCAACAATTAAGAATTCAAGATCTATTGTTGGTTTGTTCTAGTGTTTTATTATTATTTGTAAAATAGATCCGGTTACTTTGATCATAATATTGTTCCTTTTGTTTTCGCATTTTACCTCTATAGTATCGGAGCATGGACAAAGTATGGTACCTACCCCATCCAAAACCCGAAAATGACATCTTAAGGGACCAACAATTAATGACAACATTTAAGTGTATAAAGTTAATGTTGAAAGACTAGTATATTTTCATTGAACCCACAATTAATAAACTGTATGAAACATGGTCAAGTTTGCTTTGCTTTGAAGCTTTAACTCATAATGAAGCTTGAACATGTGCAAATTAATTTTGAGTAAAATACACCGTTCGCTCTCTAATCGCAGACACACGCATCACGTTGAACCAAACTGTGCGTTTTCGTATTTGGAGGTCCAAAACAATTGCTTTATACTCTGCATGTCCCTCGACTGTGATCACAAAGTCAACATAAATTTTCGAGTTTACATCGGCGTATAATAAACCATTTACAATTGTAATACGCCATAGTTAAAATCTAACCCAACCTTCAACCATATTAGATCAAAGAACACACAACATTGAATCCTAAATACAAGAACACACATTCTACCCAAAGAAAAAACAATAATGACACAAATGAAGTTTTCAATATATTACAATGATATTTACACATGTTTTAGGTGAATATGGAAATATTAAGTTTTAGTGAATATCTAGGGAAATATTACCGTCTTTTCAAGCAGAATTGCCTTCTTCTTTACAAAAGAAGGAGAAACATGTATATAGGGTGTGCGGCGGTCCAAAACCGGACCGGACCGCCAAGACCGGACCGGACCGAGATCCGTCGGCAAAAGTCTTAGACCGAGACCGGACGGTCTCGGTCTGTGCGGTCCTTCGGTCGGTCCGGTCCAACAAGGCCAATTTGCCTAAATTGTCGGTTTGGACCGGACCGCATCGGCGACCGACTAAATTAAAAAGTCGAGACCGCGACCGGACCGAATGTGGTCGGTCCGGTCCGGTCCGATCCGGTCTCGGTCGGTCCGACGGTTGGTCCGGTCCGTTAGATGCCAGATGCTCACCCCTACATGTATGTGTGATATAATGAATAGGTTTAATTATAATTTATTTTAATTTTTTACACAGAAAAACAGCCAATTGCCTGCTATTTTGCTGCAAGTAACATTTCCTAGCCTCGAAATTTTTAATGTCATTAAATTTATTAATATGGTCCATTGTGGAAATTATAAGAGTAAACATCATGGTATATTAAATAGGATCAATATCACCTTCATTTGAAACTTTAGTTGATAAAGAAGCTTGATCACGTACTATAAATTATTCGATATTGTCGTCATTGTTTTATATTTAGAGAAAGGAGTTGCCCATTTTGGAAAATTTGAAGTAATAGATATACCTATCATCCTTGGTAACCTAAAATTATTCCAACTTTTGTATAGCCAACAATTAAAATCCAAAGGGTGGTAGAGATGAGACATGGACAAATAATTTATGGTTTAGTTAGTTTTAGAAATTCATATTCGAACGTACAAACCTTATTAGATATACATCTAGAAGGTGGTCGAAATGATCGGAAAACGGTTACCGGATATCCCGTTTAAACCGTGTATGGTTTTTGGGTAACTTGATCAAAAATCATTGTCTCAGGCTAAATTGTACCACCCTTGGTGCCGTAGCCATGTTATAGGGCACATAGCCATGGACATGGGTTTTTTTTTTTTTTTTAGTGAGAAAAGTATTTTTGGTGATGTGCATAAAATTTTATTTGGGAAAATATTTATGTTATAGTGATGTTCAAGGTAAATAGTGAGATGACGATGAATAATGCACCTATAACACGAACGCACCCATCTCTCTAAAATTTTACTTTTGATATGTTTGACAACATAGTTCAAGCTTATAACTAGACTAAACTTTTCATTTGGTGATGGTAACTTATGTCCATATATTTCATACGAGGTAGCATATAACTTTTGACAAATAGATGAGTAGATAGATGACTCCATAGTGAGTAGTTGGGACTTAGAGTATAAATACTATAGAATGTTGGTCTATTTTGACTTTGGTTATAACAAACCAAACATGGTTATATTTTAATGATAATCTTTAGGTAGTGTAGCTTACATTTGCTAGCAAAGTTAAATTGCAATTCAAAACGATACAAACAAGGAAGTTGAATCTCGCATTGCATGTTGATGTTCATGTCTTATGCTATATTAGTTTATTATATTTATCTATTCGAATTCTGAAAATAAAATATTTTATGGTTAGCTTAGTTGGACTAGTACACTAAAGGTTCCAGATTCGTTTAGAATAACTACATAGTTCATACGTGGTCCATTTTCAACCAATATATCAACCTACTCAAGTGTCGTTACATACTCTTTAAAAAAGATATTAAAATTGTAGTTCACAAATAAGTCACTTATATGTTTCTTAACAATCTTTGTATGCTATTTGACATAAATTGATTTTTTTACCAGTAGTGATTACAGTTTTCTATCACACATATTTTAGCCGGATATATTTTTGAAAGTAGTCTCTTTACCCTCAGCCTACATCCTATCTATCTCATATTCTCATACCTTCGACGAGATTTGGTGATTGTGCCATTGTTGTTGTTGTGTATCAGTAATTGATATACGGCAAGGACGGAACTATGTAGGGGCAGCGGAAGGCCCTGCCCCCAAATTTTACTAAGACCTAATGTATATATTATAGGTTTTAGGGTAATTTAGTTAAGATAAACTAACGAACAAACAGTTCCATGTGTTTACCTCATGGAAATGCAACAACACATGCCAATGGTTCACACACTCATCTGCAGAAGAAGCATATCAGTTCAGAGAATTACATCACACAAGACTTGTAGATTACTTCATAACAGTTTAACTAGTTGTAATAGAATGTAGTTGTAGTTCACTTTAGCATTCGTTAGTTCTTGTTACACTTGTATAAATACCCCACCATGTACTCATTCTCATTATGTTGAATACAATAATTCTTTGGCTTTCATTCTGCACCCTCAAATTACTTGTTTTAAATGAATGGAATTCTGGGGATGATCACATAGATCACAATCACAGTTATATTGAATCGACCTAAAGTGTCGTTTGAAAAGAACATCGTTTGATATATTAAAAACATTTAGAGTTACAAAAGATAGGTCCCAAAAGGTATTCAACATTTGCGGAAATAAGTTTGTTACAATCCAAACGATGTTTTAAAGCGCATAAAATCCATGTGAGACGCGTCACCGCGACTCTATGATAATTCCACATGCATGCCATGAAGTATATGCCTTAGATACCGAAAATACATTCTAAAAGTGTCAACACAAAGGTTGAGTGAGTTCATAGAGTTTATGTAAATGTTTTATACGACCAACACAAGTATAAGCCATGTATGACAAATATGTCACATAAAATGTTACAATTGCTATAAGCACATGACACCAAGCTAGATCGATCATGATGTTATTTCAACAGAGTGTTTTGCCAAACAACTCAAATAATGATAAAATGAAATGCATCCTTTGACCAATGGGACCACCAACCGGATGGATGAGTCACCTCAATAAATCTATTCACTCACCCTCGCTTCTTCCGAATTAACGGTTCATGATTATGAAATGGGGACATTCAATTGGAAATGAGGTAACTTAAGCAATGTAAATGAATTTGAATATACTTGGGCTCGTAATAAAATGATGTGCAATGTATACTCCCGTAGGTTTGAAATAATGTATAAACTTGTAAAACGGGCTATGAAAACTCACCGATACAATGTTTATGATGATATAATGGCAATATCGAAATGAGGTGCAATCTAAACTCGCAACTTAATATGAATGATATGATCTATTATAAATCATGAATATATATCGTATATGCAAATCCACATGTAATCTATACCACTTGTGCGCTTTTGAAAATAGAGTTTATCGTCAAATATATGTTTATGACATCTTGTCAAGTTACAAAATACTTTACAAGTATTTACGTTGAAACAACATCCTACGATAGTTGTTTAGTGATTTAATAAGAAATTATAGCTTTCGTTGCAAAATAATGTAATTTGACAATTCATGAAAGTGACTAAACTACCGAAAAGCTAGTCGTAAAATAGTGAATATTGAGTGTTAGAAAACAAACTCAACGGTTTTGGAAAGCTTGTAGCATTATCTCAAAGTCTTAGCTTTTAAATTTTTATCATAGAGGTCTCAATCATGGAGAAAACACGGGTAAAGTAGGATTTGTACCAAAAATATTGTTTAAGGGTAGTTTTCGAAAGTTTGAGTGATCAGTATTTTATTCGTTACAACCCGTTTGACGAACGGTTGAACATTTTGGAAAATGGGCTAGTGAACTTACTTTTACTAGAAGACATCGTTTTCGAAAAGTATTCCATCGATGTTAAAACGACTCTCAACATGGTCACTCATGACAATAATCTTTGTCTAATAGGAAAATATATAAGTGTTATATACTTGTAATAAAAGTTACGATAACCTTGTTTAAAATGTGAATAACTTAGTCGTTATAAGACCGCTTTCACGCTTTATATGTCCTTAGCTTCGTGTTAAAGTATACTAATATATTTTTGATAAATCGACTCATTTAGATAACGCTTAAGACTCATTTCTAACCCTTAAAATCTGGACAGCATGCTGATTTTTCCGGAAAATATAGTTTTCGTCGTTAAACTTGAAAATAGCATAACTTCTTCGTTATAACCCCGCTTTAACCCGCTCAGCGACCACGCTGCTTTTAAAGTATATTTTCTGAATATCTAGCCCAAAATATTTTACAAACTGTCGAAATTTCCAGACTTAGCAAAATGATCGACCCTTATTTATAGTTATCGAAATTGATTTTCTCGTAATACTTATTCTAACCACTTCAAATCAACACCAAAGCTATTCTAAACCTACCATACACCTTCTTAGGGTGTTATGGGTTCTTAGACATCATCAAAATGATATGTTTCAAGAGATAATTATAGGATGATATATATTCATTATAAGTACTTAAAACAAATAAAGTGGTATAGATAATCACTTAACTTGCATGTTTTCTTTCAAGCACAATAAAATGACCAAAGTATGAATATGAAAGATTGAAAATGATCATGAAATGCTTACTAGTAAAGTGATGAGGTTTAAAGAACAAGGTTTTTCCTAAATACCTTAGGTTTTTATTTCAAAACCTTGATTAAGAGTATACTAGTGTTAATATTTTAGCTTGATCTTGCAAAAAATTGGTTTCTTCTTGACCTTCACCCTTGGCGGTTTTGAGATGGAAATGGGAGTGATATTTTGATTTACACCTAAAGTTATGTGTAAGTATGTGTATATATTTGTTTATAATTAATACAAGTACATGTATAGCTTTAGTAAGAAGATTTTATGTCATAATTTTGTTGTGTCATCTCTTAATGTCGACAAGGGTAAAAAATGAAAGGGTAATGTATTTTATATAAGTACATGTAATAATGTATATGTATAGTTGATAATTTTGTATATAATTAAGTATTTAGGGTAGCGTTAGCTATAAAAATAATTTTAACGGAACAAAATAAAGTATAACAAAGTCATAAAATTATAAAATACATTTCTTACAAGTATTGAGTGAAATAATAATTATCGAGTTGGATTTACGAAAACCGTCAGAATATTTATACATAACAATTTATATACAAAATAAATTGAAATCATCGTAAACTAATAATATAATTTTATAGTCTTAAAATGAGTATAAAATATATTAGGATTATTTTGGAGGTGCCCGATCAAATATTTAAAATAAATGATTGATGCTGACAGCGTTTATTTAATAGGAAAATAAACGTTTAATGAAATATGCAATCCATGCATGAACCGATATGATGATGATGTTATTAATGATATGTAGACTAAATCTAGTCTATATGAAATGTCCTCAATGATTTTCCATGAATACGCAGCCTAACCCTCAAGGTTACGCCAGATTTGATACTGTAAACCTAGTTTACGAAAAATGATGAATAATGAATCATGAATAGTGATTTTCTCCGGAATGAATAGTGTTTCGTGAATAGTAAATTTTTGAAATACCCTTTCAAAATATCAAATCGACTTCAAAAACGATGAATTGTAAAATGATGAATAGTAACCAGTGAATAGTAAGTTCCCGAGATGAATAGTGAAAATTTCAAAGTTTGAGAGATGTCCTGAAATTACGAGTTGTCACATTCGCCCACCCAAAAAGGAATTCAGTCCCTGAATTCAGTCCATGTTGGTTCCTACGGTGTTATGGGTGAAAAGGTGAGGATATTTGAGTCATATCGGGTCTTCCCACGTTTTTCTGAATCGTACTATACCTTTCCAAGGCGAGACTCTCAACATAACTCTGTTGCCAACTTGAAATTCTAATGGTTTGCGACTTATGGAACATATTTCCAATATTTTGTGTCGTATATCGACGTAGCTTTTCTATCTATATGTTGTTACTTGTAACGGATTCTTGATCTGTACGATTACTTTGTTGTTTCATGAATGAGTTATGGACTAGTGAGTTGGACTTTCCTGATTTTGGCCCGTAAATAAGTGATTGACACCTCAACCATAGAGTGCCTCAATTGGTGCAGTCAATATGTTCATGTGATAACTATTGTTGTAAGGGACCACCATTAAAACAGTCATAAACCATCATTCAACCACCATAATCAATAACATTCTCACCATAACCATCATAATCATCAACTGCACATCATTATCACTATAATCACCATCATTCAACCACCACTTAATTAAACAGTAGCAACCATTCAAATCACACCAACACAATCATATCATCTTCACAAATCAACATCATCATTCATCATCAACTCTGTTTTTCAATCAAGAATCATTCATCAATTCTATTTCTTCAAGATCAAGAATCAGTTAGAAAAGTCAAAGTTTGTTACAAAAGTCAACGATGCCTTCAAACACTGGAGGAGCTAATTCAGAAGGTTCTGGTAGTTCTGGTAATAACACAATGGATCAAGATGATATCAATTCTGCATTCCATCCACTACACTTTTACCAAAATGATCATCCAGGTTTGATACTCATCTCAAAGAAGTTAATTGGTTCAGAAAACTTAGTACATGGAAAAGATCTCTTTCAATTGCCTTGAATGCTAGAAACAAACTGAAAATTGTAACTGGTGAGTATGATGAACCTGCACTTGATTCACACTTGAGACCACACTGGGAAAGAGCAAATGACATGCTAATTTCTTGGATATTGAACACTGTATCTGATCAAATTAGCAACAATCTAAGTTTTGTGCACTCTGCATCTACATTATGGTCTGAATTGAGTGAGCATTACTTACAGTTGGATGGACACAGGATATATCAAGTCACTCTTGCAATTGTTCAGTTAAAATAACATAATAGCAATATTGAGGTTTACTATCATAAGCTAAAGGTTTATGGGATGAATTGGATGCTCTTGAAGCTCCATATGCTTGTAGTTGTAAGTTTGTATGTGAAAATGGCAAGACAAATGGTGAAAGGGATCACAGAAAGAGGCTCATACAGTTTCTCATGGGACTTGATGAAAGCTATACCAATATCAGGGGTCAAATACTTCTCTTACAACCATTACCCACAGTTGCAAAAGCCTACAGCATGTTAAGACAAGAAGAAACTCAAAGAGATACTCCTAAGCAACCCACATCCACACCAATTGCTCTTAACACCATGACCAGAGGCTATGCACAACAAAAATTCACTCCCAACAGAACCTATCCTCCACAAAACAGAACAACCACTAAGAATCAAACAACAACCCAGAATGAGAGAAGAAGCAACTTCAGGAAAGGAATTACTTGCACAAACTGCAACAGGGAAGGCCACTACAACAATGAATGCTACAAATTGGTTGGTTATCTAGTTGGCCACCCTCTTCACAACAAATATGTACCACCACATCAGAGAACTTCACAGAACACTAAGGGCAAAGCTACCATCAACATGGTTTTGGGAGAAAGGGAAACTCCTTTGGAAGATGCTGATCCACAAGGTTCTGGTCAATCAAGTAGTGGTGACTTTGTGAATGCCAGAATGGACATGCTACAAAACCAACTCAATCAAGTGCTGCTAATGCTTCAAAACAAAGATGCTGATCCAAACCTTGTCCCATCATACATGGCAGGTATATTCTCCATCATGCATTCTTTCATTGCTTCATATGTCTCAAAGTCTAAGGATTCTTGGATAATAGATAGTGGTGCCACTGATAGTATCTGCATTCTCCTTTCACTTATGTTTAATGTTAGAAAATGTCAACCACCCATACTTGTTTTACTCCCCAATGGTCATGTCACAGAGGCTCAGTTTGCATACACAATGATTTTATCCTTCACAATGTCCTATATGTACCATCATTCACTTACAATCTCATCTCCATCAGCACAGTCCTAAGAACTAGACACTCATCCATCACCTTCACTTACAACTCATGCTACTTCCAGGACCATAATGGGAAGAAAACCTCAGGAACTCTTTGTGGAGGACTCTACACTCTCTCTTCTGCAACTGCACCTCAACAATCATCTCAACAATCCACAATTCTGTCACACATCAGCACCAACCACTTATGGCATGCAAGATTGGGACACCCTTCTTTTCAAGTTCTCACCAAAATCAAAAGTCTACCTACTTCTTCCTTTAAAGTTTCAGATAACAAATGTACAATTTGTCCCTTGTCCAAACATTCAGTTTTACCATTTCCTATTAGCATTTCACATGCTCAATCTATGTTTGATCTTGTTCACTTTGATGTATGGGGTCCATACAGACACCCAACCATGAATAAATGTACATATTTCTTAACAATTGTTGATGATTTTTCAAGAGCTGTATGGACATATCTTTTACCTAACAAATTTCATGTTGCATCAACAATCAAAACATTTCATCAATATATTCTGAATCACTTCCAAAAATCCATTAAAACCATAAGAAGTGATAATGGGACAGAATTCATTAACACTACACTTGATGAATTCACAAAAGCACATGGCATAATTCATCAAGCATCCTGTCCCTACACACCCCAACAAAATGCCAGAGTTTAGAGGAAACACAAACAACTCCTTGAAATGGCAAGATCCCTTCAATTCCAAGCAAATTTTCCAAAACATCTTTGGGGTTACTGCATTCTCACTTCCACATACCTCATAAACATATTACCCTCAAGGATCTTACATGACAAAAGCCCATATGAACTTCTTTACAACAAACCCCCTAACCTGGACCACCTCAGAATCATTGGATGCAGAGCCTATGTCCATAATCACACAACAGACAAATTTGCACCAAGATCAACCTCAATTGTTTTACTTGGCTACCCACCAAACCAAAAAGGCTACATTGTCTATGATCCACAAACTCATAAAACCATCACAAGCAGAAATGTCACCTTTGATGAGACCATTTTTCCTTTTCACCAAAACCCCATGACAACCTCCTCTACACCACCTCCACATATCACTACACCACCAGCCTACAATGAACCACCCCCTATCATGCCTTTGCAAACTGAGCCTCAACCATCTTCCCCATCAAACAATACAACATCATCACACACAAGTCAATCACCACCTTCTCATACCACCAATTCCTCTAATTCTCACACCTTACCAATTCCCACTGAACACACATCACCCACTACAAAACACTCACCAATCACAGATTCAATCCCAACACCCATACCAAATTCTTCTTCTTCATCAACTACTGAATCACACTCACCTACTCCACCACCACCACCTCCCATACTCAGAACATCCACTAGAACCAAACAATTACCAACAAAATTCACAGACTACCACCATTCCCTTCCACAAAAATCCTCTGTGCATACCATCACCTCTAAGTATCACTTAACCAAGTACATTAATTATAACAACCTCACATCCCCACACAAGCATTTCATCTGTTCATTAGATAGATTAGTGGAACCACATACCTATGTCTAGGCATCCAAAGACCCAAGATGGATTGAGGCAATGAGGAAAGAAATAGGTGCCCTTGAACAAAACAATACTTGGGAGGTCACTGAACTTCCTCCTGGCAAGTTTCCTATTAGCTCAAAATGGGTATTCAAGATAAAATACAAAGCTGATGGTACAGTGGAAAGGTTCAAGGCTAGACTTGTAGCCAAAGGCTACCATCAAAAGGAAGGAGTAGATTTTACTGAAACCTTTGCTCCTGTGGCCAAAATGGTGATTGTGAGGACTCTACTCACTCTTGGAGTACAAAAGGGTTGGCACATTGAACAACTGGATATCAACAATGCATTTCTACATGGTGACCTCCATGAAGAAGTCTACATGACCATCCCTCAAGGCTATCCTAAACCAACCTCACCAACTGCTGTTTGCAAGCTCAAAAAATCTCTCTATGGCTTGAAGCAGGCTAACAGACAGTGGTTTGACAAATTCACTACTTAGTTAAAGGAATTGGGGTTCAAACAAAGTTATGTAGACTCTTCTCTCTTCACCCTTCACACCCAATCATCTACTACTTCTCTTCTTGTGTATGTAGATGATATCATCCTCACTGGCAATGATAAGTCCTTCATCAACCATGTGAAACACCAACTTGATCTCACTTTCAGCATCAAGGACTTAGGACCCATCCATTATTACCTTGGCATTGAATGTTTTAGAAATTCTACTGGTATGGCTATGTCTCAAAGGAAATATGCAATTGAGCTCTTAAAAGAAGCCAATCTCCTTCATGCTAAACCTGTAGCCACTCCACTAGATCCCAATATCAAACTGAATAAGACAGATGGAGATCCTTTGACAGATCTTTCCACTTATAGGACCTTTGTTGGTAAACTTCTCTATCTCACCTTAACAAGACCTGATTTAGCCTATGCAGCACACTCTCTTAGTCAGTTTCTTCAAGAACCAAGAACTCCTCACCAAAAGGCCCTCATCAGAGTTCTCAGATACATCAAGCTTTGCCCAGGCCAAGGATTATTTCTACCAACTCTTAACAGTTCTACTCTTACTGCATATTGTGACAGTGATTGGGCAAGTTGTCCCTATTCTAGAAGGTCTGTCTCTGGCAACAACATCTATCTTGGTAGCAGTCTCATTTCTTGGCAATCAAAGAAACAAAATGTTGTTTCTAGATCATCCACAGAAGCTGAATACAGGGCTCTAGTAGACACTACTTGTGAATTATCATGGATAAAGTGCCTGCTCAAGGATCTCCTTATCCCTGTCCCCACTCCAATAAAGCTTTTCTGTGACAATGCATCCTCTATTGCTCTAGCTTCTAACCCCATTCAACATGCCAGAACCAAGCACATTGAAATTGATTGCCACTTTGTCAGAGATAAGGTTAAAGCAGGACTGATACTTCCTACATTTGTACCTTCTAAGGATCAGACAGCTGACATCTTAACCAAGGCTTTACACAGACCTCTTCATTACAGGTGTCTTTCCAAATTAAGCATTTGTGATCCATTCACAATGCAAATTTGTAAGGGGGGGGGATAATGAGTCAAATAGTTCCATAGGTTTACCTCATGGAAATGCAACAACACATGCCAATGGTTCACACACTCATACTGCAGCAAGCATATCAGTTCAGAGAATTACATCACACAAGACTTGTAGATTACTTCATAACAGTTTAACTAGTTGTAATAGAATGTAGTTGTACTTCAGCTTTAGCAGTTAGTTAGTTCTTGTTACACTTGTATAAATACCCCACCATGTACTCATTCTCATTATGTTGAATACAATAATTCTTTGGCTTTCATTCTCTCTCAATTAACTAAACAAACAAATCTCCGATTCGGCCATCTCAAAATAAATTCGGCCCCCTTAAAAAAATGTTCAAGTTCCGTCTATGGTATACGGCATGCCTAAGCATTCGATTATGAAGCAACGACTTTCACTAAACGATTTACCATGTCATGTACCTTCTTGTTTTCGCGAAACAAGCATCAAAACAAAAGCAACTATTAGTATTAAAGATTTTTACATGGACATAATTTATTATCACAAGGATGGGTGCACATTTCGTGAATTTGACATGCTCCACATGAAATATATGATTCACGTTTTAATCATGTGACATCAAAAGTCAAAACTCATATTAAGAAGTCAATGAAGTGCATTATATGAATTACAACCGCTTCTTTAAATAAACGTCCACTATTGACTTTTTAAGTCTTTGTGATTCAACTTTGACTTTAAATTATTTTGTTTGTGTTATGTAATACTTGATGCAAAATATATGAACGTATTGAGTTTTAAATGTATTTTTATTAGTGTAATTTTCATCAAGTATTGCATAACACAAACAAAATAATTTAAGGTCAAAGTTAAAAAAAAAAAGACTTTGAAAGTTAATACTGGACATTTATTTAAGGACGGATGGAGTATTTTACAAGTTGAGTTGAAACATGTACTTTTCTTTAATGGACCAACAAAGTGTTCGCGGGTCGAACAAACCTAATTCGAAATGTACTAGCAATTATCCATTCGACCTACTCATTCACCATCTTTACATCAAGTGAATGTGACATGAAATTCAAAGTTATTTTCTTCTCGGGTTATCTACATATATGACCCATAACATGACGCTGTTGGATCATTTCAATGAATGTAATGAATAGTATAATAGTTTTTTGTTGCTAGGAGATGTAACTTTCTCGGTGCAGCAAGATTTTATGAAAAGTTGACAGAAGTAACTGCTTCCACTTGACTATGAGTGCAAAGATACCGAATGCAGGAAGGTGAATTAATCCTACTCCGAGATACCTGCAACAAGTAATTGATTTCCCGAGTTACAATATCTGAATACATGCTTGCTTTATTTTAGGAGTGTTAGCGCAATAATCTTTTAACAACGTTCTAAAAAAAGGATAAATCCAAAGAATCATACCAGATGGGAGCATATGGAGATGATAAGTCGAGGAAGATATATGGCCACCTGCAATAACATGAACCAGGTATATGTTAATTACTTGGATCAATGAGCAGAACGCGTTAGATAAAAGGGGAGCGGGTCGAATGGGTTGAAAGTAGCCGGTCTGTTTCCAGTATCGTTTCTGTACTCACAAATTTCGACATTTCTCTTTTATAAAATGGACAAAAAAGTGTTTGTGGCTAACCAGACCCGACCTGCACTAAAATAGCACATTTCAATCCGAGCCCCTTTTGACGCATACCCAACTCACCACCTCTACAATTGACAATTACATTAAAGACGGTCCAGTACGAATTAATATTTACATTCTGAGATACTATGCAATAAATCACCGAGCACTTAGGATTATCACGCAACATATTGACCCAATCACCTGACATGACATATGGTCCCTTCTGTATTGGTTTACTACAAAACTTATCCTTATTCACCAGCTCCGTGTTTTTATAAAGATCATAACTCTGATAATTTTAGTCCTATGTGTATGTTTATGTGCTAACTAATATCCAAATATTTTATGGAAGATGAAATTAATTGAACCAATGTTTACAGGACTTCAATTGGACTATAAAATTGAGAACATATGATCACTGTTATACATGAAAAGGAAGTCAACTTACCGCATTGATACACAAGCATGGAGGATCCACTGGAAGATGACGAATGTACATGTCCATAGACCGAAGTATGCTAAGCGGAAAAAGGGAAACCGCTGACAATGAATACATGATAGCTATGTCAGTAACATCAACTTACTATATAGATAAATAAAAAGATACACACATAATATGATCTATAATCAGTATAAAAACAGAAATTCCCTTGGTAGTTTCACCGCTTACAGGTTTGAATGATAAATTTTGAATTTTTAATAGTTTTCTTATCATTGCCACTAAGAAGCCTTTTGGTTCATTGGCAATGTCCTACTTGTGACGTACTGACGTTAAAATTAAACTCTTGGCTCATTTTAATTTACGCTAATTGTATTTATTAAGTTGCATTTTTCTCAGTTCATATTTACGTTATTTTGAGGTCTTACTTCTTGTAGATTCTTACTTGTATCAGTTGATACTACTAAATGCAATACAAGTGCTCATAAGGGAGTTAGATAAATATATAAGACTTGACATGAATATAGAGGATGCTGAAAAGTGAAAACAGCTGAAAGTGGTCCATGAAAGAAATATAACTTACTAGGCGATTGAGAAACACTTCAATGAGAAGGAAAACAGCGTTGACTGAATGCATGCTGACATGTAACTGTAACAAAGAAAGATAAGATAACTCTCAAAATAATATGGAAAGAACTATATTATTAATCTATAAGCTTATAAAGAATGAATGCATAGTGCCAATATGAAGCTTAATCGTAAATAAGCGACACTTACAAAAGTTAGCTGGTAAGTTGGAGGAGTAAGAAATGGATAGATTATGAGCCAAAAGACACTATCGGTCAGCCCCACCGCACCAGCACATGCCTGGAAGACTATTTGACAGAAATAACCCCATTTGCCAGCAGTCTTTCGAACATGAACTTTTCCCTGGTTCCTCGGCTTCACTGGCATATGTTGAGAAGCCAGGCCATCTTCTATTAAAGGATCCTCTAACGTGCCTTGTTCTGTGTCTAAATCTACATGATTGACATTATCGTCTCCAACTTCATTCCAGTATTGGTGACAGCCGTAAATGGAGAGCAAGGACGCAAGCTACAAACAGTAGTTGTGAAAGAAAATGTGCATGTTAGAGCTATGCAGTTTATAAAACTCATAGAGACTATATTAGCAGCATTGCATACCGCAAAATAGAACGTCAACAAAGCAAATGTCCACCTGTGAATCATAGCAAGAATACAAGATGTTAACGAGATTGGCACGTGTAAAGCCGTTAACGGATACATATATATGACCACGTTATTTTACTACTTTTTAGCATAGTTCTATAGTAGTAAAGCCTTTAAGTTAGAAAATGAACTTGATGAAGAAAGAGCATAACAAAATTAGAACATGCAATTCTATCCATGAAGCCTGAATGATTTAGACCGTGTCACTAACAGTGGCATTATGCAAACAAAGAGCTCAAAGAAACCAATTAAAAGTTAAGAACTAAGCATAAATTTACATAATCCAGGGATCATAACAGTAATAAATTAGGCAGAGGATCATTTTGCTACATTAGATTGCTAAGGTGGTCCTTCTTCCTGCATTTTTTCGTGTGGTCCACGGTCCACCAATAAGAAACTATTTCCTAGCAACCATGTAAATTCGCTTAGAACAAGGGCCACTGTCATATCTTTAAGTCAATAAAGAAACATCGTCAATTGTCCATTATGGTAGTAGGTAAGTCTAGTGGCTGTGGTATTCCTACAATATCCTAGCCGGGTCACTAGCAAAGATGATTGTAAGATGAACACGAAACAGACAATGACGTGATGCTCTGTGTCAGGGATTGTTATGAGGGCTCCTTAGTTAAACAAGTAGCAATATATTGGCTCCCAGCCCATTGCAAGTTACCCTTTTCTACTCGGATAGCAGCATGCTAGAATTTAGTCAATTTGTTGCCAATTAATCATGTTGCAATATGTAATATATATTCATTGGATAATGGTACAAATTCAATACTGTACACGCATCTCACACCAAATCTCTCTCTTGAACAAATAACGAGGCATGTAAAATTTGAAAGGTAAACTTACTGCGTGTAGTAGAAAAACACTCCAACTCCAATTAACGCCATATCAGAGACGAGAATTGACAACAGCACACCAAAAGCAACTAATCTGTAAGCAAGCAGCCAAGCAGGATGCATTGCTCTAAAAGAGGACCTCCATGTTTCATCCTCGTACAAAATCCCAATGGGTTCAACGTCCAACTCATCATCTCGTTTTCGGCTACTCTTTTTGCTGACTACTTCATATTTGGTAATTAAGGTCCCGGCTGCTATAATTGCAATGAGGACCCATAATGCACAAAGGAAGAACCTCCAATTCAACCAGTAACTCAGGGCTGTAGTATCGTCCATCAGCGATCACTACAATCCGAGGTTCCTGTTAAAAAAGGTTCGTGATCACACATTTTAGCTCAACATACTAAGTAAATTACTAGTTACAGATGCAACGTTCATACTTCATAGTTCATACACTATGTCCGACTTTGTACAATCAACCAACAGTCAAAAATAACTTCCGTAAGACAAATTGTTTACTGCAACAAAGCTCTCTCTTACTTATAATATACTTTGCAGCCATTCTCGTTAATTAATCTTATAATATACTTTAGTTTTCCTTGTTAAACACTAAATCTACTGCAAGGTGTTCAGCCCGAAAATGTACTCAGCTTCTAGCAAAATGCAAAAACCATATCAATGTTGAATTCAAACGACTCGCTTTTGACACCCAAAGTCAAAACAAACCTCCATGGCCACGAACAGTAGTACAGTACTATAACTTTCAGGCAAAACACAGAGACGGTACAGAAGAAAAACACTGAGAATAACAAAACCATTCACACGGCTCATCCAATCAGCGTGATCGACCTACTTCCACAGCTAAAAAGAAGACTACTTCCAAACTTTACATCAATAGAGTATCTAACGACTCTCATACAACAACTACTTATTCCTCTAAATTTCCACTTCACACTCCTACATTTCGAGTCACATCAAAATCCATTCACCTCACCAACAACTCAAGTCACACATAACAACAACATATACCAAAATAAGTATATCTCAAAATCAATGCAAAAACTACAGAGTCAACGACACCTCAAAGTGTACATCAATGGAGTGTCTAACGACTCTCACTCTCAACCTACGACTCAACAAAAATACACATCCTTTTGTAATTTACTTCACGCTCCTATCAAGTCATGTCAGTATGTCGCAAAAAATTAAGTCCAACTTAACAACAACAACAAATACCAAAAATAAGTACTTATATCTCAACAAACACCACTTCATAATTCATGTTAACACTTAACACGCCCTATCGCAAACAAAACTGCTGCAACACTGCGTATCTGCGTATGCGTCTATCATTCTGTAATCTGTATCGGTGCTATTAACCAATAATATCATATCACAATCAAACTCAACTTACAATTTCAAATAGAGACACATCTCACATTACGCCACACAATCGCTTCCTAGTTAGATATCTATACGTATGAGTGTGATTCTGCATAATAACATCATAACACAATCACTACACTAAAAAAGCACGTATACGCGCCATATAACATTATAACACAATCAAACTCAACTAACTTCACATTACGCCACAAAATCGCTTCCTAATTACACATCTATATGCATTTTCGTGTAATAATGAATGACAACATTATGACGTCATCAAACTCATTATTACAGTTTCTTAAAACACAAATTTTTCAAAATCACTAATTTTATAAAATAAACAGTTACGGCAAACTGATACAGCTAAACTACTAACTAATACTAGTTTTATAAAATAAACGTCGCTAACTGATATGGCTAACGAATACTAATTTTAAAAAATAAACGATTATCGCTAACTGCTAAACTACTAACGGTTACTAATTTTATAAAATATACAGTTATCGCCAACTGATACTGCTAAACTACTAACGGTTACTAATTTTATAAAATATACAGTTATCGCCAACTGATACTGCTAAACTACTAACGGATACTAATTTTATAAAACAAACGGTTATCGCTAACTAATATTGCTAACTGCTACTACGGATAGTGTTTCGCCAAACACAGCCTACGTGCTTTACAATGAGTGACAACACTGTGACGTCATCAAAGGCAAATTAAATTTTGAAAACACAAAATGAACCACAAATATATCAACAACAGCAACGAATTAAACACATATATAAATTAAACAAGTAAGAATAAATCCACATATATAGGGCTCATAACAGTTGTAAATTAGGTCAACGTAATTGAATAAAGTCAACGTGTATTGTTGAAATTGAGCTAGTGAGGTTGATTGATTGATGAGATACCTGTAGTTAGTTAGTTAATGAAGGTTGATTGATGTTCCATTGTTGCTGTGTGATTAGTGGTGATGAAGTTGTATTTAAAGATTGGGGATGAACAGTTAGTTACATTAGTTAGTTGAAATTTTTGCAGTTTGTTTGTTTGTTTGTTGGGGAAGAAATCATATTTGATAGAAGTTTCACTTTCGATCCTTTAACAAGTAAAATACTTGAGCACCGTGCGAAAACCGGACCGGACCGATTAACGAATACCGATTTGGCTCAAAAGATGAGACCGTAATGTTCGGTTCATGTTCGGGTCAATTCGGTCTGACCCAACAAAGCATAATAACTCGTTGTATGTAAGACCGAACTGGACTGAGGATCGAACCAAAATACGGTCGGTCCAGTTCGGTCAATCCCGTTCGACTTGGATTTTCGCACCGGTTCTGTCCGGTCCGCGGTGTAATATTCTTAGCCCTAGTTGCAACATGTTTTGCTAAATTAAAAAGCTTTACGAGTTACTAGCATTTTCAGTAGTGTCAAACAGTAGCAATTAGCGGTAGCTATTTTTTTTTTTTTTTTTTTTTTTTTGTTTGATAATGTAGTTGTATTAATGATTATAAAGTGTAACGTAATGTAAATGCTAGATGCTTACACTAAATGCTTATTCAAGTAGCGCTTTTAGAAAGAAAGAAAAAATGCAAAACGCTCTTTGCCAAACGAGCTTTCAATTTTGAACATCAAACGGTGACCACTCTAAATGCTCTTAGAAGCTTCTTGGCCAAACATATCGTTTCTTAGGTTTCGTGTAATTGAGTTGAGTCAAATTATGTCAAAAGTCAGAACATGACTCGAACGCAAATCTTGAGCTTGACCTCGAACTTGATTTAGCTCGATTGAGTAAGACGTAAGCATATAAGTTTTTTCTTATTGGGTTACTACGCGGATTAGACGAGTTTTGGTATCACTTACCGTTTCAAAAACCTTTTTTTTGGTAACCAAGATGATCGAACCGTCTTACCACTAAGCTACTTATTGGACATACTTTTCAGCTCGGTTGAGTGTTAACTATGAAACTCGAGTTGGAGTTCGATAAAATAATCAACACTTTCAAGTTTCAACACTTATTACTTTATTTGCAGAGTTTTTTTCTTCCAAAATGCTTAGCTACGCATGGGCTGGCCAAACATACCAAAGCATACTCCGTAACTTTATATTGTTACCTTTTTTGAATATTTCAAAGAAGGCCCAAACAAGCCCATTTACATAACACTATATAAGTAGATTCACCTCTCACAATATTCATATTCCATAAACCCTAATCACTCACCATGCAGATATTCTTAAAAACCCTAACAGGCGGTACCTCAACCCTAGAAGTCGAACCATCCGACACAGTCACAGACCTCAAATTCAAAGTCCAAGACAAAGAAGGCATCCCACCCGACCAACAACGTTTAATCTTCGCAGGTAAACAAAGTCGAATTTACTTTCAGTATCAAAATGTTAACGATATATTAAACTATGTTCTAAATATTTGCTCTACTTCAAGTGGTCGTGACGAAAAACTCACAAAAATAATTAAAGCTATATGTTTACAATTTATTTTTAGCGTCATGTTTAGTTATCATAAAGAAATTTTTGTATAGGGCCTCCGCTAACTCAGCTATGACACATGCAGGTAAACAGCTTGAAGACGACAAAACCCTAGCAGACTACAACATACAAAAAGAGTCGACTCTTCACCTCGTCCTACGTTTACGTGGAGGTGCTAAAAAGAGGAAGAAAAAGACTTTTACGACTCCTAAGAAAGAAAAACGCGTGCATGAGAATGTGAAACTTAGTGTTTTGAGCATGTATAAAGTTGGTGAAGATGGCAAAGTTGAGAAGACGAGGAAAGAGTGCCCGAGTGAGACGTGTGGGGCTGGGACGTTTATGGCGAGTCATGTTGATCGGTATCATTGTGGTAAGTGCGGGTTAACTTATGCTTTCGATGACAAGGTTGAGGCTGTGGCTGAAGTTTGTTGATTTTTGTCGATTTTTCTTAAATGTATTCGATCGTTAAAAATTGTGTTTGTAGTATTGGTTAGTTTAGTTTAGGTGCATCTAGTCACTTTGTGTTCTGATGTCGTCTTTGTTAGATGGTTTTATATTTTTGTTGTTATGGATTATATAGTTATCATGTGTTGTGTTGAGTTTTGATTGTTTATTGATGTTTATTTGTGTTATGGTTTTGATTATGACTGAAGGTAACGGTCCCATGAGACTTCACATTTAATTTTTTGAGATTACAACTCTTTTGACATACCCAATTACGTAAAAAACATTTTGCGAATCAATGATCAATCGGTCTTTTAGCGGGTTGCTGTTATTGGGCTTTTACAAACTGTTAGTAACTTAGTGCCATTTGGTCTTTTAGAGTCCATTGAGAATGCTGGTGGTTTAAATTCTACAAATAAATGGGCCTATTTGTCATAAGCCATTTTAGACTTTCAGTATAAGGAAAAAAGACTTTTGCCAACGACAATTGATACATAAGTTTTTAGAGTAAATTACAACTCTTTGCGGTTTGCGTTGACCGACATAGTTTGTCTTTTGACTCGAAATAATTACTAGTCAAGTGATAAATTACCTTTACGTATTGTTTATCTTTCTCTCTAACGGTCGTTTTTAATTTATGTTAAGTCACCTCACGTTAAAGGGAAAGATAAGCGATGAAGGTAGTTTGTTATTTGAGGATGGATGGAGCTATTTTTCGAGTCAAATGATAATCTTTGTCTTTGTCGATGCAAATTACAAAAGCGAACCGTTAATATATTCTATGTCGTATTTATTTGAAACTCATAACTTATTAGATCCACACTAGTTTTAAAACCGGTTTTTTGATTGACCCGTTCACGATTCAATCGGTTTTTTCTGAAAACCAACTTCCGGTTATCTAACTGGTTCAACCGATCGAGTTAACTGGGTTTTAAAACACTTCCTTACACATGTGGGTAGAGTATAACTAGTGTAAGTGTAAACGCTAGTTGCTTGTAAATGCTACTAGAAGTAGCATTTTGATTTGGAGCGTTTACAAAAAGTAAGAATGCTAGTTGCTTGTTTCAAACAAGCATTTTGTACGTGTTAGTTGCTTCAAAACACTCTTAAACAATTGTTACCATTCCCAACACATTTAATTTATGTGAGTAGGGTAGAACTTGTTATTTAGATAGAAGCAAAGGCAAAGTGATAATATTGATTTGGACAAATGCAAATTGGCAGGAAATCACAACACATCTCAACATAATTTAAGTATGTGGGGTGGGAGTACATTACACACTAATTAAGGACCCACTTTTCCACCATTTATGGTATACCATCTAAGTAATCTCAATTATTTTTGTAAACAATAGATTAGGTTAATTGTTCATTTCAATCCATTTGGCTAAGCTAACCTCATACTCCATTATGATTACTTAAATCATTTACACAAACACAAACCTGAGAATTTGTTCCATGTTAAATGGGGCGGAGAATATAACTTCTCGCCATACGCGTCCCAAAAAGAGGTAATATGCGTAGACTGGAACGTTATTAATTTGCCAGTCGTACTGTCGTAGCCTCATATATATTTCAATAATGGAGTCAATACTAACGCGACATTGTAAGTCTCTTGTATAAAAATCATAAAAGCACTATGCATATGGTATCATAAGAATGATCTCACGTTGAAATATCCTTACTTTCCAAAAATAGTAATTGTAAAACTTGAAGTGTTAGTATTTATGAAATTTGGACTGTGTTTAAAACCACTTAAACCCTCAAGGGCTCAAACTGTTAAAAGAGGAACGTACGGGTTTGACCAGAGTTGACCGGGTAAACACCACATAAAACCGAATTTTTTTCATTTTACTGCACACTCACTTTCGGTTCGAAATGGCAAAATCTTCAAATCCAGTCAAACTCAAACTCAAACTCAAAAGTAAGTTTAATTTACTAGGGGCTTTTGATCAGAACTTAGTTCCGAGTATACCTGTGTTAACACCATTTTGTGCTCAACTGTTTAACCTAGGGTTTTACATAAGTAGGTGCTTAGTGGGTGTTTGTTTCGGCTTATATAGCCAGCTTATGGCTTATTTGGTTTCCGCCTTATGTTTCATAAGCTCACTTTTTTCTTTTTTGGCTTATTTTCAAACTTTTCGGCCTTGTAACTTTATTATGAAATAATCTATACTACTTTATAATGATTTAGCCTTCAAAATTAAAGGCTTAAGTTCTTCTAATTTTAGAAGGCTTAAAATTAAGATAAGAGCTCCAATCGTGAGATGATATGCCACTTCTTAACAAACCCAAGTTCTAACTTCTAACAAACCTGCTAACTCCTAACCACAAAAATTAAGATAAGGAACTGATTATAAAATGACATGCCACTTCTCAACTAAAAATTCATCTTTATTTTCAAATTAAAATATCTTTTATCTACTTATTTATATTATAATTTAATTTCACCATATTTTCTAAAATTTTATCTTCTTTAATTCAACATTTATTTTAATATATTTTTATGAGTTTTTAGTTTTATATTTTTAGTGGGTTTATTTTATTTTAATTCAAATTTTACAACTTTAACATTTATTTCATTTATTCCAATCATATTATAGTCATCAGAGACCACGCCGCATCATGGTACCCTTCTAGTAAATTTATATAAGCGAACAAGTTTGAAAATAAGCCCAAAAAAAAAGGTGAGCTTATGAAACATAAGCCGGAAACCAATTAAGTCATAAGCCCGCTATATAAGCAGAAACAAACACCCCCTAGATTAGTGCTTTAACATGTTCACTAAAGGTAGATAATGCTCTATAAACATTCAAATTTGTTTCTTAGGCCCGAATTCAAAGTGTTTTTTTGAGAGATATTTTGAGGCGGTATTCGACCTATGCCGAGCGTACGCGAGTGAGTGTTTTTTGAATTGTGCTGAATTTTATAATGAAATGTTGATGCATTGTTTGAATTGTGGTTTGATTGTTTTGTGAGTGGATTGTGTACGTTAAGCGTATCACACGTTAGGTAGTTAAGGCTGAGGCGGTATTCGACTGATGCTGAGCGGACGAGAGTGATTGTTTTTTAGTTCTGTTACGTTTTTTTTGTTGTTGCATTGTTTGCTTATTGTGCTTGAAATAGTTAGGTCGTGAATAGATTGTTGTTGCGTTGTTTTTTGAATTAGTTTGCGTAATGTTTAGATTGTGGATTTCACGTTGATGATGATGGATTGATGGAAGGTAGTAGATTGAATTTAGGTGATGTTTGATCATTTTAGTGTTGAATTGTGTTTGTGTAGCGTTTTTCGTACGAATTAGCATTTGTGCGTTTGTTTAACGTTTAGATTGTGGATTTTGTGTTAATGACCGATTGATGGAAGGTAGATTGAACGTAGGTGATCTTTGACTGTTTTAGGATGGAATTGTGTGCGTGGAGCGGTTCTGGGGTAGACAGTAGCATATATGTGTTTGCGTAACGTTAGAATTGTGGATTTTGGATGTAGGATGATCGTTGGAATGGTGGATTGCTTTTTGATTGAATTGTGTGTGTTTAGCGTTTTCACTCGTGAACGAGCTAGGATTTTGTAAGTTATATGCATTTGTTTAGTGAATAGATTGTTTGTGTAGCGTTTCAACTGTGCATTTGATTATGCTGTGATTTGATTGTTTCGTGAGTGAAGTTGTTAGGTTTTTGTTAACTTATACGTGTTTGTTTGTGAATAGATTGGGTATATGACGATGGATGATGGGTTGATGGAAGGTAGATTAATTTTTGGTGATGTTTGATTGTTTTTCGATTGACTTGTGTACGTTTAGTGTATGTGTATAGCTGGTGAATTTGTTAACTTATATGTGTTTGTTCGATTGTGAACAGATTGTTGTTGCATCGTTTGCTTAGTTTTAGAATTGTGAATTCCTGATTTATGATGATGGATTTGATCTTATAATGATTTAATTGTGAGTGTGTAGTGAATTCGCACTTAATCGAGCTTGGTTTTTTGTAAGTCATATGCAAATGTTTGGTGTATCGATTGTTTGTGTAGTATTGAATTGTGGATTTGTGCTGATGATGTTTGACTGATGGAAGCATGATTTATTATGTTGTGATTTGATTGCTCCGTGAGTGAATTTTCTGCATTTAGCATATCCTCTGTGAATTTTTTAGGATTTGTGAATCATCTTGTTGTCGCATTGTTTATGTAACTTTGGAATGTGGTTTTGGATGTATGATGATGTATTGATGGACCGAGAATCTGAGTTGTGTTGTTATTGTTTTGTGTATGTGTAAAGTTATGAATGAATTTGCCAGGTTTGTGTTGTTTCGAATCGTATGCGATTTTTGTGGCTTGAACTTTGTTTATGCACTGTTTGCTTGTGGTTTGAATATGCATAAATGATGACAGATTGAGGGGGAGGAATATGAGTTTCGGAAATATTGATTTGCTATATAATTGAATTGCATATATTTAGCATACTACACATAAATTGATTTTTGAAGTTTGATTAGTGGTATACTACACACAAATTGGTTTTATAAGATTGTGCATAAGTAGGTCACGGCATGCTTGGATTAGTGGTTTAAAATGTTCAATAAAGGTAGATAATGCTCTATAAACATTCAAATTTGTTTCTTAGGCCCGAATTGAAAGTGTTTGAATTTTAGGGTCTATAAACATTCAACTATGATCTTTAGTGTAGAATTATATCCGGTATGCTTTCATTTTCTTTCAAATTTTCTTAAAAGCTATCAATTTTTCAACTATCTGAATGACAAATGATACTTCTTCATAAAAATAATTTAAAATGCGAAGTTGATTCTTGAATTTTTCATTCAAAACAAGCTATCACTTCACATTTCTGGAAAAGTATCATTGAAAATAATTTTTCTGGTGAGGAAATGAAAAAACAGATAGAGAGAAAAATGCCGGAGTACAAAAACAAACAGACATAGATTTAAATTTCTTTTGAAACTAACACACTTGCATCTTACAATCTCAGAACTCACAATGGAACAACAACAACCACAAGTCATACATGCTCAAGTGTACCTTGGTGAGACTAACGCGATTTTTGACACTGCAACCACACGAGTCGAACAAGAGAACGAAATCATCGTTGAAATTCTCAGAAGACATCCCATCAAAACCGCACTTACAGAAACTGCATCAGTACCACAAGTATACATCTACCAACTTTGGAACACCATCAAACGCGACTCTCCAACCAACTCACTACGATGCATAATTGATCAACAGGAGGTTGTACTCAATCATGATTGTCTTCGCACTGTGCTCGGACTCCCTCAGCAGCGAACCGACAATCATGAGGACTTCTTACCACTTCCCCACTACGACAACGACATCAAACCATTTCTTCTCAGCCTTGGATATGATGACGTTGATGGACACTTGGTGCATCCATCCAAGTTCCAGAGAAAGCACTTACCACAACCATGGAACACCCTTTTTGCTCTTCTCGTTCGCTCTACAACGGGAAAAGAGACAGGAATTGATGAGGCTCGCCTTTGTACGTTACAGTTATTCTATGGAGTTGCGAATGTAATTCACATTGATTATGCTGCGCTGATATGGGAAGATATCGTCATGCGATACTTAATAGAAATAAGAAGAATAAGAAGCCTTTCATACCATTCGTAAGATATTTCAAGCTTCTAATCAAGAGTGTAATGCATTCTTTTCCCAATATCGCACGGAGTGCAAAAGAAAAGATCATGATGAAACGGATGACCCGATCATAAAAAGGCTTGTGTATAGTTCAAAATTTACCAAGAAGAAGGGGTTGAGATTCCAAATGTATTACTAAACCTTATGGATAAGAATTCAGAGGCGTATCAGCGGTATGTAGGGTTAGACGCTCCAACGAAACAGTCAAAAACAACCACTAGGAGAAAATCTTGGGAAGGAAGAAGAAGAAGGTTACGAGTCTAGTAGTGTTCAAAAAGAAGTGTCGGAAAAGAGTTGGAGGAGAATGATGATGATGAGCAAACAGTGGATGAGAGTGTTTCAAAGAATGATGAAAGTACGTCCCAGAAGGTGAATGAGGAAAGTATTTCACAAGAAAAACCAACTGAGAGTACGACGAAGGAATCTGATTATAGTTTTATGAAAGGAAACATGATGTTGTTTGATAAAACCTTTTACGAGGAAGCCTTAAATGCAACCATCGAAGAAGATATTGATATCATTGTGGAGGTATTAGATGATGGCAGTGTAAAGAATGTTGATAATGATGGAGTGCAGAAGGAAGTGATGATTATGCCTGAGGAGATGGAGGAAAACCCATTAGTTGAAAACCGTAGTACACCCCCTAGGCCACCATTATCAGAAGATAACACCAAATCTTGCTGACTTGAACCTTCCTCCCGCAACATCAGGGGACCTTGGCTTGCTGGTGGGAGGAGAAACGTCTGGGTTAAACTCCCAAGGCGGATGTCCTGAGGAGGAGGATCTGAGGAGGGACTCCGTTGATCCGGGCTGTTCACGAGCTGAAACCAGAAAAATGGTCAAGGGATCAGAGGTCACTATGACCGATAAGGGTAAACCAGACCAAGGTAGGGCCTTGGGACCCAAATCTTCGGACAAAGTCCCAACTCCTGTCGAGATTTCTCCGGGTGGAAAACCTGGACTAACACGCGTGCCTTCAGGCTCGCCCGATGTTCATGACGTTAACGCTAATGATCCACTTTCTAAAGAGTCGGAGGTTCATACTCCCTCACCAGGTAAGAACGCAAATGTTTTTGTTTTCCCACAGGTGCGAGAGGATCAATATGCGCCTATCTCATTGCCATCAACAACTACAACACATAACCTTACAATAAATCCCACATCAAGACGTTCTCGAAGGAAGTTTGTGCGTCGAACAATAACCAAAGCCAAAGCTGCCAAACACAAGAAAGACAACTCAGTTCTCCAACGCCTAACAGAACAAGTTCAAGAATTGCAAAAACACAAGGAACAAGTAGATGCATACATAAACATTATGGGCATGATCGATAATGCAGTGAAAGAACCAATCATGAACGGAGTAATTAACACACTCAAAACCATAATTCAGGATGAACTGAAAGCTGTTGTTCGACCACAACTCCAAAGCAATGTTCTACATCCCCTGAGGACTGAAACCATCAACTTAACAACAAGACCATTTTCCCAAAACAACAAACCATCAGTTCCTCAGGTGATGTCACAGCTGCTGGATATGATGAACAAAGATCCAAGCTCTATTGTAGACGAAGCTACTCGTGATGTCTACAATGCATTACTCAAAACCACATGCAAGCAAGACAATCTTTGGAAACGACCCCATGAGGACCCTCATCATGATCCTCATGAGGGGGAGAATCCGGAGAAAGCCAAGATTGTCGGAGAACCTTCATCTGCAAAGCAACCAACATCTACACAAACACGTGATCCTAACACAACACCATCACAAGAACAACGAAAAGATGCAGAAATGCCGGATACAGAAACAGTTGTCTTGGATTGCGATAATGATGGTGATGAAGAAGTGATGATAAATGAAGAGATTACTGAGCCTGGGGAAAAACTGCAACAATTATCATCTATTCCTCTGAGTAATGATCACGGATCAGAGGATATCTATCCCCACTCCTCACTACCCCCTCCAGACTCTCAAGACAACCATACAGATTACACTGAAATTCCATTTTTCGGGCTTTTATCAGACACTTCGAGTCCAGTCATCGCTACAACAACAAAAACGGCTCCTATACTTTCACTTCCATCATCATCTGATATTGACAACACACCCGCAACTATGGGTTACATCAACAGTGCTATACCACAGAGGAAAAATCGGGAGGTGTATGAAGTCTATCATCAGAGGAAAAAGCAGAAAGTGTCTCAAGAAGATAAAGTGGTGAATGAAGGTAACAGATTAGTAATACATTATGTTTTATAACTCTTCTGAAAGTTGAGGAACTTAACACTCTTGTGATGTAGATGAACAGGAGAATGAGAATATAGATACTTCAAATGATCAAACTTGTTCAAGATCTGAGGAAGCACTAGCATTTCACATGATGTTGCTGATGGAAGTTGTTAGAAGAATAAGTAAATCAGTCTCGGATAAGGAAGGTATTCAAGATCAAACCAAAGAAGGTACCTTTTTATAAAAAAGAATTCTGCCAGCATACATTGTTTTTATTTCTGTGTGCAACAAAAAGTCTAAGAAACCAGGTATTTTGAATTTTTGAGGTCAAATCACAAATGTAATATACAATTTTGTTATAGAGATTAAAGTTATTGTAACTGGTGTAGATACTTCAAGTCAAGTCAACAAACTTTAAATTTTCTCTTTATTTATTTGTTAAAAAGTCTAAGAAACCAGGTATTTTGAATTTTTCAATGAACATTTGTGATTTTTATTCCATCTTCGTAGTGGTAAACATGTTGGTTATTGATGATTTCCGTATGGATTTTCAAAATTGGTTTTCGTTCCTTATATTAGTTATTTTTGCAGCTCATCAGTCGAGCTTTGCTTGATTCAAGCTTTCAACTATAAGGATGAAGAAATGGCGTTAGGTCACTTTCCATTCATGTAACTGATTTCTACGAGGTTTGTGTATTGCAGAACCTTAATATTTGTAACTTTGATAGTTCATATCCTAATAAGTTTAAGAAAGGATAAACGAAGTGTTAATGATCGTGAACTCTTCTTCATTTGCTTTATGCATACTCTTTATGAATATATGCAGTTATCCGTAGCTTCAAGGTTATAGAATGAGAAACTCATGAAATTCTCGAACTGTATGTGTGTAATTGAGCTGTTAGCTTTGTTAATCATTGTCGATAGGCCTTTAGTGACAATGAATTCCCTAAAGACAATCTTTTTTGGGAATGATATTTTCATAAAACTTATCCAACGGGCCTACAGTCAAGTTGGTTCTCTTACAGACTGCAAAGAGTGATTTTTCTTTTGAAATTTCTAAGGTCTCACATATTGTGTAGTCAAGTTAGAAAGCTTTAATTAAAAGGTTTTGGTCGTCGGATTTGATTTATGAATTGAATTGTGGATTTGTGTAGTACTAAAATCACTCATTATTTTGGATAAGTTGAGCAACATGATGTGAAATGCTAGGGTTGTATTTTTGCTTATTGGTTCATTGAATTCCCTTGATAAGTAGGTATTTGTGTTAGTAATCAAATTCCAAATCTATCTCATCTTTCTTATTCCTTTTATAAACCCAAAATTTCAGATAATTGATAAGCATCGAATGGTATAGGAGAAAGGTATGCAAAGAAGAAAGAGTTAATACCTTCTGTTTCACCCCCATTTTAGTAGTTGAAACTACGTTGGTTGATATGTGTTTTGCATAAAACATGCTTCTTATAAAACGTGCTTCCTATAAAACCTCTTTTTTTAACGCATATTTTCTAATGATTCATGATCAGGTAGATAACTAAATTGAATCTTACTACTGGAAATTTCGTGTGCAGGGTTTACAAGCACCGATTCTAGAAATGATAGAGCTTGATGGAAACAGTTTCAGAAGGTATGTTACGTCTCTTTTATGTTTTGGAATTTAGGGGATGGATTGTGATTTTTAGTTGTTATGAAGAGTTTTAGAATTTTTAAGAACCGACCATGTTGTATTATTGCCTCAACTGAAATCCGTTTCAACTCTTTGGTTGGCAAGTACTTGCAGCATAGCTCTCAACCATAAACTCATCAAATTTAGAGTTCGGTAAGTACTTGGAACTATTTCACATAGCAAACTTTTGTGTCGTGAATTTGTTACAGTCTAATGCTATAGCCGATATTGCATAACTTTTCTTAAGATTAGAAGTTTGAATGTGTTCGAGACTTTGAGTACCTTAAATTTGTTTCTCTTATTTTTGCTTATCTAATTAATAATTTTTCTATCATAAACAGTATATGAAACCTTAACATGTGATCACTAATATACTTGCAATACATGTTAATGCCAAATAGTGCTAATATATTTTTAAAAAGTATTAGATTTAGTAGGGATGGAAAACGTTGTCCCATGTTGATTGTTAGTTGTTTATTCCATGATAAACATGTTGATGATGTTTTTGATCATGTTGACAGGTGGTTTTTCGAGAGTCCTACATTCTTTGGAGACAAAGGTTGGATAATAGATGACAAGGGGGGTGGTTTTTCGAGAGTTCTGCATTCTGTGGAATATCGATGGGTTGGGTAAGGTAATTCACTAATTTGTGAGAAATGATTTGAAGTTGTCATATAATTTACTATAACTTTGGCACAAAACATATTTAAAATTTTCATATGTTTGAATCAAATAAAGTTGTGGGTTAAATTGGTTAACGCTAGCTATGCTACTGCGATTTGAAAGTGTTAAGCTCCTTAATTTTGCAATTTTGGAGGTTCTTCGCACAATTTGTATTTGAGGTTGAATCTTATGCTAAAGTTTTTTTTTTTTTTTTTTTTTTTTTTTTTCCCTTCTTGGTTTGTTTTAGGTTTATTTTATTTCAAATCAAATTATACACCAATTAAAATTATTGGTTCGGTTTTATTTGGTTTTGGTCCGGTTTATTTATCGGTTTCTTCGGTGTCAAAAGTGAATACCCCTAGATAACTTGACTGTTTGATATGGATTGATACTTGAGTGAATGTGTCAATGTACTACATTGTTGGCTTTAGTTTATTATAGTAACCAAGTTTTTTTAAGCGTTTTAATTTAGTCGTTCAAACATAAAAATTAACCATAGAAATGATCAAAGTTTCAATTTTGTTTTTTTGCATGAAAATATACAAAATGACTTTGTTTAAGGTATTTATACATGCATTGTTAAGTTATACCTGATTAATAAGAGAAATATTATATCCTCTTACACACTCTCTTACTTATCTTCCTGGCGCTTAGATGTCAATAATCTAACGGAAAAGGAAAAAGTTGACCATGTTTATGAGGTTATGGATGATTGACAAGATAAGTAGGAGGATATATCATTTCTCTATTAATAAACACTCAACCCCAAATAGCAAATGATAGGACTTAGTTAACATACAATGTCAAAGAAAATCATAAAAAATACGTAATAATGTCTGAATATATTAACCCTTATAATTAAGTCAAGATTTAAATGGAACTTAGAGGGTTGTTTTTATTGGGCTTTTTGGTGTCCATTGAGAATGCTGGTGGTTGAAATTCTATAAATAAATGGGCCAGTTTTCATAAGCCCAAAAACTGAAATTATAGATGACTAATAAATTTAACAGACATTTTTGGTTTCTTACATGTCCAAGGTAATCAAAAATCAATTAGAAGAGTACTAGTCTTGCTTCATACGTGTAAACATCTCTTGTCGAGTTTCAGTCGACTTTGCCTTATCGGATGTAGTTTGTTTGATACTTTTGACCGATGCGGCTTTCAAGTTGAACTTTATTGAGCATATATGTAATAAACATTTTCAAATGTAAGCTTCTCGTGGCTAAAAGCTTGTGACTTTTGAGTTCGAGCTCATTCTTTATTCCATCAAATCAAATGTAAAGCTCTTTTTGAAAGCTCAAGTTCGACCTAAACCATGTTAAGTTTTCCGGTTGTTTGTCTATAGCAACGACGCTATGTTAAGTATCATACGCGTCATATTGCTTAGAAACTCGATATATAGGCTTTTCATTACTAGATGACCAAGATGATTTCATTTACACGACATAATTTTGAGTAATTATAAGGTGGCACATTACGTGATGAGGTAAAATCTCATCTAACTTATTATTATCTATGGGTAGAGTGTCCCATTTAAGATGCCTAGCATGACTCTTGTGACAATATTTACTTCTAAAACTTGAATAACTCGATGTTGGTTTTTGTTTTCGAATAAAACAGTCACGTATGTAATGAGCTCGATATAACATTTTGTAAACGATACGCGTATACTATTTTTAATAAGCTTGAACCCGATTTAACTATGTCGATCCTGGCATAGTGGCCGAAAGTCTTTCTGGAAGCAATCTCTCTACTATCAGATTTATCCTAATAATACGAGTAGAATCTGTCTACATTTCACCCTTTACCCAGATCCAGCGAGATTGAGTTTGTTGTTGTTGATCTTGGCATAGTGGCATATATTAGGTTTGAGTTACAATATTCCTTCATGTTTTAGATCCAAAGTGCACATCAAAATTCATATTTTAGATCTCAAGATACTCTGCTTTGAGCTCAATCAACATCTTAGATTTAGATCTAATATTATTTTAAGTTATATAAAAAAAATCATTATGAAGATAAGGATGAGTATACATTAAGTTACTAAAACGACATGTTTATACAGTAGCTTGAATGGCAATTGTAGCGTGTAATGACTTTAGACTTTTAGTGTACGGAAAAGTTTTGCCAACGACAAGTGATGTATAAAGTCTCTAGAGTAAATTACAACTCTTTGCGGTTTGCGTTGACCGACATAGTTTGTCTTTTGACTCGAAAAAAATTACTCGTCAAGTGACAAATTACCTCTACGTGTTTATCCTTGTCTCTAACGGTCGTTTCAAATTTTTGTTAAGTCACCTCACGTTAAAGGGAAAGATAAACGATGAAGGTAGTTTGAGCTATTTTTCGAGTCAAATGACAAACTTTGTCATTGTCAATCGACGCAAATTACAAAGACAAACCGTTAATTTACTCTATGTTTATTTATTTGAAACTCATAACTTATTATATGCACACTCTTACTAATGTTTTAAAAACCGGGTTTTTACTAACCCGACCAAGCAACCAGTTCATGGTTCGACCGATTTAACGGCGGTTCAACGGGTTTTTTCTCAAAACCGGCTTCCGGTTACTCAATCAGTTCAACCGACCAACTCAACCCGGGTTTTAAAACACTTCTTTACACATAAATGTGGGTGAGCAGAACTTGTTATTTAGATAGAAGCAAAGGCAAAGTGGGATTATTGATTTGGAAAAATGCAAATTTGCAAACTCAACATAATTTAAGTATATGGGGTGGGTGTACATTACACACCAATTAAGGACCCACTTTTCCACCATTTATGGTATACCATCTAAGTAATCTCAATTATTTTTGTAAACAATAGATTAGGTTAATTGTTCATCTCAATCCATTTGGCTAAGCTAACCTCATACTCCATTATGATTACTTAAATCATTTACACAAACATATATTTCTTAAAAATTTGTTTGTTTTCTAGTTTTTGGTTTTTTGTGTTTAACAATAAATATGAATCGCGTGTTGCAACGGGTTTTTAATACGTATATTCAGGGGTGGAAATAAGCCGAGCCGTGAAAAGCTCGAGATCGGATCGGTAAAAAGCTCGTACGAGCCAAGCATAAACGAGCTCGAGCCTAAGTTGAAGCTCGTTTATTAATCGAGCTCGAGTCTGAGCTTTAGATACAAAGCTCATTTGGGCTCGCAAGCCTAAACGAAATTATAATATTTTAAGTATTAAATATATATACGAGCTTCAAATCGAGCTTATTAACCGTGTCAATAAAGATATATTACAGTGAGAAATGCTCGAATCGACCAAGCTTTAACTTTTCTTTGTCAAATTGTATAACGAGTCGAGTTCGGTTTGAGCCCGAGCCTATATGACATTCCACGAGCCGAGCTCGAACTCAAATTTAAGGCTCGAAACGAGCCGAGCTGAGCTTTTAAAACTTAAACGAGCCAAGTTCGAGCTCGACAGCTCAATCTCGGCTCATGCGTTTCACCCTCACGATATTGCTAACATAGTGTCAAAAACATTAGCTAAGTTGATTATGTTTTTAAATGTGCAAAAAGAAAAGGCTTACTAAATATTTTTAATCTATCTCAGATAATTTCATTTTTCTTACTTACTTATAGGTGAGCCCGATCAAAATATCATATCGGACTGCACTAAAATTGATTTCACCAAAAAAGGGACCGATGTGTTCATTATGGTTCATCGGTTCACCCGGTCCAACAAAACAGGATTTCGTTAAAACCGAACCGAGAACCGAATGTCATAAAAAAATGTGGGCCGGACCGAAATACGTTTGTTCCAATCCGGTTAGACCAGTTCATCGTTTCGGTCTGATCCACAGTCTATTATGTTCAACACTTATTTCGACCATTATCGAAAATGTAAAACCTAATGGCCCCATTAAAGTTTTTTAATAGGTTTCTATATAATTACGGCAAGTAAAAATTATATCAAAATATTTTTTTCTTAATTAATAAGGATGGATCAATTTGACCAAATTAAAATTTTCAAACTTGGATGATTAATTAGTGTGCAACTCTTGTATTATTACGTTTCATATGTCACTATATATAATTTATAACGTGCAGCCTAATTGATAGTGGTCATAGCACGTTTTTTTCTCTTTGACAATTTATACATCTCTAATAATGTTTAAGCACCTAAAATGTGGAAAAGTATTATTGTGTTAAATATACATTTAAGTAACACATTATGCTAAATCACTAATTTGCTTTACAGATTGTAATGGATGTGTTGTTCATAAGCTTATGGACATAGTGATAAAAAGAAAATATTAATATAAGAGCATGGACGGATTCAGGATTTTCGAGAGGTGCTATACAGGAAAAAATTTGTGCACAAAAAAACTGTTAAGTTAGCTTATAAAAAATTAAAAGTCTCATATCCCGAATAATAGATATATAGTGATAGAGGCACTTGATGTCGATACAATCTTATCAATGTAAAACGAAAATTTCTTCGTGGTCATGGATTGAAAAGTAGACTTTTCGTCACTCGTTTCACAATTATTCAACTTGATAGTTATTCAACTTCGTAACGGTTTCCTAATTTCTAAAGAAATGTGTAATGAGGACCATTGTAATGTCCTAGCTTATTATCACCTTTTGTTGTATATGGTTCTAAGTTTAATCATAGTTATATTATCTAACACAATAATTAATTGCTCGAGCAACGACTCAAGCTCTTTAATAAAGCTCGAGCACGCGTCAAGAAAACTCAAATCGAGTTTGAGCTCACCTCACAAATCCACATGAACTTAACTCTGCTACTAACTCCATATTGATGCATCTATTTTATATATATATTTTAACAAGAATTAACTATATCACAATACGATAACAAGTTTATCTCACAAATTATAAGATAACTCGAACTCACAACTATTTCGTTTGTAAGATTCTCACAATCTCACACAATAAGGGTTTAGTGGGACACAATCACTTTGGTATTTATTTATTTTTTTAACGGCAATTTTTCATACTTTATACCACCTATTTCACAACTGTCTCACAAACGACCGCAATGACTTGAACTCATGACCTTTGGGTTGCAGTACACAACTCACGCACTACTAGATCAAAAGGATCGGGTATCACTTTGGTATTTCTTTTAAGACTTGTATGTATGTGTGTATGGATAGTAACATTGTGGTGCCCATTATATAGTGTTCACATATAATATGGTGAATTTGAGTGTGGTCAAAGCTATAGGTAGTTGGAACGTATGAAAAACTTAAAGTTGACAACTCTCTTGATAAGAGCAGATTTCAATTTGTGGTGGGGTTCATGACCGTCAAAATTAGCACAACCATTCCCTTAAACACTATCAAGGAATCAAATCCAAAGTAATTTTTAATGGTAGGGTTTGGTATTATTTGACGTTTGATGTTGCTAATTATTGTTTTTTAACTCAATTCTACATGACTACATTATTATTATAATTGAAAAAATGTTAATTAATCATATAAGTGCAAGAAATTGATAACTAGGTAAAGCAGGTCATGATCTTAGACCATCTGTAATGAATGGCCATCTACTTGGTCATGGACCGGGTCACCTCACCAACAGACGTCGGACGCGTTCCCCTCACTATGCCCCACGCGTCTCCTAAGCCAAAAAAGGAAGACTCGGTCGACTGAACTAACGAGTCATGTGAGTATGTTTGTGTGTTGGTGTTTCTATTAAATGATTTTTGTGGGTATATTCGTGTTTAAGTGAGGTATATTTTTTTGTGAAGACCATGTCGCTTTATTACACTATATTGATCATGAAAATTTTGTAGTGAGTTGACGTTAATGTGACGAGATAACCACGATCATGTGTGCTCACCATTAAGACCGCATATCCGTCCACACATGTATTGTTGACATTATATGTACACATGCTTGTCATTTCTTTTATGAAAGTGAAAATTACTGTACTACCCAAAATCATAATACCGTGTCCCGTGCACTTACCCATCTTTCTTCTCAATATCAAAATACCATCCTTTGGATCGCGTCGTTCTTGTATAATTCGGAAGTAGTTGTTGAAAGAAGGTAAGCTCGCTACCCAACCCTTTGGATGGCGCTCAAGGTATATCGGGATGGGTTTAATAGAAATTCCTCCAACTAACATAACGCCACGCCTCAATTGAAAAACAAACGATAAAATACAATATCAAACATTGTTAATTAGCAACTTCATGTTAATAAATTTTAAGGGTCCAATATACCTTATTAGGGTCAACATTATAAACCGCAACAGTCCGACACGACGACTACCAAAACAGTAACACCACCAAAGATACTCTTTATACTCATGAACCGCTTGTTCTTCCAAATTAAATGCTAGAATGTTCGAGGTACTCTTTTTGCGTCTTCTTAGCGGCACGTTTCTTAGGCAAGATTGTGGTTGGCCCCTGCTCGTGTAAGGATATTGCGAGACATTTACTGGACGACAATCCTCTTTGGTCGCTCGATCGCATCCTTAAAAAAAATAAACAATAAAAATTTAAAATCAATATAATTACTAATAACAATATTAACCATGAAATATTTTATGTAATTAATAGGTTACCGGACGTCGACACCTACGTCATAGGCGTGAGATGGACTCGCTCATAATCAACAGGCGTGGCAAAAGAGCCAAACCAGTGGCGTCGGTGGTAGCCGTATATCCGGTGGAGGAAGCCATGATGGACCAAGAGACTTTAACTTTAACGGCGTGTAGGTACATGAACACCGCTGAAGAACGAGTCATTCGGTGGATCACCAAATGGACGGTCGGCATTTGGTATTCCCTGAATGAAAAATTATAATGTAGAGTTGGTTATTTTCAAACATATTTAAATATAAAAAAGATAAAAGCACGTAAACCTACTTAGGTGTTTTGAATAACAATAAATAAATTAACGTAAGCTACTTACCCCAAAATCGCCACCAAAAAATCGTGGATCAAGTTGTTTGAACTTCAAGTCATGTTCTTGTAACTTCGCCTCAAGTGCCTTCATCTGCTGTATAATTTCCGGTGCAATAGAATCGTAAATAGGTTCGTTTAGTGGAGGCTTTTTCGATGGAATTGAGGTCGAATTCCCAGCAAAATATGCTCTACTGAGCCCACCACTCGATATTTTGCTCATAGTCATCCCAAGATAAGCCTCATCAAAGGTGGGTTTACCTTTAAAAACATGGACAATATACACAACATTAATAAAAACAACAATAAATTATAATCATATTGTAAGAAACTAAGGTCATATTTCAAACTCACATTCAATTGGTCATCCAAAAACCGGTCTATAGACTCTCTAAATACCACGTTTCTATAGCTCCACGCAATTGATCGGGGATACAACTGTTTATGACAAAAAAAAGTTGGGGTCGCACCATGGGGGAAACACTCCAATATCCACGTCTGTAAAAGGCAAATTTGTTTTAAATTTGTTAACGATATACATATACATGAACTTTGTAAATTTATATATCACATACCTTGAAGGCCCATATAAAGCCATTCAAATTGTACTTAGGAAGTTTAGTAGGATCCCTCCCCTCGGCAAAGTGCTTTGCCTCGCGCTTATTCTTGCATCCTTAAGATAATTGTACAAGGTTGGCATACGTAAGACCCCACGGAACACATTCCATGCATCTATATCCTCCACTAACCTAAATACAAAATCGTCGACTACATTCCTAAGCTCGGTCCCTTTAACACCAACACTAACACGGCTATCAAACAAAGACCAACATCATCTTCGTCGCTCAAACGGCTCAACAACTCAATGTCTAGCGACGGAACACATCACCAACTTTTATTTTGAAGAATCACTTGACGAAGGAACACTTCGTCTCCTAAAGGAATAGGTCCAACTTCATAATCCTTTCTAAAACTGCTCCAAATCTTAGACCAAGAACTAGACATAATTCCTCCCTACCAAACCGAACCTCAACCTCACCCACCCGATTAATATCACGTACACGATATCTCGGAGGAACAATATTTGTATCTCCATCTACATGGCACTTGGTGGCATATGAAATAATGTACTAACACGCCGACTCTTGCATTTTGGCAAATTTAACAACCAACCAAAACATGTATCTCTAAATAATGTTTCCTGGGGTGTTCACAATCATACTTTTAATAGCACTAATCACGGATAACCTACTCCTACATGTAATTGGGCGGGATAATCCTAAAATAAATAAACATATATTAATACACATGTACGTAACAAATAAAAAAATACAAGTGTAAAGGAAAAAATTGCGAAATACCCGGTGACCTTCCATATTCACGACCATATCCACCACCACACAAAGACCACCACCGCACTGAACACTTTTTATAACCGCCACTAAACCACCAAACTCACAAACTACTTCAACGGCACCACTACAAAACCACCAAACTCACGCACTGAATGTAACCACCACAATGTTACCACCACCATACCATGATGAACAAGATGTCGTGTATATTGGTGATGAAGAAGATGTATATTCTTTCAAGATAAAGTGAAGAAGATGTCGTGTATGTTGTTCCTCATATATGTGATGAAGAAGATGTAGTTTGAATGAACTTGCAATAACAATGATACACGACATCGTGTATATATTAAAGCTTTGAATGAAGTCCATTGAATCATCAAATCAACTTTTAATTTGCAAGAACATTATTGCAAGAACATTGAATCATCAAATCAACCTTTAATATTTGCTCTTTCCCAATGCTAAGAGATAACCCTAGATAACCCTAAACCCTCTATACCCTTTAACGCTTGCATGCTTTTTTTCCATCTCGTATTTTGATGCATAATAATACCCGACATGTCCTCTATACACGACATGAGCATGTGTATCTCCCATCTCGTGTATTTTCTTGAATGGTACCCTAAACTTTGTCCAATTATTAACCATGTCGTGTATTTTATTGCATGGTACCTAAACTTTGTCCAATTATTTGACCATGTCGTGTATGTTATTGAATGGTACCCGACATGCCCCTAAACATTGTCCAAAGATTGACCCATGTCGTGTATGTTTTTCACACTAGATGAGATTGGTAAGAATAAAAAAAAGGCATGTCGTGTATAGACGTCCTTTTGTACCCGAGATGCTACAAATTTATTTGCAGGATCATTTGTGGCCATACACGTCCATGTCGTGTATATAGTGAAAATATATACGCGACATGGATGGGTATTTTTGATATTGAGAAGAAAGATGGGTAAGTGCAGACACGGTATTATGATTTTGGGTAGTACAGTAATTTTCACTTTATGAAAAACCATCTCAAAACATGATCGGTTTGTTGGAAATAGTCAAATCCGATAGTTCATTTGTTAAAAAAAAATGTGAGTTTTGGCCAACTAGACAGTTGGTCTACTATGTTATGCAACTCAAAAGTCACTACAAGTTTTAGTTCATCTAAAACAGATGTTTCGGAACGAGTGTGATGTTAGACCACACTTCGCTACGGTCTTTAATGTCAAGCTCGCGATTGAGCTTGATGAAATGATCGAATTCATGTCGTCTCAGCTAACTGTATGCAAAATTAGTTAAAATAAAGTATACTTTGGCGAACGAAAGCATTGTATGGCTCTACATTGCTAAGGTTTAACTCGACATTGTTACATAGCAAAATAACAAAAATCGACTAGGCTCGTGAATATCATACATCGAGTATTATAACACTCGAACACGACTAATAAGACTACATAAATAACTCGAACTCAACTTAGCATAAATCATTAACATTATAATTCATTTTAAACATTTTGTCTTATCTTTTCTTTTGTTTTTTTAACGACAACTTTGTTCTTCGACGTCATATCATTTATTTAAAATATATCTCATATATGTCTTTCTCAAGACTTGAACCTACGATATCTTGGAACAACTCACGTCATTAGACAGAATGACTTAGTTGAACATTACTCCTTAATGCATGACATTCACCAACATCACTCGCATCGCCTCTATTTTTGCAAATAATGGTAATCACTCACTCACTTTTTTTTTTTTTTTTGAATGTGTGTGAGGTATTTTATAGGTTATGTTTGTTAAAATGAGTATTTTTAATGTTGATGACTAAGAAAAATAAAAGATAATAATAATTATGATGTGCTAAATGATGATATGACGGTGACGTGTAAATGATAAAAATAATTACCTTTGTAGCCGGCCTAAACTATATAAGTAAATAGCATTTTGTAATGGATCACAGTATCACACAACCACATATGAACACGTTACCAAAGACTTGTCAAGTGAGAAAAAGAGACCAAAAGTATGGTGAAAAGACGAATAGTAGTACATGGAGCTATTATACTATAGTATATATAGTCGTTGGGTAAATAATTACCCGCCAAAATAAAGAAGTATGGGTCCCACAAGTAGCCAGGCTGCTATTCAAACAATTTGCTTGCTTCCATTTGTGGGCATCATCTCTGTGAGTGACCACACAGGCCTTCTTTCATTGACAAATCACAAATGCAAGTCATGTCTCAATAATAAGTATGATTTTATAAGCTTCATCATTTTGTTAGGTATGCTTATGCTTCTTTCTACTTTTCTTACACATTCATTGATGATGATATTGTCATAAAAGAAAAATAGACTCGTAATAAGGTTGGATGTAATGGTCATCTTCATTTCACATGCACCTCATCGTCATATCAGCTTTTTATCACATCACTTAACAGTTGTAGTGGCAATAATCTAACAAAACACATAAAAACACATCACTTTATACCAATGTTGCAAAAAGCATGAATAGGTAGCCAGGCGGTCAACCACCTTACAGCGATTAATCGGTCAAAGGCGGGATTAATCGGTGACTAATCGGATTAACATTTCTTGCAAGTTTTGGGTATTTCTGAAGACCAAACTAAAGATCTTAATTGATTCCAAGCCTAATATGTTCCCAAACATCAATAAAAGGATTCAATTCTGATTATGAGGCCCATTGTGCGTTATAAGTGAAACAAACGATCCCCAAATTAAATATAATGCCTAAATTATTGTTTTTTAAAAGTTGACCGATTAGTGTGATTTGACAAATTAGTCCGATTTGGCCAATTAGTCCAATTTTTACCGATTAGTCGATTTTTATTGATTAGTGGCCATGCTCAGGCCGATTTTTTCACCGATTTTCAAAATCAACAAGGTATAAGGTCGACATCTGATTAATCGGTAGCTTTAGCCGATTTTTGCAACATTGCTTTATACAGAGTAAGGATAAAGTGAAAAGAAAACTTATAATAAGAAGGATGAAATAACTATAACAACGTTTGAGATGCATCGACTTGAATTAGATGCATCGAGTTGAAGTTAGATGCATCCCAATTTGTTTCAAAAGTGATTTTGAAGTGAGAACGAGCCAAAGTAGTAATAAAGAACACGCTTGACTTATATGTATGACGAAAAATATATAGGATTCGCCTAACTCGATAAAAATATATTTAATATATAGTATCTAATTTTAAGCTATACAATATATCGAATGCATCTAAAAGACTATGAATGAATCTAATTCAAGTTGATGCATCTTAAATGCGCCAGTAGTTATTTTTATTCTTTTCATTTTAAGTCTTTCTTCTCATTTGATCATAAATCACTGTATACAAACATAACCCACATACCCCTCATACATACTCACAAAAATAAAAACATACCCCACAACACCTCCATTTTTTCCTTTTTTTCGTTAGGTGAAGACCTTCATTGAACCACCCTTTCACATCCACCTTCGTGTGTCGGACAAGACCCCCGTCATGGCTTCACGCGCTATGGATGGCCTTCGCGTGTGGTCGAGTATCAATGTAACGCCCCGCCTAAGGATTTTTAGAATTTAAACTTTGTTATATACACATTTGAGATGGTAAGGAAAAATGTCGAAATAGTCACTGAATATCTCGGTTAGCCCGCATACATCAGAGTCAAAGACTTACATGACTTGAACATGAAAAACACTCATTCACTTACCTGCTTACTGTTTTTCTTTTAAATGATAAACATATTACAATGCACGGCAAAATAACTAACAATATTGACCGATTTGTAGGTTTTGCTCCAAGAATAGTATGTGACACACAATTTTTAGATTCAATCAATTGCTCGCTCGAAAAAGAACGTGATCATCTTTTTACAATATCATTTAAACTACTTAGGGTTGAGCAACGAGTCAAACCTGAACCAAACCGACCAAACTTGACCCAACCGAAAACCGATTTTAAGAAAAACGTGAACCAAAAACTGAATCGAAGTTAACCTAAGCGAAACCGAAGCTAACCTAGTGAAATCGGTTTAGATAGTTTAGGTGTATTTTTTCTTGATTTTGAACCGAATCAAATTGAATAAAACCAAATAAAAACTATAATTATATAAAATCAAAACCAAATCAAATAAGATCGGTTGGTTCAGTTGATTTTGACCAACCCTAAACTACGCATCTAAAGTTTTTCCTTTTAGCATATTAAGCCTTATCACTAAACTACATCCTTTTATACTCAATGCGTGACTTCGCGCATTCATGCATGGCACTGTATGATTATATTTTCCTACGATAATTTTTTCAAGACATTATTTTATGATAACACGCTTTGAAATAGGCTCTAACATCTTAAATGGGTTGTTATATCTTTAATAAGCGGAATAAATATTGGGGTTGTTATGAGAATGTAATAAATTTTATTTATGTATGCAAGATATCAATTGTTAGAAAAGGCAAATATATTTTCATTAAAAGCAAGTGAGTATGTCTGAATTTTAAGCCTTGCTATTAAAGGAATAGTCCAAAATGCTTTATATATTAGTAAATATAAAGATTATGCATTAACTTTTTGCCATCAATAAATCTTCATATTCATTTATTTTCAATAAGTAATGTATAGTTATTAGTTGGTGTTGTGACATGAAAATGCTTATAACGTGATTGTGGCCCAATTTATATTGATGTGAAAATAATGGAGATGGATCCATAAAACATGCACTAAAGGTGCCATACCTATAGGCAATGTAGACTTTTATACATGTTTCCATTGATATGTCTACAATGTCAATATCATTTTCTAGATCTTGCAATGTCTAAAGGTGATAAAGGAGTGTAGTGCAAGATTTGTTATGAAAAAACTACTAGTAGAAGTTATTACAAGTTTAAAAACCTTGAATGAATAGCAAACATATGGCGATTTTTAACCAACTTAATATGAAAACACATATATTCGTTAGTTGAGTGAGTTCGTGACGCATTTAACATAGTGTCATTATAACTTAGTTTCACGTTGTATATTACGTATTGTTAGTGAAACGGTGTATATGAATCAGTTAGTGTCGTCTACTTTATATTTTTGTAAGCTTAGTGAAATGATAGATTATGCGGGTCTACTTAATTTGACCCATAATTACGTTGATCTTGAAAATCATATTGCACTAGCCGATTGATCGGCTAAACTTGTAAAAAAAACTCGTAAAGAACCAGTTCAACAGAAGAAAATCAAAAACCGGAAAAAAAAGAAGGTTTTGATATCCGGTTCGGGTTTGAAAACCACGATCTAAATACAACTAACCTTAACATGTACATCGAATCAAAATAAGTCGGCTTATGATCCTAGCTAAAAATAGAGAAAACTCAAAACCTAATAATCTTTATCCTTAGATTGATTCTTTCATATATAGAAAAAGTTACTTCTGAGCTTCTTTTGAAGCTTGAGGGAGTTTTTATCCAGGGTTCAAGTCTTGCAAGTGACATCAAATTCAGGTTTTCCTCCTATTTCAAAACTATGAGTTTTAAGGGTTTTTCATGGCTCTTCAGTGGTCCTCTGCCCGAGCCCCTTTTATTTGGATAGTTTAATTCGGTAGTCAGATTTCAAGTGTGGTGTCGTTTTAAGGAAAAAAATAAAATTAAATATAAAAAAAAAAAGATAAAAAAAGTTGAACCGATTACTATTTTTAGAAGATTGGAATCTCTAAAATTAGAATATAGAAAAGTTGGCGATGGTTATCATCGGTTATATCTCCAAGAAATAAAGTTGTGAAAACATATCACGTTCAAATAATAAAAGTCAGATTGTGAAAATGAATCGAGGAGCGTGATTCCAGAAAATTTGTTTGCTGGGTCGCGTGTTCTGTGGATCCCCCACTATCCACGTATTTATTTTTTTCTCTTTTTTTTCTGTTTCAGTTTTGCTATTTTCAAAGTTTTTCACACCATGGTATATATTCCACTTCCTTAAAATGCTACTCCATGCACAAAAATAAAATAAAATAATAAATAAATAATTCATAGTTAAATTTAGTCAGAATGGTGTCTGGGTCGGCCAGGTATTCATCATCTTTCTTTCTCCGACGACATAATTCTGCGGTGGTGACCAGTTTTTTTTTTTTTTTTTTTCAAATATTTTAACAACAAATTTAAAATTCATTAAAAATAAAAACGTTATAATACTAAATAAAGATTAATATATTAAAAATAAATACGATCGAAATACATAAACGATAAATCTTAATCAATACTCCGACGCAGAATCATACAAAGAAGGCGATAACCCAGAAATTCGCCAACGCGAAAGCGTTTTGATCAGCAGAGATTGCCTTCCGGTCTAGCAGACAAGTTGATGCACCTACACCATCGTTTTTGTTCTCCGATAGCTCCAACTGATTTTGGTGTTGATGTTGTTCGATATCTGTTGAACACACTCCCACAACTTGTCAGCAATGCAGTCGTCTTTGCGGGCTTCATCCATAAAAAAATTGTCGATCACGGTTTTTCGTTCAGGCGTAATGTCGTTACAAGTTGTGTAGTCTGCTCTCATACGTTACTTCTCTGCCCTTGCATACTCAAACAAATTGATAACATCTATAATAGCGTTTTTTCGAGCCACATCATCTTCTTTGCATTGTTTGTTAGCGTACATTTGCATATCTTCAACGGAATGGGGAGACGGCAAACCATAATAAATCTTGTGAAAGTAGTTTGAGGTTGAATTGTGTTTGAAATTGTGTGTTTAAGTGTGTTTGAGTTAGTATTTATAGGATGTAAAAGTGGTGAAGTTTTTAAAAAAAAAAGTTTTTTTTTTTTTTTTTTTTTTTTTTTTTTTTTTTTTTTTTTTTTTTTTTTTTTTTTAATGAAACGGTCAAAAATTGAATTTTTGTGTGCATGGAACTCAACAAGGCACGAACTAGTTTGTCCAAATGTCCACAACCAACCGAAAGCATCACCTAGTTGCCAATGGCACAACCGAATGAAATGGTCAACGACCTCATGCCCAACCAACCAATGTCACCACCTTATTTCATCCGCTCAAAATAATTGTTTTCGAAGAAAAATAAGACAGTTAAAAATAATTGTTTTTTCCCCAAATTCTTACAATATTATAATTGAAGGACTCATTAATAATGCATTTTATTGATAAATGACTAATTAAAACTTTTATATGTAACTACTTAATTTAGTAAACACCCTTTAAGTCCTTATTACAAATAAAAGAAATGCGATTTAGTACTTTGTTTATATTTGCATTTACGTTCGAATGCTAAGTCTAGGTTAAACAAAAAGAAGTTTTAGATCAACATGAATTTTATGAATGTTTATCGTTGAGGGCTCAACGATTATTTTCATTATATATTATCGAACTATTTGAAGATGATCCGAGACCATGTCCTCCCGAAAACCGACGAAACGGCATTTTATTTTTGTCCATTTTTTTAACGAACGAAAAGTAGTTGGTTTGAAAAAATTGGAAATAAAAATAAAATGGTGCATACAAAAATTTGGTTTTGGCTTTAGCCACGGGGAAAGGGTTTTAGGGTACGTGAGTGAAAATAGACGTTTTGATGAGTTGACATGATAGCTTGAGCCATGACACCCTGAGGCGCAAAAGAGAGTATGGCTTAATGTCACATAGTCATTCCTTCAACCTCGCGTGACGTCATTAACATGATAAGGACTAGTCATCCATCCAGTTATTATAAAGGTTCATTTCGTCTCTGCCTTGAACTCATTAAAAGGCGGCCCAACTTCTATCAACGTAATATTATATCGCGTCTTCACTCGTGACACATACTACACCGACCTTTCAAAATTTGGCTCATGACATTAACCCACCTTACCCTTTGCTGTTTACCCTTATAGAAAGCAAAAGGTTAAAAACTATTATTTTTAATCTATACTATTTAAAAAACAAAAATGATAAAAGTGAAAAGTGAAAAGTAAAGAAAATAAATTGTTGAAAAAATTAAAAAGAAAATGTTGAAACAAGTAATTATTAGTAATTTCGACTTTTAATACACATTAGGCGAGTATCCGCGTCTAGCGGTAGACAATTAACGATATGCGATATTGTGATCCACCATTTCATTCCATTTTGTTGATACATTTTGTCTCACATTTGTCTATATTTAACATATTGACCATTTTTATTTTATATGTAGTATACATATGTTTCAAAAGTAAATTATTAGTAACACACAACAAAATCGGGTTGACCTGAGACGGTTCAAACCTGACTGGTTAACCCGGTTTAATTTGACCCATTTTTTTAACCCAATATGTCGGGTTGATCCGGTTTACATTGATCCGTTTTTCAATAAGAACGGTTCAAGTGGTTGACCTCGCCTAATCGTGTTTCAAAATTAATCCCAAATCCTTAAGGCTTTTTTTTTTTTTTTTTTTTTGGGTTTATAACCTATAAATTTTTTATCTCTAAACCTATCCGCTCACTATAAAATTTCGTTGATATACATAGGTCGAGCATCAAAGGTCCAAAATCGAACCGGATCGACAAAACCGACCGAACCGACAATAACCGAGCCAACCCGACAAACCGGCTGGTTCGGTTTCATGTTTTACATGTTTTCGCTTTGGTTGGTTCGCCCAAACCGACAAAAACATATCTAAATACACCTAAACCGAACCGAACCGACGACTTAATATAAACCGAACCGACTCGACTACCGTCGATTCGGTTTCGATTTAAGTTATTCATGAATTTCGGTTTTGTCGGTTCGGGTCGGTTTTAGACCGACGCTCAGCCCTACGTATACTCGGGTAATCGTCTATTTTTTTAAAATAGCAATATATTTAGAAAAGTTAAAAAAAAACGATAAAATAGGTGATGTAGTATATTTAGAAAATAAATAAAAAGATATAAAATGGGTGATGATATGATATTCCCAACTTCCACCTCCATTCCATGTAAAGTATTATCATCATCTTCTCTTGTAGAGAGTACATGTTTGCGTAACCACCACCGCACCTAGGGGTGTCAAATGGGTCGACCGACCCGACTAACCCGACCAACCCGATAAGGCGCTTATAGGGTCGGGTTGAGTCGGTCAAGTTAGCTTATCGGTCAACCCGATAAACCCGATAATTTATAGGGTCGGGTTGGTCGGGTTATATCGGTCCAACTTATGTTTTACGTGTCTTTTATGTTGACCGACCGACCCGACCCGATAAGACCAACCCGATAACCCGATTTTATAGGTCGGGTTGCGGTTATATTCCGAAGAAACCCGATAAGACCTGACCGATAGAGGCATCGGCCGGGCCGACCTGATTGACAGCCCTAACCGCACCCACCCACCAACCCACCGTCCCTTCCTTCAATTATTTCTCCCTAACCCATCCATCCCCCACTCCTCCCATTTTTTAAAACCATCACATTCTTTCTCTACAAATAATAAAACCCTTCAATTTTCACACTTTTTATAAACCATATATTCTTTTAAGGTACATAACTCTTATCTTTTCTTGATTCAAGTTACCAGATTTATAGTTTTTTTTTTACCTCAAGGTAATTTTTTTTAACTGTTTTTATGCTAATTGATTGATTGTTAGGTTTCTTGCTCTATGATTTTATAAAATTAAAATATTTTTATTGTAATTGTGTCTATTAATAATTGATTCATTTTTTTGGTTTAATGATTTTGATGACTATTATTTGATGATTATTATTATGTGTGAATTTGACTATTGTTATCTAAGGTTTGAAATTGTGGTGGTTAGATTTAAGGATTATGTTTTTAACATTTGGTTCGGTGGATTGGTGACTTATCTGTTTATAAATTTCGTTAACACAATATCAAAAGTTCCGAAATTTAGAACTCTAGCTTGATCATTATGTACATGTACCTTGTTGTCATGTGTGTATCTGTTTATGATTAGCGCGTCTTTGTTGCTTGTGATAACAACGATGCATTCCGTATAAGAGTGGATATAACAGGGACAAACTTTTATAGGGTGTTGGTTTCGCTTATATAGCCTGCTTATGACTTATTTGGTTTTGACATGTTTCATAAGCTCACTTTTTGTGGCTTATTTTGAAACTTTATATAAGCTTATTATGTCATAATAAACTTATATGTTTCGAAAAGTTTCAAAATAAGCTAAAAAGTGAGCTTATGAAACATAAGCTCAAAGCCAAATAAGCCATGTTTCGACTATATAAGCCAAAACAAACACTTTTTATGGATTTGATATTTTTGTTTGGAAGTTGAATTCCAATATTATTACCGTTAAACACGGACATTGCACATGTATTATGTAATCTATCTGTCAACATTCTGTGAAAGTTTGTGAATGTATGGACTCAGTCCCACGGCTTTAAATCATAAAAATTAGTTTCTGCTAGGTTTCAGTTATTTGCATTTCTGGTTTGGCATATCGGAATCTGTATAACTGCGTGGTTTGTATGTTTCTATAGTAAAGTCACTTGTTTTTAGCATTCGCAATTTGTGGTGTGTTAGAATTTAACTGATTTCAGTCATTGTTTGATTGTAGCTAGATTATCTGTTTACCGTTTAGAGAAAGATGTTTGGAGGAAGTAATACCAATTCTTTAGTTCCTGTATATCTTGACGAGAACCTTTTCCAGTATCCATCAAACCAGTTGCAGCTGTTTGGAAATGGTGAGTTTTTATAACTATAACTCCCAAGATAACTGTGCTTATGTTGGATTGCTGATCGTGTGTTATCGTTACAGTACAATGTTTCTTGTTAAGTTAGTTTACTTTTAAGAATTTATCTCATTTAATACGCGCCAAAATCTGCTAAATTTTTGCCATACAAGTTTTCACGCATTCCCTTTTTATGAATAATCATAGTGGTCTTTGTCTCAGAACGGTGGTTAATTCTTTCCTGCCTGATTTAGTATTCTGGACCTAAAAGTCTAAAACATCAGAGGCAGTCTATATTGCAAACTTTTTATTGTTGTGCATCGAATTAGATTCCAAACACAATCATTGTATGGTATCTCAATCATAATTTCGCTCTCATACTTGATTTAGCATCGTGTTTGATTCTATTTTATAAACCTGACACGTCAAATGCAAGTTGAAAGCGCACGCTTATGGTTTTGTACATGATATTAAATTAAGAAGACATGATCACAGTATGATTATGCATGTGATATTACATATTTGTCATACCTACCCTCTGTTACCTTGCACATGGTGTATGACTCTTTTGGTTCAACTTGAACCATCATTACATTCTTTCAACTTTATAACAGTTGTTTGTTGAATTGCTGGATGTAATATTTTAGACGAGACATAAGTTAGAGATGGTTGGTTAGGATATGCTCTGAGATCACATAAGAGAATTATCCGTTTGTTTACTAATTATTCTGACAGTCACATCATGATAAAATATAATTATTAGATTTAGGCATCTCTCAATTCTTGGTTTGACAGCTCTACTGTGTGTAAAGAGTTCTCTTTTGCTAATTGAACTGTTCTGCTGGGGTCTCACCGTTACTTTAGTCACCTCAGGCTATAATGTTGTATGTTTTCCCACTTAAATGGCATTGCCAGTTAGTACATAGCCACTAGAATGGAAGACTTTTTTTCGGTGATAGCTGGTTAAATTCTTTTGGTTGACACACTGTCTTCTGTAAAGTTCATTCTTTTTGGGGCCATTATCTATTACTGTATGCTTTATGGCTGATAAAGCTCTACACACTTTCACCATAACATGCCGTTAAGTCCCTGAAGTATTTTCGTGGTTGGTTGGGTCCTCAAAGATATATAATTATTCACTAAACTTTGATATTGATTATGGATTACGTCACTGTAGATTATATGTTTTATTTAAAATTTAAGGGAGTAAATCATGTCTTTGAACTTGGAGGACCAATGGATATACTTTAAGGGCCTAAACCACATTTATGGTGGAACTATATATGGATTTTTAATGATTTACTGTTTATCTGTCTTTGATTCTCTGTATTCGCGTTGTCATGACAGTGCCAGCTGTTGATCCAGTAAATTATTCCGGTAGAGAGCGAAATAGCCCTGTCTTTCAGTCAAATAAACGACCAAGGGAAGTCGAGGCTAATTTAATGCAGAAGAAGCTTCAGATATCGTTGAACCAGAACTATTATAATGAGGAATCTGACCGGCCATCAAGCATTCCAAATCCGCATGCTGTATCTACTGGTTTAAAATTGTCATATGATGATGAGGAACGTAACTCCTCAATTACCTCGGCAAGTGGAAGTATGACAGCAGCACCATCAATTATGTCCTCTTTTGGTGATAGTGTCACAACTGAACTTGATCGACAAAATGAAGAACTTGAAAGATACGTTATGCTTCAGGTATTAATTTCATTTCCTCCCTTAAAGTGATATTTTTCTTTAATCGTATCAATATTTAGGTGTCAACAAGAGTAGCAAGACCATGTTAAATTTTGGGTTACGGCAAGGAAATACTTCTTCGTTCTACTGTTATACATAACCTACCTATATCTAACCATGTAACACAACGTAGTTCTCGTTTATTACCGAGACGTGCAATTTGTAACAATTTAATGTAACTAACCATTTTCAATCATTTAAGGAAACAAATTGCATAGTTTAGTAAAGAAATGGCAAGTATGTTGTGAATTAAATGGTTTAAAAATATGTTGTATATTGCATTTTCCTGCGGTTTGTCCTAAACCTAGTTCGTTCAATATTTCTTTGAAAGTTGTGTCAATCTTACATTTGTACTAATTCATGTTTTTACCCTTGTTTAATGCAACAATTTGCATGCACGACTAAGAATAAGTATGGTGCAATTAATGGTAACTTGAATAGTATATTTGCTTTTTCTTGCAGTTTGTCTTAAACATAAAGTTAGTTTCGATTAATATATCTTCTAAATTCTGTGACCGATTCGTTACATGGCAATCAATAGTTTTCATATAATATTCTGTCTGTTATGCTGTTAAGATGGCAGCACAGTCTTCTAATTCGCATAAATGCTTCTACTTAACAGGGAGAAAATATGCTGAAAGGAGTGAAGGACATAAGACAGAGACACGTGGCTTCAATTCTAGCCTCTATTGGTAAAGGGATCGACCAGAAGCTACGCGAGAAAGATCTTGAGATAGAAACAATAAACCGTAAAAACAAGGAACTCGTGGAAAGAATAAAGCAAGTAGCAAACGAAGCCCAAAACTGGCACTACAGAGCAAAATACAACGAGTCAGTAGTGAATATGTTGAAAACGAACCTGCAACAAGCACTAGCACAAGGAAATGACAATCAAGTCAAAGAAGGATTCGGTGATACAGATCTAGAAAACGACGCTGTATCATCTATCGATCCTAACAATTACCTTGGGTTGACTAACGCTCCTTCAAAGACTCAGAACCATGGTATGATATGCAGAACATGCAATATGAAGGAGGTCTCAGTTCTGGTGATGCCTTGTCGACACTTGAGTTTGTGTAAAGATTGTGATAGGGGCGTGAATGTGTGTCCGGTTTGCCAAAATGTGAAAACTATTGGTGTTGAAGTGTACATGTCTTAAAATATCAACATCAAGAGTTTATGGTGTCACTCAAAGTTTTAACTTGTGAAATGATGAAAGCACTCTTATACATTTTGCTTGACTTGATGTATATTTATATATCATATGAAGAGATTATGGAATCATGGATGATGTGCTTATCTTTTACTCGCTTCAGTCAGATGAGTTTACGTGGAATTAGGCGAGACATCGGAGTTGAATCCTTAGGCTAAGCTCGTGCTTGATGTGGTGCGCCTTGACGAGCCTTCATAATGCATGTTCAAGTCGAGAATGACATAAGTACTATTCCATAACCACATCATAAACAAAACACATCATAAATCTTTATGCAAACTCGTAGCTTGGATTAACAGACTTATAACTCTTAGGCAAACATCGAAAAAAATGGGTTTTTCTCAAATAAGACCGCTAGTCACTAGCATAGTACAAGTGACCACCACTTCGACCATGAGATGCAATTGGAACCATATTCTCCACAACCTTTATTATTGTCAAATTTTTGTACATTCAATTAAATAAGACCACTAAGTCACTAACAGCCTTTATATCTGATTTAAAAAAAAAAAGGAAAAAAAAGAAAGAGACCTAAATTCAAACTTACCCTATCACCCCTAAACCTATCATCAAAGCAAATTGGTTTATTTTGCTGGCTTATAGCTTATTTAATTTTAGGCTTATATATTTGTTGGCGTATGTATCCGTGAGCATAGCCGAAAGGCTTAAACCGCTCGGATAAACATATAACCACTTAAGACCAAGCGATGCGAGCTAATATAGTGGACACGCGTGCGAAGGGTTGGATACAACCCCCAAGACAATGGCTACATGGCGTCACCATACATAAAGGAAAGGAATCTCAATCGAATCCTCGACCTTATTCGACAGGACCAAAGTAGTAAGCCAAGCTCCTTTGACCTAGCGTAAACCAATCGTAGTAAGTCAACTCACCGAAAGAGTCACTATCACCCCACGTGACCTCGGGTAGGGGCATACGACTTCACCTATAAAAGGAGCGAAGTTCTTCGCATCAAGGTTAATTCGCTTTTACTCTACTTTTACACATAGTAACCTCGACATATCATATTTTCATTCTCACGGAAATTAGTGCAGGATAAACCCTGGCGAGGCGCTAACGCGCTTTTTGTTAATAGATTCGAAGGTCTTAATCCAAGAGTCGGACGAAGGGTCGGATATTCGCTTGTTTAGGTGAAGACATATTTTACCTTAACAATATTATAAGCTCATTTAAAATTTTTTTTTTGATTTTATTTTCGGATTATTTTGCCACTTTTGACTTATATGTTTATTATGACGTTCTCCAAAAGTTTTGAGATGAGCCATAAAAATAGAGTAGTAATTCTGACACTCAATTTTTTATTAAAACACTCTTACTAATGCTTTAAGTAGTTGTACAAATTTCACACTATGCTTTATCTGATTGTACTATAAGTGTGTAAATCAACACGATTAATTTGCGCGGAAAAACACTTGAATCAGTTCAAAATCCCCAAAACCACACCATCTTCATAAACACAAAATCAAATTAAATCTCAATTTTACTCAATGAACAACGCATCATCCGTTGAAACTCTCTGTCAACACGTAAGCTCAATCAACTCATCTAATCTCAATCTCATCACAATTTTTATAAACTTATTATTATTATTATCATTATCATTTCAGTTAATCACATCGGCGATTAACCGATGCCGCATCTCCGGTGACCTTTGCCGATTATCCGTCAGCTTCAAATCCTCTCCGTTAACCGATCCTCCGTTAGTCCGTATCTCCAGTACGTTACGCGCTTTTATTTGTTCCAATTTAGCTTAATAAACATTTACTTATCGAATTCGCATTATTTATGATTTCTGTTACGAATTACAAGCTTATTTGTTTAAATTTAGCTTACAAATAAACGTATCGTTATCGAATTTGTATTAGTTTCTGTTTCTAGATATCAATTTGTTGCGATCTATGTGTATATTAGTTCATATTTCAAGTATATTAAGTTTTCGGCTATGATCTATGATGTGTATATTAGTTTGAATTTAGGCGAAGCTTAGTACACGTAATGGTTTAAAACTTGGATGTCGTGTACGAGTTTGTGTTTCTAGATATCAATTTGTTGCGATCTATGTGTAACGTGTATATAAGTTATTTTTGAGGCCCCTATAATTTGGTACATGGGGTTAGGGTGTTCCCGCCAATCTACACCTTTTTGTGGAATTTGGAGGCCCTGTGCGACAGGCCGACAGCACACCTTGCACACCCTCATATACGTCGCACACCTTGCACACCCTCATATCTGGCTCGATTATTGGACGAGTTTGTTAGATTGAATTTAGGTGAAAGCTTAGTTCACATAATGTTATGGAACTTGTGTTTGTTTGATTAGTTATTGTGTATTATTATTTTATGAATGAGTTTTGTTTCTATATCTGTTTGTTTAGATCTATGTGTATGTTAGCTCATATTTAGTTAGTTTGATTTTAGGTTAAGCTACGTGTATAGGTTATCTGTTAATGATTGTGTATGAATATTTTTTTGTTGGTATACTGGGTTGCCGACTGACATTGCGAGCCGACTAATCCTAGGGTGACTACCCTTTTGGATAGCCCGGAGTCGGTGCAGGTGAACCTCTGTGGCTAATGGGGGGTTAATTTTCTCCCCAGGGTTCGAACCCAAGACCTCTAGGCACTTTCGTCCTAAGAGGCTAATCCCTTACCACTGGGTCACCCCCATTGGTTATTGTGTATGAATGTTGATCATGATAATACGAGTTTGTTAGATCAATTACTATGATTTATTATCATGGGTACGAGTTTGTGTTTCTCGGTATCAATTTATTAAGCTCTATGTGTATGTTAGTTTGAATTTAAGAAGTTTAGTGCACATATGATTATCGAACTTTCATTTGTTAATTAGTTATTATATGTATGGTTATCGATCATCTATAGTGTGTTTCTCAATAGCGTTCATCTGTCATAATGTACTTAAGTGATACATATACAAGGAACATATGTTTATTTTATTTTTTAGAGATTTGTATACTGCATACTAAAAGGTGTGATCAAGGTGTGTTTATCTGCATCCGTTGTGTAACCAAATGAAATCATCGAAGTGTTCTGAAATGTGATTAACCTCTGTTTTAATTTGTTTATCATTTGGTTTTGAGATTTTATGTGCAAAGGAATGAAGTCAAAATGGCCATTTTTGCTATTGTTTGGTTTTGAGATTTTATGCATTCCTAAGAGTGTGTTTGGCTTCATGATATGACTAGTTTCTGACACGGGAGTTGGAAGCTACGCCGAGGAGTTTCAGGATATGAAGTATATAAGTGACTCATTGTTAAATATGATAAAGGGTAAGAACTTGATTCAGCCCGACTTATGTTTTTTAGATCTCAAAGAATATGGTTAATTGGGACTAAGGCTTCCCATGCCTATATGAACCAAATGGAGGACTAATTAGTGACTTAATACGTTTAACCAGAGGTTAAGAACTATTGATTTCGACCTTTTTTTTATTATGATGTTTATGGGTAAAAATGACTTGTATTTGAATCACAAATGGAACACAATATAGATTTTTATGCAAACTGGTAGCTTGGATCAACAAAGAGTACTGCTTCTGTAAGATCCTGCTAGTTCTGCAATAGATTTTTTTAACTGTTAGACAAAGATTCTGCTAAACATTATGAGAGTGTGATATTCAGTTACATCCGTAAAGCTATTTGAACCTAAATAAAAGTCGCTGTCTTGAAAATCTAACATAACTTGACCTCTTTCAATGTACCATAATTAACTGATATGTAGCTTTTCTATCGTATGCAGATGGAGTTATATCAATTGCCACTACCAGTAAGTATTATTCTTGTTCGATTGCGTTACTTGACATTAACTTGCACTTTCTGAGCTATTATAGATTTATTTTTCAATTAACATCAGCATATGATCCACATATATAGAAGGAGAGTACATGACTGCAAGGTGACTTCATAATGTAACGATGTTTCTAGTATACAATTCCCCCTTTTCATGAATATATTTATAGCAAACAGACAATTCACCCCATATTGAGTGGTTAAAAAGCGTTTTTACTGCTTAAAAACACTCGTGGCATTAATTAGTTGATCAAAGGTCATACTGGGAACTGAGGTAGAATGGGAAAATGGCTTCACTTTGTATCAAATAAGATGGAACAAACTGCAAGGGAATTGCAATATTGCATAGTATGTCAATGTCTTGAATAAAGTCACAATTAGTAATGATACACTAGCTCACAACTTATTGTTTATCTTTTGTTATTAAGTAATTATGTTTCAAGATATTAGTTTGTGTGTAACCAAAGGCTGGCGAGACTAATTTATTTCCAGGCTTACCAATTGACAAACAGAAAACATTTACTGTCTTTATGCTATTTACTCAATCTGTTTGTTTTGTCGTAATTCGATCTTGCAGGCAAGTGTGACAATAAAATATTTCACTACAATATAGATCTTAAACAAAAGATCGCATGAAAGGGTAGCTAATTACCACTAAGCTCCAAGAATGGAGCAACATTCAGGCATGTTATTAGCCAGAAGTTATTTAAGTTAATTTTAAAACTGTCTGGACATTCATTCCTTAATTGCTTTCTTTCAGTGGGACTGAAGTATCATTTTCAACATTTCACAGTGTCGATGAGCTACTGGCAGATATTACTTTCTTTTTCCGAAAGGTTAGTTGTCCATGTCAACAAACTAACTAGCGCCGAACCATAAACCTTTTACTTTTTTTGGGCTGTTTCTAAGAGTCTTTGCTTATGTTTTGTTTGTATTGTTGATTCTGCAGATGCTAATTATGAAGGTTCCTGTAAGTATCATCTCAAAATCCTTATTAATTTATTATAGACCTTTGCATAGCTATTGCCCATCCTTCATTTACAGCGACTACAAATGATCTGACATAATGTTTGTGTGAGGTGGATTTTTCTTAAGGTTATTATAGAAACTACATATTAAGTCATAGCAATTCAGCAAATTCATACTGCATTCATGTGTATTGCTATGACTTAATTAAAAGCTGGCCTCATTTTGTCCTTTTACATCTCAAAGTGGTAGTTATAGCTAATCTTTCTCATCATAACTACACGACTGTTATTACTTTTGTCTTATCAGAAGGTTGGAATTGAGCTCATTGTTGACAAGGGAGAACTTTCTGAGCAACCATCTGTAAATGTTATCGTGGTGAATGAGTGCATTGATTTACCATCAGAAGAGAACGCTGCATGTCTTCAGTCAGGCATTATGGATTATGTTCTCAAGCATGGGAATCAACTTGATAGTACATGTCACTCTTGCTTTCCAATCGGGTAAGTTCTAAACAGACTAAATCTAATAAGCGGGTCACATGGATATTGAAACGCTAGTATTGGAGTTTATCTCCAAAAGGTCAAATTAAAGTCTATTCTTAATGCATGCAACCTTCTAAATCGTTTTTGTTCAAAATATTTGTAATACTGTTACTATATAGATATGTAACAAAAATCTCCTGTTTTGAGACTTTTGACCCCAACCCGTATCAAAAAGTCCTAACAACTTCTAGCTCCGTCCCTGGTTTTGACCCCAACCCGTATCAAAAAGTCCTAACGACTTTTAATTCCAAAAGCATACTAGTAATCAATAGTAACCACATTATGTGATGTGTATGGCTGACTTTTCTGATCTGTTTCATTCTTGATTTTGTTAGGGAACACTTGAAAACTGGAAGTGGGTGGCTTGCAAAAGTACAAAGAATGCTGAAACAACGATAGAAGTTGTGGTTATCATCAGTGAATCATCAGAGCTGATGAATCCGTCATGTTTCAGGGTGTATGGTACTAAAACAGAGGTCAGTCCGCACACAAACACACACACAAAGGTTAACTACGGGGAAATTTTGTAATGAAAGTTCATCTTATTGTACGTCTCTAACAGTATCTTCTCATATGTAAAATAATTAAAGACAAGATTCTCCTTTGACTACTTGTATTTATATTCGATTTTATAACTTTTAAAATGACTACATGCTTTTCAGGTACTATACTTCAGTGACTTCTTACTTAGCCCGATTTCTCAATCATTGGTAGATGCATTGAAAAGCATCAATTGGAGATGTTACGGCATAAGCATAAAACGCATCTCAGATGAAGATGGCTGTGCATTTATTGAATGGGAGGATTTGCCACCAGGTTCACATATTGACATTGCCATCCACTGTCACCACAAAAATATCCTTCGCTGACTTTCCATATATTTGCTTGTAAAATCTGACTAGAGGTGGCAATTCAACCCATGTATAATTGCAATCATATCTGACACACCAAGTATGTTCAAATGTGTATAAAATTACTGGCCAACCAACCACCCTAACCCATTTTGATCCGTTACCGGACCCCCCTTCCCTCATCTTGTTACCTCTAGTCATCGTTTTGCTAATAACTGAGGTGAATATTGTACCTTTTTGTATGTTATTTTTATGCGTTTCTTTAACACACACCAAGCTTAATCTGGGCTCAGCAAAGGCAAGTGCTGTTGATCGGAATCTTGTTAAGAAAGCTGTGAAGCTTGCATTGACCGATATGAAAGAGAAAAATGACGGATTTCTTCTCAGCGCGAATGCAGTCAAGGTACACCTGATGCTCATGCTCCTACATACCTATTTCATTGCGGTTACCTTTTAAATTAAAAAAATACGTTTAAAGGAATAGTCAACACTTTTTCATTATGTAAATGTTACTCAATAGAAACACGACCTCTTTACAAATGTCTAACTGGTCCTAATACTGATCGTCATTGCTGAAAGTATCGCTTTGGTGGTTCTTAGCTTCTCATTATGGTTCTCGTGCTTTAGCCCATGTCCAGCTAACATGATGTTCTTAGCTTCTCATTATGGCTCATCTTATGTGAAATGGCAAGTGTTATTTTTGTTTCAAGGTTTAGTGTACATATCTGATATGTGATTCTTCAAAAAGTATCGACTTTGAAGTGTTCTTGACTGGTGTTTAGTTATGTGCAAGCCAATAGATAGTCTGCTATCTCTCTCTGCTCATGTTCTATGTTGGACGATATCAACATTTCTGTTTTCTTTCTCTTGTCTACTTCATAATTTTTATGCTTCTGTCCCATGAATTTAACAACAAATATTTTAAGATGTCGACATTCCTGTTTTCTTTCTCTTATCTAGTCCTGTTTTCAACCAGAGGAGCATTCCTAACAGTGTGTTTGTTTTTTTAGATTCGCGGTTATGCACCAGACCTTGCGAAAACAATTGCAGGCCTGATCTCGACTTCCAACGATCTAAAATTTAGAGGAGAATGTGCGTCACTTCTTGGCCTACATTCCCATGATGCAAAATTGATTGAAGATAGCCTTAAACAAAGGCTTATTTCAGTTATAGACCGCAGCGACAGAGAGCCACAAAGGGTGAGAGAAGCTGCACCTCTTCTTTTCAGGATGATTGTTTTGACGAACCAGAATATGTAGATGAGGAATTTGAAGACTGTGAGGTAAGTTTTCAGCTTTTGATCTATAGAATTAGATTTACGAGTTCTATGCTTATAAGCTATTATTCATCATTTTCTATTGAGATACGAAACATAACATAGTGTACGAGTTCCACGCCTGTTAGGTACTATCGATCTTTTGGTTCTTGCTTAGCCTTATGAGTTAGAATATACTGTTCTATTTTATCTGTCGAAAATGGTGTTGAGATGTGTAATTTGAAACTGTTTATTTGTTTATTGCAATTTCAAGTCGTAAGATTTAGTTTTTAGTCTGTATAACCTGTTTGATTTACTAGGAGTCAATAATCAAGCAGGTTTTAGTTGCAACAACACTGATTATCAAATGACTTATTTTAAGGTTAATTGCACCAAAAATGTAACATATTTTTCATATTGTCATTGTCTACAAGAAACTTTGTTTTGTTCTGTTTCGATGTATGTAAATGTTTATATACTGATGTAACTGTAAGTATGGCACACACCAGTTGGTAAAAATGGAAGTATCTTGCATTATGGTGCAATTATTTTACCTGCAGTTGCAACTAGATGCAAGTATTGTTACATACGATGTAAACAAATGAAATATGTTATACTTTAATGCAATGTGCGATGAAATCACAAACATCTCAAACTCGACACGACAAGCCCATGGTTCTCCGGCCTTCACTTAACTGATAAATCAAATAGGAAGTTATAATTTAATGCCCATAATTTATGTTGCAAGTAGAAAGTAAATAATGAAATAACATTGGGTTTCTGCGTTTCTTTTGGAGATCCGTTTTCGCGCCTGCATTTCCCTCCATTTTGGTTGCAATTTTGTTAATCAAATCATGTGCAATATAAAAAGCGAAAAACAAATCAGAATAAAACCGATGGACTTTAGAAGTCTCGATGTTATTCTATCATTTCCTTCATTTTTCTCTTGTGTCTCCCTCATTGTTGTTGGCATCTCCTCTCGCTCTCACTCCTCTCCTCTCCCTTTCATTGTCATCGAATCAGAAGATACATGGCTTTGCCTTCTACTCTTAGCTCTCCCTCCATTGGAACTATGAAACACACGGCTCTCCCTATTCCTCTCACTCCTTTTCCTCTCCAGTCTCCTTCCATCATCGTCGGAATCTGAAGATACAAGGCTTTGCCTTTTACTCTTAGTTCTCCCTCCATCAGAACTGTGAAACACAAAGTTCCCCCTCTCCCTCTTTCTCCTTTTCCTCTCCACTTTCCTTCCATCGCCATCGGAATCGAAGATACATGTCTTTGCCTTTTCTCTTAGCTATCACTCCATCGAAACTGTGAAACACAAGGCTCTCCTCTCACTCCTTTTCCTCTCCACTCTCCTTCCATTGTCGCCGAATTAGAAGATACAAGGCTTTTCCTTTCACTCTTAGCTCTCCTCCATAGGAACTATGATAAACACGGCTCTCCTCTCCTCCTTTTCCTCTCCACTCTCCTTTCATCGCCATCGGAATCAGAAGATACATGGATTTGACTTCTACTCTTAGCTCTCCCTCCATCGGAACCGTGAGACACACGGCTCTCCCTTCTACTCTTCACGCTCCTCCCATCACCATCGGGAGATATCACGTTTTTCCTTTTTCTCTTCACTCTCCCCTCATTACAATTACCATTGCCATGTGGAGATACAAGGCTCCTGACAAATACATGATCATCATAATTATCGTTACATTCCGAATATGTGGATAACCGGATATGCTCATGATGTTCACTGATGGGATGATCAATGCTTCGCACCAATACCGGAGCACCCGAACCTTCTTCTAACAGCCATATGTGAACAAGACCAGATAAGAATTTTTTGTGGGGAATGTAATCCATGGTTATTTTGTTTGCGTCATAACCAGGTGGCAGTAACATCCGTTCCCAAGGCACTTGTACATTGTCGTTTCTCATTACCCATATCTCAATTTCCTCTATGTTTATATTTGGAAAACCAAAGACGCATAGACGGTCTTTCATAGTCCCCAATTTCCATTCACCATTCAATTTTGGCAGGGGGATTTCTTTAAAGACCTCTCTGGATAAATCAAAAGAAACAATTTTGGTCAATTGCGAGTTACTCCTATCTGGATAAAACGGCCAGTGAAACGCCCCATTGCATAGGATACCATCCCCACCGAAATTATATAATCGATCCACTTCTACAACTGATAATTCCCTCCAAATGTTTGTCTTCAATTCTAACACATGAAACATTAAGTCGTCATTAGGTGTCTCGCGATATCCTATTAGAACCTTGAAATCATCTATAGATGAATCATAACCAAAACCTGACACATATACACTATGCTCCCAACCACTTGGAGGAATTTTTCTTAGTTTTTTCACCTCGCGAGTAGAGGGATTAACGACTAAAAAATCAGATTTGTAAACAGATTCACGAAAGATGCATACAAGACCATTAGATGAACCAACAAGTTGACAATAACCTTTATTCGAACAAAAACAATCATACATTCTACTAGCGCCATCGGAAACAAAGATTCTTGTATCTCCAATTTCATTAGTATGTCTCTTATTGAGAGTGTAGTTAAGCTGAGATTTAATAAAACGATCACTTGAGATTAAGGAATTCCATGACTTACATACACTTTTGCATCGGAAGAGATCTTTAACTTCCAATCTTAGAAGTATCTCTTCTTGAATATCAAAACCAAGCTCTGTCATTGAATCCTTTGCTATAAACCAAAACGAAAAAAATAAATAAATATGTATGCTAATCGTATCTAGGTTTGGTATTTGAATGACGTACAGTCGACATGACACCTCCTTTTATACATTCACATTGTCGGTTAATTCTTTTTTAACTATAGTAATGATATAAAATAACTTGCGAGTATTTTTCTGAATTGAACATTCTTTTCACCCCAATATTTAATTCATCAAAAATACATTTGACTTATAAAATATTAACGAAAAATTCTGAAATATTAAAACAAAAACAAAAACGTTTTGTAAGAAATTTATTTCAAAATATTCTTGAGTTTTATCTTGAAATTTTACAAATATACAAAAAAAAAAAAAAAAAAAAAAAAATTGTATTTTGATTATTTTTGACAAATATTTTTTGCAAGTTTTCTTAATTCAAATTATTTTTGAATATACTAATATTAATTAAATAGTTAAATAAATAATAAAAAAATCGACTAAATTCATAATACCCAACAAACCACGAAACCATACTTAAACATAAGAGGGTACTTATGTCATTTCAACCATCTACACATTCACCGACGGTCAAACTAAAAAAAAAAAATGGTCAAAGGACCAAACCAGTAATGGGTCAAAATCATAAGGAAAGAATCCAAAAAAAAAGTTTAGGGACTAAATTTGTAAAATCGAAAAACCACAAAGGCCATTTATGTACTTATTAGGACTATGTATACAACGTTTTAACATATCATTAAATATTTGTACCCATGTGGTATCTAACACTTGCCTCTACCTAAAAGTCGCGACAAACTCACGAGAGATATTTTGAAAGGTTTTATCAATAATTTTAAGAAAAATTACACATTTAGTCCATGGTTTACCTCGAATAACGAGTTTAGTCTCAAGTCGTTTAATTACACCACACATACCTATTTTTGAAACCTATTGCCCATTTAGTCCCTATTTCAAAAGATAGGGATCATCCGTAATTATTTACGCTTCTTTTATTACACGGATAGTCCTGCTTTCCATAATAGGGACTAAATGGGCAACATGTTTAAAAAATAGGTATGTGTGTGTAATTAAAACAACTTAGGATTAAACTCATTATTTAGGTAAACCATGAGGACCAACGTGTAATTTCTTCTAATTTCAATGCGATAATTTATCATTGATCCGTCGTTTCAATGGATATAAACACCGTAATTCAAGTCCATTTAATTTTAGTTCGCAATAATCGGATCACAAAATGGACCTTTCAACATATTTATACATATGTTTACGCATAGTACAAGTGACGACCACCACTTCGATCATGAGATGCAATTGGTGAAACCCTTATCATTGGCAAATTATTGTACGTTTAATTAAATAAGGCCATTAGTCACTAGCAGCCCTTAATGACATGTCTAACATAAACAGTCAGGTTTCATATTGTATTATTGTTCATAGTAGTTGCTGAAAAGATGCACATCATATTGATGTTTGTTGTTTAGTTATTTATTAGATTCAATGTTTACGCATAGTACAAGTGACGACCATCACTTTGACCATGAGACGCAATTGAAACCATATTCTTTACGACCCTTATCATTGTCAAATTTTTGTACATTCAATTAAATAAGACCATTAGTCACTAACAACATTTAGTGACTTGTCTAATATAAAAAGTCAGGTTTCATATTGTATTATTGTTCATGCTAGTTGCAGAGAAGATACACATCATACTGATGTTGTATTGTTATTTGCTATATTCAAACTTTGAATATAGCAAATTTGAAATATATTAGTATCAAGAACCATTGCCGTGCTATACATTGACATCACATTGAAGGTTTTATTTATAGTTTCGATGGATTAGCTTATCGTCGATCCGTTTCAATGGGTGAAAATGTAACTCGGGTCGTTTCATGCAGTCAATCTCAGTTCACAACACAAATCTTTCAACATTGAACATTGTTTATACATATGCATTGATAGATAAACTCTATACACATACAGAGAAACGGCAAAAAGCTCGATTTAAACAATAGTAAAACATGTATAAGACGACAAACACGATTATCACCACTTGCTAAAAGGGTGCGAAGAGCAAAAAACATACTGCAGCAGACTATATAAGATGTACTAGCTTAAGAAAAGCATATATAAAATGCAACGTTAAATCTCTCGAACACTTTAGGTTATATGAATCAAAAGCTACAAACATGACATATACCTTTGCAAATACTTGCAATCCACAAAACATTGTATCATACACGCCCCTATATATCAAATGCAAAAGCCTTTTTAACAAACAAAGTTCCATAACTGCTCGCACCACCACAAGTACGACAAGGCGAAAGTGACGACCAAATGAAAAGCAAAACTTGCATTGGTATTCCAACCTCACGATACAATTTAATCATCACCTCATGCACGATGAAGATCAAAACACAAACACGATATCTTAAATTAGAACAGATGCAAAGAAAACATATGGGTTAAATAACGAGTTAGCACAAAACTTTGTATATGCAAATGAAATCGGTCAAGTTGAACCACCAAAGTATTTATTTTGACGTAAATGTGGCGTATCAAATATGATTCCAACAGTCAAACAATTAAGTTTAAGTTGAGAAAAGCGATGCAAGATGAATGCCTCAATTGGCGATCCATAATTTAATCATTTTTGAGAAAAACAAAATTGTTTAAAAAGTCGATGAATCGTTTTTATAGTTTCGATGATTTACAAAATTTGTGTGCCCTATATATCAAGAACCATTGTCGTGGTTTACATTGACATCATATTGAAGGTTTTACAGGTTGTGTTTTATTTGCGCTCATTGTACAAGTTATTAAATCAAGATATAAATATAATAGAACGGTATTTAAAATGTTCAATCAAAAATTAAAGTGGCTAAATGATGATATTACTAGTAGACAAAACAAAAACATGAAACACCCCTTGTATCACTGACTCGCATTAGCGAGACCTCAAATGGTTAAATCACCATATAACCCTTTCAAACATCATTTCTTTCTCTCTTTTTCTCTCTCACATACACATACACACACACATTTCTCTCTCTTCAAAAATTCATCATCTTCTTCATCCTTTCAAACCCAAAAAACACAAATTAGGCGTTTCTAATCCATTCAATTTCAATCAAATTAACCATCACCAACACAAAATTCACCTCCACCCCATAGAAAGAATTAATCCAAAACCCTAAAAACCCAAAATGAGGCGTCAATTGATTCGACGAAAAACTAGGAAAATACAACCCTCGACGGTTAGCCCCAAAAACTTAGTGCATATTAATGAACATGAGTCAAAGATAAAGAATTGCATTTTTACCCTCGAACGATTAATGATCATCCTGCAACCGACTACAAACCATTTATAGATCAGCTTGTACAAAGATTGGAAGTTGATCGATACAACGAGTGGATCAGATTGTTCATAGATATAGGGGTACTAAAAGCGTTCTCTCTTTTGCTGAGATGCTTCAATTGATACATAAATGGGCTTCACAATGGGTTGGATCTTTATGAAATCGGTTCCTCATTTATGTATCCATTGAAGCATCTCAGCAAAAGAGAGAACGGTTTTAGTACCCCTATATCTATGAACAATCTGATCCACACCCATTGTATCGATCAACTTTCAATCTTTGTTCAAGCTGATCTATAAATGGTTTGTAGTCGGTTGCAGGATGGTCATTAATCGTTCGAGGGTAAAAATGCAATTCTTTTATCTTTGACTTATGTTCATTAATATGCACTAAGTTTTCAGGGGCGAACTGTCGAGGGTTGTATTTTTCCAAGTTTTTCGTCGAATCAATTGACGTCTCATTTTTTGACACTTTGGGTTTTTAGGGGTTTGGATTAATTCTTTATATGGGGTTGAGGTGAATTTTGTGATGGTGATGGTTAATTTGATTGAAATTGAATGGATTAGAAACGCCTAATTTGTGTTTTTTGGGTTTGAAAAGATGAAGAAGATGATGAATTTTTGAAGAGAGAGAAATGTGTGTGTGTGAGAGAGAGAGAGAGGAGAGAAAGAAATGATGTTTGAAGGGGTTATATGACGATTTAACCGTTTGAGAGTCTCTGCTAATGTGAGCCAGGTGATATAAGGGTGTTTCATGTTTTGTTTTGTCTACTTTAGGAATATCATTTAGCGACTTTAATTTTGATCGGATCATTTTAAATACCGCCTATTATATTTATATCCTGTTTAATAACTTGTATAATGAGTGCGCAAATAAAAACACAAGTGTAACTCATCTCCATTTCAATGGGTGAAAATGTAACTCGGGCCCGTTTCATGCAATCAATCTCGATTCACAACACAAATCTTTCAACATTGAACATTGTTTATACATATGCATTGATAGATAATCTCTATACACATACAGAGAAACAAGCAAAAGCTCGATTTAAACATTAGTAAAACATGTATAAGGCGACAAACACGATTATCACTACTTGCTAAATGGGCGCGAAGAAGCAAAAACCATACGCAGACTATATAAGATGTACTAGCTTAAGAAAAGCATATATAAAAATGCAACGTTAAATCTCTCGAACACTTTAGGTTATATGAATCAAAAGCTACAAACATGACATATACCTTTGCAAATACTTGCAATCCACAAAACATTGTATCATACACGCCCCTATATATCAAATGCAAAAGCCTTTTAACAAACAAAGTTCCATAATCGCTCACTTTGACCCACAAGAACGACAAGGCGAAAGTGACTGACCAAATGAAAAGCAAAACTTGCACCGGTATTCCAACCTCACGATACAATTTAATCATTACCTCATGCCCGATGAAGATCAAAACACAAACACGATATCTTAAATTAGAACAGATGCAAAGAAACAAATGGGTTAAATAACAGTTAGCACAAAACTTTGTATATGCAAATGAAATCGGTCAAGTTGAACCACCAAAATATTTATTTTGACGTAAATGTGGCGTATCAAATATGATTAAAACAGGTCAACAGTTAAGTTAGTTGAATTATAATCCATGTTTTTAAAAATAAACAGATTTGAGGTTTAATTCATACAAAATACACTTTGAGCAACTTTCCACCTTTTTCCTTTTGAGGATTTGTTCTTTTTTTGTTGGGTTAATGGTCTAGAAAACATACAAACTTTCCACTTTTTACCATTGTGACAATAAACTTTTTTTTTCCTATTAAAACAAAACAACTTCTTAATGACTACTATTGTAACCAAATATGCCACGTGACACAGTTAATTACCACAGTTAATTACCACTTAATGACTACTATTTGGTTACAATAATAGTCATTAAGAAGTTGTTTTGTTTTAATAGGAAAAAAAAAGTTTATTGTTACAATAGTAAAAAGTGGAAAGTTTATATGTTTTCTAGACCATTAACCCTTTTTTGTTTTACCTATTTGACATTTTAAGAGATAAAATAAAATCGAAATCCACTTATCAAGTGTTATATGGGAAACATACTTGGCTTTTTCATTACAAGTTAAGGTCAACAAAAAATGAGCAATTCTGAATGCACCAATTGGCAGTCCATAAAAAAAAATATTTAGTCGATGAATTGTTTTTCTGGATCAAACTCGATTCCAAGACATAACATTATTGTTTACTTGCACTATCGAGTTTGATCCTGTGATCATCCAAAGTGTTCCCGTTTACCAAAACTAACTCATATAACCATAGAATTTTCTCGAAAACTAGGATCCAATTATCATGGGTTCATTACATCGTTGATCGCTAGCAACGAACGCATATAATAAGGTGTCATCGAACATTAATTGGCAAACAATTTCCAACTCCTAGATCATTATGGGATTTATATTTTCCAACGCTATTGCAAATATAAACATGTTTTATCCCATCTTATGCCATTGAGTCCAAGATCTCACTTCCTACTCAACTTAAGTGTCTAACTTAAAGAACCGCAAATATGTCCATGTAAGGTCTCACTTAACATAGAGATTTACCTCTCCATCACAATCTAGCCAAGTACTCTCATGACTTAAATTGCAACTTCAAGTGTTCCTTTTAATTAGATGGCATATACCTTAATTTAAAGGGTACTAGTTTTGATTTTATGTGGTCAATCAAATATGTACAAAGATGTCATGCATTCATCTTGTAGCATAAATTTTAATAAAAACGTTTTATTACCAATTCATAAAGATCAAATTATCAAAGTTTTGATTGAGGTATTGGGTTCACCAATCAAGGAATTTAGTGTTAATTATCATCCATTATACCGTACTTTTGCATAAGTGTAAACACTTAGTGTTTGGATAATTACCACCGAAGTGGCGCATGGAATTAAAACTAATTAGCCCTTAAGATGAGCTTGTACTTTTATGGCACTAAGTAACTCCATTCGAACTTCAGGAGGCGGAGAGGACCGGTGGCGCAAACGCATAACCTTAGACATCCATTCGATGTGATTGTGCGCACTTAAATAACCCTTTATAGTTCATTCGAATGGGTGAGCCGTTCGATCATTGTACCAAAGTCACCAATCAATTAAACTATTGAAAACTCAACTCTTCCAAAACAAATCAAATTTCACCATTGTTTAGTCCGTATTATTTTCTATTCAAAATTACCCTTTGCTTAAAAGCATCTAACATAATAAACAAACAAGTAATACCAATAAAAATATAAACAACTAAAACAATGCGCACATAATAAACAATTTATACGTGTAAACAAGTAGCCACATGCAACTTATTCGATAAAACCCTATTAATAATCAATGTCTAGGTTAAATTAACGTATATATTAATTAGGGCTTTCACCTCTCAATTGAAAGTGAGCCACATACATCGACGAATCGATTAAGTAAACCCATAATTAATGATATACCAAATTGCACATAATTGATTCATTAATGTATATAATTGAGTCATCCCAATTCAAGATTTATCATAAATATACATGTGTATAAAACTTAACAATTAATCCAATCTTAACAATTAAATAATAATACAAGCAACTATCCATGACAAACATGCATGTATCATCATGGATATAACATAACAATTATTCAATTAAGTCACAAGATCGCATACAATTCCATGTCACATAACACTTTATTCATGAATTTATCACGTAACAAATATATTAAATCTAGGTTTCGATATTGATAACATAACAATTAATATAAACCCTAAAAAATTTAGAAATCGACTAAAAATTTTAGGTTTCCACCCAAAAAAAAAATTTCGATCAATAATAGATTTTAAAACCAAATTAGGGCAAAAACCTTAACCCTAAAATTAGGGTTTATATAATCATAACCAAAACCCTAGAATAAATCATATCAAACAAAATACAATATCCGTTTTTTACGTGTTTAGTAATGATTTATTCTAGGGTTTTGGTAAACGGACTAAACAATGGTGAAATTTGATTGGTTTTGGAAGAGTTAAGTTTTCAATAGTTTAATTGATTGGTGACTTTGGTACAATGACTGAACGGCTAACCCATTAGAATGAACTATAAAGGGGTTATTTAAGAAGTGCGCATACACACGAAAGGATGTCTAAGGTTATGCTTTTGCGCTACCCGGTCCTCGCCTCTGAAGTTCGAATAGAGCTACTTAGTAAGCCATAAAAGTACAAGCTCATCTTAAGGCGAATTAGTTTTAATTCCATGCGCCACTTCGGTGGTAATTATCCGAAACACTAAGTGTTTACACTTATGCAAAAGTACGGTATAATGGATGATAATTAACACTAAATTCCTTGATTGGTGAACCCAATACCTCAATCAAAACTTTGATAATTTGATCTTTATGAATTGGTAATAAAAAGCTTTTATTAAAATTATGCTACAAGATGAATGCATGACATCTTTGTACATATTTGATTGACCACATAAAATCAAAACTAGTACCCTTTAAATTAAAAATATGCCATCTAATTAAAAGGAACACTTGAAGTTGCAATTTACGTCATGACAAGCACAGCTAGATTGTGATGGAGAGGTAAATCTCTATGTAAAGTCGACCTTACATGGACATATTTGCGTTCTTTAAGTTAGATACTTAAGTTGAGTAGAAGTGAGACCGGACTCAATGGCATAAGATGGGATGAAACATGTTTATATTTTCAATAGCGTTGGAAAATATAAATCCCATAATAATCTAGGAGTTGGAAATTGTTTGCCAATTAATGTTCGACAGATTACCTTATTATATGTGTTCGTTGCTAGCGGATCAACTCGATGTAATGAACCTATGATAATTGGATCCTAGTTTTCAAAAAATACTATGGTTATATGAATATTACCTTGGGTATTTTATTTTCTTGAAAAGTTTAATTATCGAAAATACTAAAATTGAATTTTGCTAATTCTTTAAATGTATTAATGCAACATTAAACCGTAAACGAAGGTTATTCTGTATTGGTAAATTGATCTACACCGTAAGGGTTTTGGTAGAGTCAACTTTACTAAAAGAATAAACCTAGTCCTCTTTTCTAAGAAAGAGAGAGATTCAATCCTATTCTTTTTCATGAATAAAGAAAGGTATGATAGGACAATTAGAATTGTCTAAAATTCTAAAATACATAACTCATAAGAAAATTTTAATAGTTAAGAAAATTGCATATTTCTGAGTTATTAAATTAGAAGCTAGACTAATTACTGTATAATTGGTAAAAGACAAACTAGCATATTTTATCTAGTTGTTGTGTTTTGACCATTTAAAAGTACTACTTACAATTGTTGGAATAGTAGAACTATTAAGAAAGAAATTGCATGCCCAATTTTTCAAGTTAATAGCATTGATGGATAAATTCATCATCTACATAGTAGAATACATTCTTTTAAGTACATTTGTAATTGTTATGTATGGACTTTCTCAAAGGTGTAGGAAGTAAATAATACACTATTTTCTTTCATCGGTTAATGAAACACTTACAATGTTGTCAAATCCGATTGGGAGTGTTGTGTTCTTATTCTTGAATAAGGAATTAATGTAATGATCTCTTATTCGATTAGGAGTTACAAGCTTTGTCATATTGGTAGTAACTCGATTATCTCTAGAATGTCTTACGATAATTACTTTCCACTTGTAGACACTTATGTTTTCAAGGATAGTCATGTACGTTTCCTTATTAGACAATGAAGTGGTTCTACATCTACTAGTTATGCTAATATCAATGACACAATCATATTAGTCACATAAACAAACATATGTCGTGTTGTTTATCTGCTACATGATGTTGTTCCATGCACAAGTGGGAGAAATCTATATTGTGTGCAAGGTACAACATATAAGTATATGATTTAACGGATTCTCTTGACTGCAAGGTAAGAGACTAACGTTCTAACATAACTTGTACATATCTAATTCAAGAAACACTTGGTGTTGCAATTTACGTCATGTCAGAACTTGGCGAGATTTTAATAACAAAGTAAATCTCTATGTAAAGTCAGAACTTGCATGGACATATTTGCAGTTTCTAAATTAGACAAGTATTTAGAACATGTGTCAAAATGATAAATAAGACTACTTCAAATTAAATATTTGTGTATTATTAGAATGACATAAAATTAAATGAAGTAATCTAATCCTACTTCAATTTGTTTATTTATGTATTTTGGAATGACATAAATGAAGAATAATGTAGTCCTACATTATTGTGAAGTAAAATAAATTAACTTGAAATTACTATTGAAAACAGAGTTGTGTTCATAATTACTTTAGTTAAACATGTTTATGATTCATTGTAAAGACATAAACATAAAGTCTTTATAAAGTCTTTTAAGACTTATAATAAAGTAAGACGTTAACTTGTTATGTTTTTTAATTAAGACATATACAAGAAGTCATTGAGTTGATCAATGATTTATAACGTATAATGGGATTATAACAGTTTATGTTTCTTGTTGAGACATGGATATGAAGTAACTTGGTTAAAGAGTACTTGTGTTATAAAGCATGAAATTGGCTTGGAAAGTCTATTATACCATTAAGTTGACTTAGTTGGTAAATAGGTAAGCCAAAAGGAATATGTTTATCTTATATATTGTTAGATTGTCTTACAATATTAATTCTAATGAATACCACAAGTTGATGGTATGTTCAGTTAGGAGAATCAAACTCTATTTGATTTGTTTGATTCATGATAACCATAACTTCTTTCTTAAAAAGTAACAAGGTTAGAAATTGAGTATGGATTGAATATACTCAATATGACTCCAACCTAGAAGATTGATAAAACACCATTTCATTATGGAATGTGATGAATCACATTAAGTTTTAAAATTGAAAATTCTGAATTTGTTAAACTACTTATGAATAAGTTATTAACAACGTAAAGTCAGAAATTATCAATGTGTATTTGTAATGTCCCAAAAAGAGAACAATATATAGATAGTCTATATATTACAAAAGGCAAGTGGGAGTTTTTTATCTTGAAAGATAAAATTACAAGATACATAATCTTCTAAAACACACTAGTAAATATCATGATGAGGTTAGACATGTAAATGATAGACCTCATGATGATGGAATTTTCATTCATAGATCTGCAAGGATATCTCGGATATTTGACTTATATGTTTGAGAAATATGAGTTCTGAGGATTATAGTAAACCTAATAATCATTATGATGGATTACCAAATATTGAATTGGGTAAATAACTCATACTATGAATGTTAAAGATGCTGTCCATAAAGATAATCAATTTTGGAAATTTGGTTTATCTTAATAGTTAAACTAGAGAATGGAAATGAGTTTCTTCAAAGAGATGAAAAACCATAGTGGTTTGAATTTCTATGTAGAAATCATATGGACAATATTGTACACATATTTAATGCATGTTTTATGACAAGATTATTAATCATACTTAAGCAATTAATTGTGATTGAATATTCTTTTCTAGACACATTAAATATATAAAGATGATAATTGTCATACTTGTTTTCATTAATATGAAATATGACAATGGAATATCAAAACTCTTTATTGAGAAATTACTTGAGCGAGGACGGTAAGTAATTGAAAGGTTTTTTGAATTAATATAATCTTTGGTAGTGTACAAAGTGCAATAATTCATGAATGGATAAATGCATGCATCTATGAAATTATTCTTATGTTTAATTATTAAATCCCATTTTCGATTTATAATTAAAATAAGATAAATTTTAAGTATTCCTGAAAGCTAGTGGGAGTATTATGTTAAGTTTCTTAAATCTTATATGTTGTATAACATATAGTAAGTAACATTCCTTGTAAGCTAAATGTTAAGTCTTAGATTGGAATAAAACTTCACTTGTAAGATTTAAGAATTAAAACATACAACCTTGGAATATATGTTTATTATTAATAAACATGTGCAGTAAAATAAATAATTCTAATAAAACATGATATATGGATAAATATCTTTTGACAAGATAGAATATGAATGAATTCTAAGTTTGACCTGTAGATTCATCATGTACATCATGTTGTGTATTCAAATTGTTGTATCATTCTTGAATGATAGATGATTTGACAACATTGATATCTAATTAAAAGTTATTAGATAACTTGTGTAATGAATATTCTAAAAGAATTACATCCTCAGCCTGGAATTGCTCCTAGATTCTATGGATGAACAATATGTCAAATGTTGTGAAAATTGTCATCAGCTTTAAACTTGAAAGTTAGGAAAGCATCAAACATTACATAATGAGATATTAAAGTTTACGGAGTTTTAATAAGCATATTGTTGTTTGTATACAATGATGCTGGTTTAATTGAGATGACACTCAATACTAGTCATGGTAGGATTTCATCCTTGATAATGACCATGTGAACTAGTTGTGCTAATAAGAGCACAGTTGCATTATACATTAAAAGAATAAGAATACTTTAAACTTTAAAAAGTTTAAATTGTCATAAATTGGTGAAAGAGGATGTCACACACTTTATGAATTATTATGTGGGTTGGTGAATGCACACGTACAAGAACTTCACTAATTGAATTCTTGAAATAAGTATTCTCAAAATTATGATAGATCAAGTTGGTTGATTTATGTCTAGTCAACAAGTATGATTGTCATTACTTGAGGCATAATTCATCAACTGGAATTTTCATGCATTGATCTATTTGGTATTTGGATAAGGGATGTTAAACAATTGTTATAATAAATCAAATACTTGGTATGTTTGATTTTATAATATATTGTATCCTATATTTGCATGTTTAATCCGTGAATAAATTTATTTATTCTAAATCGTCTGTTGTCAATTAATGATATGGGAGTATCATTAAACTAAGACAAATCTGAGATATGGTCGAATATACTTGAAAGTATATTGATGAGAATGCATACCATTTTCGGATGATATTCAATGAATTGAATATAGGACTTATCCCAACTACATAATTTACTTTATGGATATTGTTGTTAAGTAAATTATGAATAGTTATCCTCGGACTTGAGATACCGGATAAGTGTCATGAATGTAGTGCACTACGTGGAGCAACTTAACGCTATCGTGGCGGTAGTTATAAGGGTTGTTTCACGAAGTGTTGCAAAGTTCGTGGGTTATTCTCGTAGTCAAGATAGAATTTGTTCCTTCAAATTTATTTTGGAGTTTAATCTTCTTGGGCCCTCGTAGGGTTGACAAGATGTTTGCATGGCCATGCCCAAAGTTCTCCCCGAATATGTTCGGAAGATTTGGTAATCTTGCTCAATCACTAATAACGAGAAGCAGAATGGTTGAATAAAGAATGACTTAATTCCATATCTTTATTTAACATGGTATTAGAAACAAAGGATAATAATAATGAGAAATCATTAAAAGGTTTTCCAGGATCCTTGCTCGAGTTGTACTAGAGGCATCGAAGTGTTGCTAGACGCTAACCGAATGTGATCACTCTATTAAGATATATCCAAGTGGGAGCTGTTGGTTTTATGGATATAAATTAGTAGATGTGAGTTAGGATCGAACTCGAGACTATGGGATTGCACACTTTACGTATGAGAATTTAAAGTTAATAATTAAATATAAATGTTGTATTTATTTATTTATTAAACGAAATAACTAACGAACGTTAAGTAATTAATGTAATGGACTAACGGGCGTTAAAGGTATTTGGAAAAGGACTTAATTGCAAAGATTGGGAAGGTTCCGGAATCCCTATGGGATGTCATGAACTGATCGGCCCAAAGAGAAAAGGAAACAACCTCAACTTGTTCACCAAGTTTAGTTGGGTATATATACAAGGCTAGGGGTCTTGTTTTTCCATCTCTTGTGCTCATTAGCTAAACCCTAAAAATAGTTTTGTGTGTGTTTTTCTTCTCCAAACCGGTCGAACACCTTTGTGGGTGTCGATCCATTACTTTTCCACAAACCAAGTTATTTGTTTGATAAAACTAGCATTACTTTAATTCGGTTTAGTGCGTGTGTACAAGAACATAGTAATAACATACTTTTGTTATTATCTTGGATTGAATTACAAAGCAGTGAGGGTAATTCTTATAATCCTATAAACCCTAATTAGGGTTCATCCTAATTGCTAGTTTGTGGATTTGATTCTTGTTCGGCTAGAATCAAGTAAGGTACGTATATTTTATTCTTTAGTTAATTAATTATTCATTATATGTTCCTATACGCTTCCGCACTTACTTTGATGTTTATTGTTTATATTTATGATTTGTCATGTTATATAATTCCAACACGTTCCACGTGTATGCTTAGCACATTTGTTGTGTTGAAGCACATGTCAAAAGATGCTACAGATGCAACTCTGGTAATTTTTCTGGTTGCAGCCTCGGCAATGTAGGCTGATCGAAGTAAAAGCATTGTTGATTTAGCTCTGGAGGACCGTGCAAGGGCTATCCCACCTCGGCACCTTGACTATCGATTTTTACCAACAAGGGGCTCAATGGTATGGCTTTTTTTTTTTTTTTTTTTTTTTTTTTTTTTTTTTTTTTAATTACATTTACTAAGGTGATCAAAATCATTGTTGAAGATATAAGATAAAACTAAAGAGCCAACATTTAATATATGATCTTAACACATGATATGCTACAAGCATGTAAGAAACCATCATACAGAAGTTACGAAAAAGCACTTTTTTAACACAAGATAGTATGTAAACAAATGGAAGAAACCCTAGCAGAATCATGAATTGGATTTTTAATATGAAAGTCGTAAAACATAGAAAAGAACAAAGAAGAAGCAAAATTCTCATAGCGCCAGTCATCCACAAATATCAAACGATGTTACTCGACCAGGGAATCTATAAGTGAAAGCCAATCCAATGGGAAGTTATAAGTGAATGCAAATATTATGTTACAAGAAAAGCTTAGATAGTGAAATAACATCATTGATGTTGTCATCACCTCCGTCACCATCACCATCACCCTCACCAGTGCCATGTGGAGATACAAGGCTCTTCACAAATACATGCTTATCATAATTATAATTACATTCCGAATATGTGGATAACCGGATATGCTCATAACTACCGAATCCGTGGGGATGATAATGCTTCTCACCAATACAGGAACACCTGAACCTTCTTCTAACAGCCATATGTGAACATGACCAGACAAGAAGCGTATGTCAGGAAAGTAATCCATCGTTGTTTTGTTTGCATCATAACCAGGTGTTGGTAACTCCCTTTCCCAAGACACTTGTACATTAATTGTCGTTTCTCATTACCCGTATCTCAATGAATCGCCCCATTGAATAGGATATTGATCAATCCAATTTTGGTAGGGGGATTTCTTTTAAAACCTCTTTCGATAAATCAAAAGAAACAATTACTAGTTGCTTGTTCTCTCGATCCAACGAAATCCAATGAATCGCCCCATTGAATAGGATACCATTCCGATTCGTATAAAAATAACCCAAATAATCTACAACAACTGTTCTCCAAAAATTTGATTTTAAATTTAACATTTTAAAAACATACTTGTCAATGTCATTATGTTTAGTCTTGAACCCTGTTACAACCTTGAAATCATCTATGGATGAATCATAGCCAAAACCTGACACGCAATACTCTCGACTAATGTTTTTTAGTTCTTTCACCTCGCGAGTAAAGTGATTAACGACTAAAAAATCAGTATAGTAACGAGAGATGCATACAAGACCATTAGAAGAACCAACAAGTTGACACTCATACATACTAGTACCACCACTGGAAACAATGATTTTTGCATCTCCAATTTCATTAGTATTCTTATTGAGAGTGTAGCTAAGCTGAGATTTAATAAAACGATCACTTGAGATTAAGGAATTCCAAGACTTACATACACTTTTGCATCGGATGAGATCGTTTACTTCCAATCTTAGAAGTATCTCTTTATGAATATTAAGGCCAGGCTCTGTCATTGAATCCTTTGCTCTTAACCAAAACGAAAAAAATAAATAAATATGTATGCTAATCGTATCTAGGTTTGGAATTGAATGAATAAAACGTAAAGTCGACATCTCCTTTTATACTTGATATTCTCTTAAGTATAGTAATAATATAACACTCGTATATTTTCTTTACCTATTGTATTCTTTTGATTATCTTTGACAAATTTTTTTGCAAGTTTTCTTAATTCAAATTATTTTTTGAATATTTTTTAAATAAAAAATTAATACTAATATTAATTAAATAGTTAAATAAATAATAATAAAAAATCAGCGGTTAAATTCGTAATACCCAACAAACCACAGGGACCATACTTAAACATAAGAGGGTACTTACGTCATTTCAACCATCTAAACATTCACTTGACGGCCAAACTAACAAAAAAAGTGGTCAAAGGACCAAACTTGTAATGGGTCAAAACCATACGGAAAGGATCTAGGGACTAAATTGTGAAGTCTGAAAAACCACAAATATCAAACGATGTTACTCGACCAGGGAATCTATAAGTGAAAGCCAATCCAATGGGAAGTTATAAGTGAATGCCAAATATTATGTTACAAGAAAAGAGTAGATAATGAAATAGCATCATTGATATTGCCATCACCTCCGTCATCATCACCGTCACCATCACCGTCATCATCACCGTCATCATCACCGTCACCATCACTGTCATCATCACCGTCACCATCACCCATGCCATGGGGAGATACAAGGCTCTTCACGAATACATGCTCATCATAATTATAGTTACATTCCGAATATGTGGATAACCGGATATGCTCATGATGTTCACTGTGGGGATGATCAATGCTTCGCACCAATACCGGAGCACCTGAACCTTCTTCTGACAGCCAAATGTAAACAAGACCAGATAAGAAATTTTTGTGGGGAATGTAATAAAAGGTTAGTTTGTTTGTGTCATAACTAGGTGGCAGTAACATCCGTTCCCAAGGCACTTGTACATTGTCGTTTCTCATTACCCATATCTCAATTTCCTCTATGTTTATATTTGGAAAACCAAAGACGCATAGACGGTCTTTCATAGTCCCCAATTTCCATCGACCATCCAATTTTGGCAGGGGGATTTCTTTAAAGACCTCTCTGGATAAATCAAAAGAAACAATTACTGATGGCTTTTTTTCCCAATCCAACCAGTGAAACGCCCCATTGCATAGGATACCATCCCCAACGAAATTAAATAATTCATCCTCGTCTACAAATAATTCCCTCCAAATGTTTGTCTTCAATTCTAACACTTGAAAATGTAAGTAGTCATTAGGTAGATAGCGGTATCCTATTATAACCTTGAAATCATCTATAGATGAATCATAACCAAAACCTGACAAATATACACAATGCTCCCAACCACTTTGAGGAAGTTTTCTTAGTTTTTTCACCTCGCGAGTAGAGGGATTAACGACTAAAAAATCAGTTTTGCAACGAGATTGACGAGAGATGCATACAAGACCATTAGAAGAACCAATAAGTTTACAATAACCTTTACTCGAACAAAAACAATCATCAATACACATACTACGAGCGCCATGGGAAACAAAGATTCTTGTATCTCCAATTTCATTAGTATGTCTCCTACTGAGAATGTGGTCAAGATGAGAGTTAATAAAACCAGGACTTGATATTAAGGAATTCCATGACTTACATACACTTTTGCATCGGAAGAGATCTTTAACTTCCAATCTTAGAAGTATCTCTTCTTGAATATCAAAACCAAACTCTGTCATTGAATCCTTTGCTATAAACCAAAACGAAAAAAATAAATAAATATGTATGCTAATCGTATCTAGGTTTGGTATTTGAATGAATAAAAACGTACAGTCGACATCTCCTTTTATACATTCACATTGTCGGTTACTTAGGGTATATAAATAAACGGGCCTTGTGTTTTTTTTTTCTGTGTATGCGGCCTGCATTATAGCTGCATTATAGGTTAATTCTCTCTTACCTATAGTAATGATTCCATAAAAAGGTGTTACTTAGGGTAAATAAACACCTTGATTTTGGGTGTCTTTTGACATCAGCCATTGTCCACCGGCAACTCTCTTGGCCTAATGGGGCACCAACTGGAGTGAGCACGAGCCAAGACTCGGACCCCTGAGCTCTTATTCCACAAAGTCTCTCCAGTGTGCCTATAGATTTTGCGGAGGTAGGTACCTATATGAAGCAAAAGCGAATGTGACTTGAACTTGAGTCAATTGACTCAAGCATAAATGGTCCAAACATTAGACTAATGATCCATTGATTACCTATACTAATGATAAATAACTTGCTAGTATTTTTCTGAATTGAACATTCTTTTCACCCCAATATTTAAGTCATCAAAAGTACATTTGACTTAAAATATTAACGAAAAATTCTGTTGAAAAATATTCAAAAAAAAGCAAAAAAGTTTTCTAAAAAACTTATTTCAAAAATATCTTTGAGTTTTTATCTTGAAATTTTACAACAATATTAAAAAAAACAAAATAAATTGTGTTTTTTATTATTTTTGACAAATATTATTTTTGCAAGTTTTCTTAATTCAAATTATTTTTTGAATATTTTTTAAATAAAAACTTAATACTAATAGTAATTAAATAGTTAAATAAATAATAAAAAAAATCAGCGACTAAATTCGTAATACCCAACAAACCACATGGACCATACTTAAACATAAGAGGGTACTTATGTCATTTCAACCATCTAAACATTCATTTGACGGTTAAACTAACAAAAAAATTGTCTAAGGACCAAACCTATAATGGGTCAAATCTATGGGGAAAGGATCCGAAAAAAAAAAGTCTAGAGACTAAATTTGTGAAATCTGAAAAACAACAAAGGCCATATATGTAATTATTAGGACTATGTATACAACATTTTTAACAAGTCATTAAGTAGCCGTTTGGTTTGAGTATATAGGAATCAATGAATCACATTCATTCCACATAAAATGTTTGGTTGGAGACTTGATACCAAAGAATGATAGCAACAATGATAGATCCATAATAGTATGAGGATGCGTTTGGTATAGCATCTGGAATCACAATCGGTATGATATTGATTAGAGGGTAGTATGGGATTGAGAATACCGATTCCATTTCTATTGTTTGGTGCGAACTTTAGGGTATGTTTATCACATGTTGTTTTTAGAAAGGCATATGTTTTCATATGTTAGTGGTGGGTCCCACGGGTATGAGGTAGAAAAGGTGCCTACTCCCTCCTATGAGTCTATGGGCATCAAATGATAGTTTCATTCCCCAACTTAGTAACCAAACATTTGCAATGATAATCATTGTGATTGATGCATTCCGATAGTGGTGTACCAAACGCACCCGAGTTAGTGACTTTTCTCTACAATTCCAGTGAGGTCCATATTTACTAACTTTATAACACTTTACAAGTTATATTTTGTATTTTAAATGATATATTTTATTTTATTTTGCTATTGAATAAGCCTTTTTAAAAGTGATGCCTATACCTTCAACTTTATACCAAACAATAACAATGACAATGATACTTTTGATATGATATATCCTTGTAATCAAAATCATACCTATAGTGATTTCGAGTTGCATACCAAACGCACCCTAAATAGTTGTACCCATGTGGTATCCAACACTTGCTTCTGCCTAAAAGTCGAGACAAACTCACGGAGAGATATTTTGAAAGGTTTTAACAATAATTTCAATGCAGTAATTTATCATTGATACGTCGTTCATTGGATAAACACTGCAATTCAAGTCCATTTCATGTACCCCGTAGTTAATTTTAGTTCTCAATAATCGGATTCTCAAACACTAAGTTCACGAGTTTGGTTTAATGAAGAAAAGAAAATAAGAGGGAAGAAGATGGTGTTCTCAAGATTGTTAATCGGAGAAGAGAAGAGAAGAGGGAAGAAGATATAAGCTATTTTGGTTCCATGATTTGGGAAGAAGAAGGAGGAAGGAAAGTGGGATTACTTCTCTTCTCTTCTCCTTTCTTTTCTTTTAATGAAGATCTCGCGAATTGCGAAAATGAACCTTTCAACATATTTATACATATGTTTAGGCATAGTACAAGTGACGACCACCACTTCGACCATGAGATGGAATTGGTGAAACCCTTATCATTGGAAAATTTTTCTACATTCAATTAAATAAGGCCATTAGTCACTAGCAGCCCTTAATGACTTGTCTAACATAAAAAGTCAGATTTCATATTGTATTATTGTTCATACTAGTTGCTTAGAAAGTGGACATCATATTGATGTTTGTTGTTTAGTTATTTATTATATTCAAACTTTTTATTTAACAATCACTACGAAAATGGTTAAAATGCATAAATATGTAAAGTATAGATTCAATGTTACACATAGTACAAGTGACGACCATCACTTTGACCATGAGACGCAATTGAAACCATATTCTTTACGACCCTTATCATTGTCAAATTTTTGTACATTCAATTAAATAAGACCATTAGTCACTAACAACATTTAGTGACTTGTCTAATATAAAAAGTCAGGTTTCATATGTATTATTGTTCATACTAGTTGCAGAGAAGATACACATCATACTGATGTTGTATTGTTATTTGCTATATTCAAACTTTGAATATAGCAAATTTGAAATATATGACTATCAAGAACCATTGTCGTGCTTTACATTGACATCATATTGAAGGTTTTATTTATAGTTTTGATGGATTAGCTTTACCATCGATCCATTTCAATGGGTGAAAATGTAACTCGGGTCCGTTTCATGCAGTTAATCTCAGTTCACAACACAAATCTTTCAACATTGTTTATACATATGCATTGATAGATAATCTCTATACACATACAGAGAAACGGCAAAAAAAAACTCGATTTAAACAACGGTAAAACATGTATAAGACGACAAACACGACATATACCTTTGCAAATACTTGCAATCCACAAAACATTGTATCATACCGCCCCTATATATCAAATGCAAAAGCCTTTTTAACAAACAAAGTTCCATAAGCCACAAGAACGACAAGGCGTGAAAGTGACGACCAAATGAAAAGCAAAACTTGCACCGGTATTCCAACCTCACGATACAATTTAATCATCACCTCATGCGATAAAGATCAAAACACAAACACGAGATCTTAAATTAGAATAGATGCACAAAACAAATGGGTTAAATAACGAGTTAGCACAAAACTTTGTATATGCAAATGAAATCGGTCAAGTTGAACCACCAAAGTATTTATTTTGACGTAAATGTGGCGTATCAAATATGATTCCAACAGTCAACGATTAAGTTTAAGTTGAGAAAAGCGATGCAAGATGAATGCCTCAATTGGCGATCCATAATTTAATCATTTTTGAGAAAAACAAAATTGTTTAAAAAGTTGATGAATCGTTTTTATAGTTTCGATGATTTACACAAAATTGTGTGCCCTATATATCAAGAACCATTGCCGTGCTTTACATTGACATCATATTGAAGGTTTTACACACTTGTCTTTTTTATTTGCGTACTCACTGTACAAGTTATTAAATCAAGATATAAATATAAGGGCAAATTGCATAAAAGTGTACCCAACTTATATTCAATTTCAATTTAATGTACTCTACTTTTTTCTTCAATTTAATGTACTCAACTTATTTTTATTGCAATGTAAGACATATAACGGTTTCGGTTATTTTATGATGAAAAAATTACATGTTTCGTCCCTATGGTTTATCGATAACATTCGTAGTCCTATTTCATTTAATTCGCCCGGACAAATGTTTTCGTCCGTTTTATAGGTTTCATACGTTTTGTCAATTTTTATCGTTAACTTTTTAAAGAAATTAAAATTTAAAAAAAATTACAATTTAAAAAAATAAATTTTTTTTTTAAAACAATAAAATTTTAAAATTTATTTAAAAAAAAATTAAAAAAAAAACTAAAAAGTTTTTAAAAAAATTAAAATTTAAATAAAAAGTTTTTATCCAGATTTTAAAAAAAATAAAATTTTAAAAAATTTAATCTTTTAAGTTAATTTTTTAAAAAATTAATTTTTAAAAATTTTATTGTTTTAAAAAAATTATTTTTTTAAATTGTAATTTTTTTAATTTTAATTTCTTTAAAAAGTTAGCGTGTAAAAATTGACAAAGCGTATGAAAACCTATAAAACAGACGAAAACATTTGTCTGCGAATTAAATGAAATAGGACTACGAATGTTATCGATAAACCATAGGGACGCAACATGTAATTTTTCATCATAAAATAACCGAGAAATCTATATGTCTTACATCGCAATAAAAAATAAGTTGAGTACATTAAATTGAAGAAAAAAAAAGTAAATACATTAAATTGAAATTGACTATAAGATGATACACTTTATGCAATTACTTCTAAATATAATAGACAGATTTAAAATGTTCCAATCAAAAATTAAAGTCGCTAAATGATATTACTAAAGTAGACAAAACAAAAACATAAACACCCCCTTTATCACCTGACTCACATTAGCAGAGACCCTCAAATGGTTAAATCACCAGATAACCCTTTCAAACATCATTTCTTTCTCTCTTTTTCTCTCTCACACACACATTTCTCTCTCTTCAAAAATTCATCATCTTCTTCATCCTTTCAAACCTAAAAAACACAAATTATGCGTTTCTAATCCATTCAATTTCAATCAAATTAACCATCACCATCACAAAATTCACCTCCACCCCATAGAAAGAATTAATCCAAAACCCTAAAAACCTAAAGTGTCCAAAAATGAGACGTCAATTGATTCGACGAAAAACTTGGAAAAATACAACCCTCGACAGTTCGCCCCTGAAAACTTAGTGCATATTAATGAACATAAGTCACAGATAAAGAAATTGCATTTTTACCCTCGAACGATTAATGATCATCCTGCAACCGACTACAAACCATTTATAGATCAGCTTGTACAAAGATTGGAAGTTGATCGATACAACGAGTGGATCAGTTGTTCATAGATATGGGGTACTAAAAGCGTTCTCTCTTTTCTTTGAGATGCTTCAATTGATACATAAATGGGCTTCACAATGGGTTGGATCTTTATGAAATCGGTTCCTCATTTATGTATCCATTGAAGCATCTCAGCAAAAGAGAGAACGGTTTTAGTACCCCCTATATCTATGAACAATCTGATCCACCCATTGTATCGATCAACTTTCAATCTTTGTTCAAGCTGATCTATAAATGGTTTATAGTCGGTTGCAGGATGGTCATTAATCGTTCTAGGGTAAAAATGCAATTCTTTTATCTGTGACTTATGTTCATTAAGATGCACTAAGTTTTCGGGGGCAAACTGTCGAGGGTTGTATTTTTCCAAGTTTTTTGTCGAATCAATTGACGTCTCATTTTTTGACACTTTGGGTTTTTAGTGTTTTGGATTAATTCTTTATATGGGGTTGAGGTGAATTTTGTGATGGTGATGGTTAATTTGATTGAAATAGAATGGATTAGAAACGCCAAATTTGTGTTTTTTTTTTGTTTGAAAGGATGAAGAAGATGATGAATTTTTGAAGAGAGAGAAATGTGTGTGTGTGTGAGAGAGAGGAGAGAAAGAAATGATGTTTGAAGGGTTATATGATGATTTAACCGTTTGAGGGTCTCTGCTAATGTGAGCCACGCGATATATGGGGGTGTTTCATGTTTTTGTTTTGTCTACTTTAGGAATATTATTTAGCGACTTTAATTTTTGATCGGAACATTTTAAATACCAGTTCTATTATATTTATATCCTGTTTTAATAACTTGTATAATGAGTGCGCAAATAAAATACACAAGTGTGTAACTCATCTCCATTTCAATGGGTGAAAATGTAACTCTGGCCCGTTTCATGCAGTCAATCTCAGTTCACAACACAAATCTTTCAACATTGTTTATACATATATGCATTGATAGATAATCTCTGTACACATACACAGAAACGGCAAAAGCTCGATTTAAACAATAGTAAAACATGTATAAGGCGACAAACACGATTATCACTACTTGCTAAAAGGGTGCGAAGAAGCAAAAACACACGCAGCAGCTATATAAGATGTACTAGCTTAAGAAAAGCATATATAAAATGCAACGTTAAATCTCTGAACACTTCAGGTTATACGAATCAGAAGCTACAAACATGACATATACCTTTGCAAATACTTGCAATCCACAAAACATTGTATCATACACGCCCCCTATATATCAAATGCAAAAAGCCTTTTTAACAAAGTTCCATAACTGCTCGCACCAGCCACAAGAACGACAAGACGTGAAAGTGACCTACCCAAATGAAAAGCAAAACTTGCCGCTGGTATTCCAACCTCACGATACAATTTAATCATCACCTCATGCCTGATAAAAGATCAAAACACAAACACGAGGTCTTAAATTAGAACAGATGCAGCAAAACAAATGTGTTAAATAACAGGTTAGCACAAAACTTTTTATACGCAATGAAATCTGGTCTAGTTAAATGTGGCGTATCAAATATGATGACAACAGGTCAGCAGTTAGTTGAACAATAATCCACGTTTTTTTTTTTTTTTTTTTTTTTTTTTTTTAAATAATTAAATAAATAGATTTGAGGTTTTATTCATACAAAATACACATTGAGCAACTTTCCACCTTTTTCCTTTGAGGAATTGTTCTTTTTTTGTTTTACCTATTTGACATGTTAAGAGATAGAATAAAATCGAAATCCACTTATCAAGTGTTGTATGGGAAACATCCTTGGCTTTTTCATTACAAGTTAAGGTCAACAAAAAATGATCAGCAAGTTCTGTACAAACTGATGCAATATGAATGCACCAATTGGCAGTCCATAAAAAAATTATTTAAAAAGTCGATGAATTGCTTTTCTGGATCAAACTCGATTCCAAGACATAACATTATTGTTTACTTGCACTATCGAGTTTGATACTGTGATCATCAAAGTGTTCCGTTTACAAACCTAACTCAATTGGCGGAAATGGGGTTCCACGTGTATGCTTAGCACATTTGTTGTGTTGAAGCACCGTCAAAGGATGCTACAGATGCAACTCTGGTAATTTTTCTGGTTGCAGCCTCGGCAATGTAGGCTGATCGAAGTAAAAGCATTGTTGATTTAGCTCTGGAGGACCGTGTAAGGGCTATCCCACCTCGGCGCCTTGATTATCGATTTTTACCAACGTGGGGCTCAATGGTATGGCTTAACACATAAGATATAAGATCTAAAATCATTGTTGAAGATATAAGATAAAACTAAAGAGCCAATAATTAATATGATCTTAACACATGATATGCTACAAGCATGTAAGAAACCACGCATCATACAGAAGTTACTAAAAAGCATTTCTTTAACACAAGATAATATGTAAACAAATGGAAGGAACCCTAACAGAATCATGGATTGGATTTTTAATATAAAAGTCGTAAAACATAGAAAAGAACAAAGAAGAAGCAAAATTCTCATAGCGCCGGTCATCCACAAATATCAAACGATGTTACTCGACCAGGGAATCTATAAGTGAAAGCCAATCCAATGGGAAGTTATGTTACATGAAAAGAGTAGATAATGAAATAACATCATTGATATTGCCATCACCTCCGTCATCATCACCGTCACCATCACCGTAACCATCACCGTCATCATCACCGTCATCATCAATTATTATCATCATTTGTCATCATCAACGTAAGATATTAGTTTTCACATACACATCAAACCATATCAACAAGGTGGCGTATAAGTGGAATTCTAGAGAGAGAAAGTTAGAGGTTTAGGGAACTTAGTGAGAGAAAGTGAAAGATATTATTATGAGCTCCAACTCTCTACCTTGGAAGGTAGAGTATTTATAGTCTTACATAAATCGCCACACATCGGGTGTGGATCGGGCATACAGGTGGGTAAAGACCGTCCGTCCTCCACGGTGTTACTTAACTAAATACTACTTAACATAAAGAACTACGACTACGAGCTTTCTAACGATTACATATACTTGAGGTGACCGACTCTTTAGTACACGAATTTCTAATTCCTAACAATCTCCCCAAGGAGGTCACCTCAATCATGTACCAAAATTACATTGAATACAACTAGATAATACATTAACAATTGATCTTGCATTCTTGATGTAGTCCTTTGCTCTAAGCTCGTAGTCATTGATTCTTCTCATTGCATGTTTGGTTACTCCAAGTGGAGGTCTTTTCTTGATCCGCGTGATAATAAATTTGAGCCATCATTTGAGATCATCGACTAACAAATATCTCGACACATCCTTTGTGGTGTTGGCATTATGTGATGTTGTGACTTTAGGACCGACATGCTCACATTCGGATCATGATATCTTCTCATCGAGTAGCGGAAGCATTTGTTGAATCATGATATTGGCAGCAGTAGCGAAGCATGGAGTGAAAATATCGAGTCATTGATGCACTAATCATGATTTCTTCGAGATGAATGTGTTAAGTGAGCATGCGGCTATGGATTGACCGCTTCATTCGATCATTTCGCAAGCGTCGGTACTCGCATACAACGATTAGCAATAAATCGCACGAAAGTGTCTTTGATCACTTCGTTGAATTGAGGTACACGCCCACGGTTCCCGTTGATCGATACATGTCTTACTGTGATCGGTATAATTCGGAAGAATTTCCTTGACGAGGTTTCGCGGTTGCTCTAGTTGTTCTCAAACCGGAACATCTCAAAGAAGATAACACGGAGTGAGTGAACCGGTAATTTTAAGTCCACCGATTGATGAAAAGAGATTTGAAAAACAATCGTGTATTGCTCAATAGAAATTGTTTTGCAATACAACGAAGGTTTTATTGAAAATCAATTATCAATCATAAAACACCTTTTGGTTTGAAAAATGAGTACACGGTCGATGTGCTAAAGAAAAGAGTTGTTAAGTACAAAGACCGGTTTTCAAAGGTATCCGTCAATCCATAACTTTGAACCGGGATTGATTCAAGAGATTGAATCGCCCCATTGTTTCATTCGGTTGTCACATGGTTGGTCTATAGAATAGATCTCACATGCCACCTACCGAGAGCTTGTTTGATCTTAAACCTATGATTTGAAATGTGATCAACTTATCTCGATGTGCGGGTTCCTCTAGTATGTGCAAAACTCTCTCAAACCTCGAGGCACATATTGAGGGGAGCAAATTTATGGAAACCTCATCCTTCCGAAATGCTATATCTACTTGATTTGATGTGGGAAGTGATGTTGATATCTTTAGAAAATGGTAATCAAAGAAGTTAATTCTTTCTCTTGCCTCCGTGTGAAAAATGAGTACACGGTCGATGTGCTAAAGAAAGAGTTGTTAAGTACAAAGACCGGTTTTCAAAGGTATCCGTCAATCCATAACTCGAACCGAGATTGATTCAAGAGATTGAATCGCCCATTGTTTCATTCGGTTGTCACATGGTTGGTCTATAGAATAGATCTCACATGCCACCTACCAGAGCTTGTTTGATGTTGGCTCGAAGGCTTTCCATCTTCATAGTGAATATGTATTCACATCACTCGGATATTCGCAATACCACAAGGATAATGCGTAGGAATCAAGATATAATCTCTCTTTCCACATTGTGTGAAGCAGAGAGTTTTCATTGAAAGTGTCCTAATGAGATTTATAGATGATCTCATGGCTCTAGACTCAATTTGTGCATATTTGGATCTGTCTGGGAGACTAGGGAGAGGGTCTCCTTCTTCAATATCAACAATCTCTAAGAGAAGTCGATAGATAATGTCGGTTCCCGTGAGAATGAAACAAGTCCTTTTAAGAGGAACTTGAGTGGTTTGGAAAGTTGAAGTGCAATGCGTCCTTTGGGTCCATGACGTCTTGTCTTCAATACCGATGTTACCATCGTTAGCATATGAAGTGAACCGGTTTACGCCCTAAGGTTGAATAAATGGAGGGCTATTTGTTTTCACCCTTTCCTCATTCAATTCTTTTAATTCTTCAACCCCTTCAAAGCTTACCGAGACTTCATAGCTAGAACCTTGTTGGGTTTATTCCATGACTAGCTCGGTCTTAGTCCGCACTCTTCCCATATCTCATTTTTCTCCTTTTATCATCATACCTAAGGACTTCTACACTAACTAGTGGATTGTCCACTGGTAGATCCCTCCGGTTCGGCGGATCATGGGAACACATACCTAACCTTATCATCCTTATATCACCGTACATAAAGTAGAGTTGGTCGGTCTATTTGGTATTGTTCATACGCCATTGGAACCAATTGAAAACCATTTGAAAATCAATTCGGATACTTGTGATATATTATCAAAGCATTTTGTACTGAATTGTTTTGATATTTTAAACGAGAACTCCCCTCAACATGTGCATCAAGTATTTGAAAATGTTTTGCACACGGAGGCAAGAGAAAGAATTAACTTCTTTGATTACCATTTTCTAAAGATATCAACATCACTTCCCACATCAAATCAAGTAGATATAGCATTTCGGGAAGGATGAGGTTTCCATAAATTTGCTCCCCTCAATATGTGCCTCGAGGTTTGAAGAGTTTTGCACATACTAGAGGAACCTACACATGAGATAAGTTGATCACATTTCAAATCATAGGTTTAAGATAGATGCTCCCCTCAACATGTGCATGGAAAATTTGAAATCGTTTGTCACATGTGGGAAGGACGACATGTACATCCTTATAAAACCATTTACGAATTATCGGTTTAAATCCAATTTAAATCACACATTCTCCCCGATCACAATTATCAAATCATTTGAGATTTGTGATCTCTTATAGATTTAAATTGATTTTGAAAGCTTTTAAGGAGAATTGTGACTTGATTATGAAGCGTTTGAGCGATAAGGATCGGATTTAAGACTTTAAACTCCATTGATAAAACATGCATGTATATCTTTTGAAAACAATTTAATGCCAAATAACTTTTTAATTTAATTGAAATCATTCTCCCCTCAATCAATGACATAGGTTGTTGATTGAGAGATAGAGATTTTGACAAATAAGTCTGATGATTATCAAAAATAGAGACCGAGTTATTTTTCAAAGCGGTTAGTTTTCGGCGAGATAAATGTTTATAGAATCGAGCATGGAATTTGAAAACATGATAAAGTATGGCTCTGTTCTTTCTTTAAAAAGCGGAGTTCTTGCTGAAATGACAATAAACCATTGTTTCTCTTTCTCTCATTTTTTTTTTTTTTTTTTTTTTTTTTTTTTGATTTTTTTTTTTTTAAAATTCGAACAACATCTAAAGTCCGTGTCATTCTTTGAATGACAACATCAAAACCGTAGATATTATCGAATCGAGAGAAGCAAGACAAAATGACAATATTTTTGAAGATTTTTGAATTTTTCAAATTTTTTATGGATTTTGAAAGTTTTATATTTTCTATTTGATTTTGAGGGTTTTATAATTTTGTATTTTGATTTTTGAATAGATTATATACAAAGATAGATGAAGATAGACCTTTACTCTTCGTCTTCCTCCTGAAGACGTTTGAGTGTTTCTGGTTGAAGGCTTTTCAAGCCAAGACGCGGAAGAATAAACTCAAAACGTTCTCTTGGAAGAGCTTTGGTGAAGATGTCAGCTAACTGGTATTCAGACCTCACAAAATAGAGTTCCACCACACCTTTTTCAACTTGTTTTTCAAAGTTTTCAGATTAGAAAAGTCTCTCAAGAGTTTTGATTCCTTTGCATTAACTTCTTGCTTACGCATTTTCACATTTTCTTGAAGTTCTTGTTTTTGCTTATTTGTTTTAGAAAGTTTTTCTTGCAAGGAATTTAATTCTTGTTTCAATACTTCTTCTAAAGTTACTTTTTCTAATGATTGTCGTGCTTGGTCATCCATTTCACGCTCACGGTGGTCAACTCAAATTTTGCCGTTGTTCATAAATAGCAACACGTTCTTTATAGGCATTTAGTTGAAATTACAGAATCATCGAGGCACATGCGGTGTATTCATCAAAAACATAGTCATTGTTGATGCGAAGATGCATCACTTGGTACACCTTCACTTTCACTTTGTTTCACGTATTGATCATATGGGATAATATCGATATTACCCATATTTTCAACATTGATTCAATAGTTTCGATTGATTGTACTTTGTCATGCATATGTTGCACATCGACATTATCGTATAGTTTTAATACCTCGAGATGAGTTTGTCTTGGGATGGGCCACTAGTGGTGAAGAAGAGACCTTGGGAGAAACCATTGGAGAAATGCTAGCCATAAAAATTGTGTGTCTGGTGGGTCCATCATCCACATCAGTCGTATGCATCACAATCGGCGACTTGAAAGGCATTCGATGATTGTGACCTATCTCACGAATAAGCCGCTCATCTACATCTCGCATCATAGGTCTTGGCATTGCCCTCGAAGAAACAACAATTCCTCTTCATCCAAAGCGGCACCATTGTCACGAGCTTGTGCGTGACATCTTATCTCTGAAATGTCGGCGATACGTGGACGCTTTGGAGATGTGCGGTTCCTTGCAATGTGTCCTCACCACCAGTTATAACATTTGATTGGCTTAGCTTGACCTTGGTTACCATTCCTTCCTCGATTACGTTGCCAACATAACCTCTCCCGCTCCACCTCTTCCCCGATCATCTTGTCTTTCTGAATCTGGTTGCACCACGATCCTTCCATCTTTAACGGTGGCTTGATTGTGTAGGTTAGATCTTGTTCGAGGTTGTTGTTGGTTTGTGGGAGAGAATTCATGTTTTGACTAATCGGAAGAGCTAGTTGATTAATGAAGTTACCCACGTGTGCATCGGCATCGACTTGTTTGAACATAGGATCGGGAATGAGTTTGTGATTACCATTGCCCAAGGGTATGACTTGTGATGCTTTGGTTGTGATTCCGATGTTTGAGTAGAAGGCGGTTGAGTCATTAGGCGAGCTTGTCTCTCCACGGTTGGTTTTGAACCGATTGAGAATCAATTTTTCAAACATAGCATGTCTCTCATTACGAAGGAGGAAGGCATAGAGTCGCTTTCATAGTTTGTATTCTTCAATCCTTTAGTGAGCTTCACAATGGTGACAAACTTGTGCCATTCGGGTTCATGTTGTTCACAAATTTTGAGTTCAATGAATGTTAGGCATAGTCATTCGATGTTCCTCATGTCATTCACTAACTTATGAAATCTCACATAGTACTCATAGACATTCTCATCTGGTTTCATCTTGAAGTGTTCAAATTAAGTCATAGAGTTGGGATTCTCTGTCTTCCATAGTTAATTACGAACACGAGAGAAGCATCTTAACATTATCCCAAACCGCCTTTGCATCGATGTTATGATTGATCGACTTGTAGATGTCTTTAGGAAGACCTTGAAGAACAATGTTTGAAGCCACGATATCGCATCGAATCTCTTTTATCCTTATCATCAAGCTCATCATACATTTTAGGTCATCCATTCCGTAAGCAGAGTACCATCTTCATTAGTATCAAGTATGTCTCTAGTCGTCTCAACTCGATATGGTCCTTCATCAATGGATTTGAGAATGTTGACTCCATTTTCCTTTCCAAGGCGATAAATCGATTCGTTGAGCCCAAGAATCGTAGTCGATTCTGTCGAGCATGGGTGGACGAGTATCGACCCAGCTGCTGAACATCCTCTGCAGCATGGAGATGATAGTAGGAACGTTGGTAGACATGTTAACGAGATAATACGGATTTTATAACTCTATGATTAAACCGAGAAATAGATTCTTTCACGGATTTTACTAAATCAAGAGAAACCGTAAACAATCACCCAAGTCGCTAGAAGATAATGCACCAAGTCGCTAACACTTAATTAGCTACACCACTAAGTCGCTACAGGTCCCAAGTCGCTAGACAAATGCAAGTCGCTAAGTAGTAACTCGCTAAGCCTCAAGTCGCTAGCAAAATTTTGGCGAAGAATTGCTACTCAAGTCGCTAAAGATACAAGTCGCTAAAGAGCAACTCGCTACGGACCAAGTCGCTACCACTGTCGCTACCGTGGTGGAGAGTCCACTACTTGTCTTGTAACTCGCTAGATCTAAGTCGCTAGGTCTAAAGCGTAACTCGCTACAAATTTGTAAAGCAAGTCGCTACGAAGAAAGTAATCCGTGAGTTAAGTCGCTAGCAAGAAAACCACATAAACATCACTTTTCAATCCAAAAACAACCCAACCAAGATGATTCAAGCTTACCAAATGAAAACCTACACACTTGTGATGATTCTAAACATAAAAGTACTAACAAAATCCAAACTTTAACACAAGAAATCAACCAAATGATGCAAAACCACTAAACTTTTCAAACTCAAAACCACCTAAAACCACTAGAAATCCAAAGATGTGCAAGATATGATCTAAAACCCGAAAATCTAAAACATGATTAAAGACTAAAATACCCTTGGAATCGAAATTTATAAAATACGAAATACATTTATATCATTTAACGAAATTAAAACTAAACTTACGAGTAATTAAAACTTAACTAATGTGTGTACGTGATCGATTTTGGTACGACGAAGATTTAAACGCTTCGCTAATATGTTGGGCTTCGCTTTCGCTAATGGTGAACCATTTGGGCCGCTCGCTTGTTTTGATCGGAGCCGAGAGCGAGAGAGCCCATAGGGGCGATGTTTTGTTCGCTTTGATCAAGAGCCGAGAGCCCAAGGGCGTGGTTTTGTGTGTTCGGTTGGAAAGCCGAAACCCAACCCATCAAAGTCTAGAAACATTTTTGTACTACCTATATATACACTACATTTACAAGAAATTGAAACCCTAGTTTTGTTGCCTCTCTTTTTCTTTTCTTCCATTCGCCGAACCCTAGACCTTGGTGTCGAGAGTTTTGTTTCAACAAGCTAAGGTATAAACGTGTTTATTCGCCTTCCTTTGTTACACCTTACGTTAATATATATTGTATATGTTTCGCTTAGTCGAGTCTTGTGTTTTTTTTTTTTTGTGTCGAGCCGCATGAAACCAAACAAAGGCAAACCATAATGATTTAAACCTTATAATTATTAAAGAGAACATGTATTGAATATGTTTTATTGAATCGGATCATGAGTATGTCAAGCTATATATATACCGAACCATATGTAAATGTAATCGCCAAGGTATATAACATGATAACTTGAATATGTAAAGTACGTAGAGAGTTAAGGTATTGCTTAAAACATATTAGCCGAAACCCTAAGTATGAACCGAACCATATAAGAGTTTTGAATGTGTATTAAACGAGTAAAGATCATGTGAAACCTAAACCCTAAATGAACCAAACCTTTGGTTTGAACCATGCGTGCGTTATTATAAGTCAAGTGAGCTTGTTGATATGTAAACGTAGTACGTGGTCATATCTATAATCATAATAGTGCATGGATATAAAAGTTGACGATAACATATATATGAGTAACATATGATTAAGACATGAACGTGTTGAGTAAATAACAAGAGTAATGAGTCATTAAATGACGAACATATAAAGTAAATGCACGTGGATATGATATTAAAAGAATGAGAAAACCCTAGAACATAAATGAGAATCGATTAGGGTTTGAAGCTAAGTATATTAATTCGTTATTTCATGTGTGAGTTATGACGCTTAAACTATTTTCACATTTAACCCTAAACTTTAATAAATGACATAATGAACCTTAATCTACGATATTGTTTATAAAACACTTAAGTCTTATTTAATTATAAAACCCTAAAGTATTAAGATCATCAATACATTGAGTATAAACACCAAATATTAAAAGATCACTTCGACGATTATGGAATCATAAATAACATGTACGAATCGTTAATGTGTATAGGTTCCGTGAAGAAGGAGTAATCCTTTGCTTTCCGTGTTTCGCCGATCATTTGCTTTGGAATAAGGTATGATATTCGACCTTTTCAAGAAGGTTCCTTATAACGCTTTTCGTTAGCTTTTATATTAGGATTTCCTAAGCCTTTGCTATGAACCCCATTTTGTTTGTTTGAGCTGTTGCTTATCCGAACTTTGATTTTGGATTATAAAACATTTGATTTTGAACTATATGATATAAAAACTTTGATATTGAAACATGATTAAATCTTTGATAAAGTATGATCTGTGTCGCTTATGACATTCTAATTGACCTAAGATAGTTTGACACCCGAGCCAAAATAATAACTAGTCATGGGGTTCCATGTCCGTGTCGTTGATGCACTTCGACATGACTCTAGGGCGAGAGTGAAGTTCGCCACGCCCTTATCTCGTTATCCGTTATGAGCTCAAGTTATATTATATTACCAATATATGTTTGTGGGCGATGGATGCATCCTAGATCCGTTATCTCGTTATGTGTTATATGTTATATGTTATATGTTATCCGATGATTGATGTCGCGCGCATGCACGCCCTTCATAACTCGTAGGTCTCCCTACAAATGTTGCCTTGTGTGAATATGAATATGATTATGATCCGATATATGTGTCCGGCTCGAGGTAGTTAACTATAAAACTTATTCTATTATTCGATTTATATTTTGAAATGATTATGATTTTACTATCTTTCTTTCACTTTATTTCGTATTCGTTGCTTTCAGATTCGCTTTGCTTGTATATCTGCTCACCTGGCTTTTGAAGCTCACCGCATTTCTTTTCTTCCGCGGTGTATCTAAGCATTGAGCTGGGTTTTGCTTTGGGATGAGTGCCGAGTGGACTTACCTTAGAGATATTTAGCTTTGATCTTATGATGCCATTTAAGACTTAATATTTTATATTTTATTTGAGTTTATTTTCCACTGGACCTATGTATTGAAGTCATTTTGACTTGAATTATTTCAAGATTTATGCTAAGATTTCTTTTGGATATTTATGTTTGCTTTGATATGACACCATTACTTGTGATTCCTTTACCCTTGTCGGGTCGGGCGCTACAATTTATGGCATCGAGCCTGTGTTTACGACTTGTAGTCGTGACCTCGTGACATATGGAGCCTAGGTTTTGAGACCCTTAGAGCTTAGGCTATGACCGTGAGGATTTGGGTAGACTTTAGGATTCCTTCGCATTTCCATTTCGTATCTCACCTTTGTTCATTTTGCTAATCGTTTGAATATCGCTCGATGGTTCAACTCGTACTACCCAGAGCGTGGATGGAGACGATGATGCTACTAACATTGATGTCGCGATTGCTAATGCTCTCAACACTCTTTTCCCCGGTCTTACTACACCGAGATGATGGAACAGTGATCAACAACATTCGTAATCGACCGGTGCTTCGGTAGTGGTGGAGGAAATCAACCCGTCGGCATTCACACTTGGCTCGAAAGCTTTGGTAAGCTCAAGCCTCTTTCGCTTAGCACCGCCGCTACTCCCACCGAGGCCGAGGACCGGATCACCATATTGAGAAGTCGCTTGAAGTATCGGGTTGTGGAGACGAGTTTAAGACTCGTTTGGTCGCATTCAAATTGGAAGGTGATGCTTTAAATTGGTGGAAGGCACTCAAACAAGCAAGAGGAGGAGATGCTTTTGCTATTACTTGTACTGGACCGAGTTTCGACTATCTTCTATAACCACATTTCCCGATGCCGAGCAAAGAAAGGTATGAGAGGATTATCGTGCAATCTACCACTTGATCATGAGAATTCCAATGAGTACATGAGTAGGTTTATGAGGTTGGTAAGTTTTGTGGGAACGATTGTCGGAGATGGTAGGCGCTGCTAAGCACTTCAAGTGGGATCAAGAAGTGGGTGTTGGACCGATCGCTAATATTGAGTATGAGAATGTGTCGGCCGCAATGACGCACTCGTAACATTGAGATCTTTCATGAGGTTTCGGTTCCAACAAGCGAATCGCGATGGTGATCGGATTCAAGGTAGGACTCAAGGCAATGATTATAAGGGAAATTCGGCAGGAGTTATGATTCGAGGGTCAAGTGGATAGGAGTTATGATCACGGGTCACAGAAGGAATGTTGACTCGGGCGCCCGAGGCGAGGAGTCAAGATAATAGAAATGTCGGTAGGAATGGAAATGATCGTCGTAACCAAGGTAACAATAACCAAATATAACAAGGATCACCACCGAGGATCAAATCGTGGTCGTGCTTCAGATCTTCCGTCAAGAAAGGACGACCGAGGTTTTGCCTCCCCACCTATCTCGTACTACTTGTGGAAAGGCTCATCCGGACAAGTGTTTCAAGGCCATCGTGGATGTTTCTCTTGTGGTTCTACCGCTCACAAGATCAAGGATTGCCCTAAGAAGAACCCGTGATTCCTCGAAACTACATCAAGCCGCCAACTACTACCGGACGTGTTTATGCTACTACTGAATCAAAGGAGCGCACTTCGTGTACCATTACGGCACTCTTTTCATTGATGATTATTCTGCTTCGCTTTATTTGATACCGTGCCACACACTCCATTATATCCGCCACATTTGCTAAGAAACTTAATATGAAGCCCAAACCATTAACAAATCACTTATCGATTTCACGCCTATGAAAACCACATGATCATTGATCATAAATACGCTATGTCCTCTTCGCTTTGATGATCGATTCGCTTTGCAAATCAGTATCCTCTCGATATGGTCGACTTTGATATCATTCTAGGCATGGATTGGTTGGCTTATCATAGAGCTTCAATTGACCGCTATGCTAGAACGGTGATCTTTGGAGACGAAACATCCCGAATTCGCTTATCATGGTTCTCAACCTCTCAAATCATAAGCTCATTTCCGCTATGAAGGCACGGACCATGATTGCTCATGGGTGCCAAGGTTTTCGGCATCCGTTAAGGACACATCTTTGGAGAGTCCTAACATTGAAAATCTTTCGTTGTTTGCGAATTCACCGACGCTTTTCCCGATGAACTCCCCGGTCTTCCCCGCCTAGAGAAGTTGAGTTTAGCATTGAGTTAATTCCTCGTGCCGAACCGATTTCAAGGCTCCGTGATCGTATGGCACCTATAGAATCAAAGGAGTTGAAGGAACAATGCAAGAGATGATAGAAAATGGATTTATTCGACCCAAGTTTCTCCATGGGTGCACCTGCTTTATTTGTGAAGAAGAAGGATGGAAGCACGCGCCTATGTATCGACTACCGTGAACTCAATCGATACCATTCGTAACTGCTATCCTCTCGCCGCGTATTGATGATTTGTTTGATCAACCGCAAGGAGCTAAGTTCTTTTCAAGATTGATCCGAGGTCCGTTATCATCGCCACGTGTGAAGGAGCAAGATGTTCCTAAGACCGCTTTCGCATCGTATATGGTCATTATGAATTCCTCGTTATGCCTTTTGGTTTGACAAATGCGCCGCCGTGTTTATGGACCTAATGAATCGTGTTTTCCATGAGTTCCTCGATAAATTCGTTATCGCTTTCATCGACGACATTTTAGTTTACTCCAAGTCCAAGAAGAGCATGAAGAACATCTCCGGATAGTTTTGGAGATTCTCGAGGAAGAAGAAGTTGTACGCCAAATTTTCAAGTGCGAGTTTTGGTTAAGACAAGTCGCTTCCTTGGTCATATTGTATCACCGATGGTATCACCATGGATCCGCTCTAAAGTTGAGGCTATCACCAAATGGCCAAGACCTACGACAAAGGATCGAGGTCGAGTTTTCTAGGACTTGTTGGTTACTACCGACGCTTTGTTGAAGGTTTCTCTCGCTTAGCTCTACCCCTAACCCAACCGATGAGAAAAGGTGAAAAGTTTGTATGGACGGATGAACGAGAGAAGAGTTTTGAAGAGTTGAAACGAGATTGGTGTCCGCCCTATTTTGACTCTTCCATCCGGTTCGAGGATTTCAAATTTACAAAGGATGCATCTAAGAAAGGATTAGGTCGTGTTTTGATGCAACATGGAAAGGTAATAGCTTATGCTTCGAGGCGCCTAAAACCTTATGAGGAGAATTACCCAACTCATGACCTTGAGTTAGCCGCAGTGGTGTTCGCGCTGAAGATCCGGAGACATTACTTGTATGGAGAGACGTGTGATATATTCATCGATCATAAGAGTCTCAAGTATATTTTCACCGTATGAACTTAACATGAGACAAAGAAGATGGTTAGAACTTCTTAAGGATTATGACACCAACATTCAAGACCATCCGTAAGGCTAATGTAGTTGCCGACGACTTAGCCGGAAATCGTGCATTCTTGCAAGTATCGAGATTGAACCTAGGATTTTTCGAGACTTAGAGAGTTTGGATGTTGAGCTATGCGCACGAGGTTTTGATGGATACCGGGCTAGTATGAAGGTGGAGTCGAACCTTATACCGCAAATTAAAGAAGCTCGAAAGATGATGGTGAGTTGTGGGTCCGTGGCGCAAAATGTTGAAGAAGGTAAGCGACGGAGTTTAAGGTTGATAATGACGGAATTGTATGGTATGAAGATAGGCTTTGTGTTCCCAATGATCGTGTACTTCGTGAGAAAGTTATGATCAAGCTCATAGTTCTCCTTTCACTATCCATCCCGGTTCTACCAAGATGTATAGGATTTGAAGCAAGATTTTGGTGGAATGGCATGAAGCAAGATGTGGCGACGCTTGTGTCGAAATGTATGATTTGTCAAGAGTTAAGATTGAACATCAAAGGGCTAGTGGATTGTTACAACCATTGGATATTCCAACATGGAAGTGGGATAAGATATCTATGGATTTTGTGACCGACTACCTCTTACTCGGAAGAAGCATGATGCGATTTGGGTAGTTGTTGATCGACTAACCAAATCGCTCATTTCTTACCAATCGAAAGGATTATGGTATTGGTAGATTGGCGGAAATTTTTCAAGAAGAGATCGTTAGACTTCATGGTACTCCGCATCTATTGTGTCCGACAGAGATCCGCTTTTACTTCTCAAGCTTCGAAAGGTTTGCAAAAGCTTGGGGTACTCGACTTAATTTCAGTACGGCATTTCATCCTCAAACAGATGGTCACCGAGAGGACTATTCGCACCTTAGAGGACATGCTAAGGGCTTGTGCTTTGGAATGGACCGCGCTTGGGATGAATATTTGTGTTTAGTAGAGTTTGCATACAACAACAGCTTGGCATGCTAGCATTAAGGCAAAGACCGCTTGAACTTCTTTATGGAGGAATGTAGAGCACCTACTTGTTGGGATGAAGTAGGTGAACGCTTAATTGAAGGTCCGAAATGATTGAGATCACTAATGAGAAAGTAGTCATGCTAGAGAAAAGTCAAGGAAGCTAGGTCTCGCCGAAAAGTTATGCCGACAAGCATCGCCGTGATTTAGAATTTCGGTCGAGATCGTATTTTTGAAAGTTTCGCCGCTTAGAGGTGTGAAACGCTTTGGAATCAAGGGCAAGCTCACCTCGATTCATCGGTCCGCTTGAAATTCGAACGATAGAGAAGTTTCAGATCGATTAGCACTTCCGCCCGCTTATCGCATGTTCATGACGCTTTCCATGTATCACCCTGGGGATACAACTATCATCCGTTACACGCTGCTTCTTATCCGCTTGATCAAATTCAATCCGATATGTCTTTATCTCAAGAACCGAAGCTATTTTAGAAAGGCAAGAAAGAGTCATGAGAAATAAAGTCATTCCGCTCGTTAAGATTCTTTGGAAAATCACCCGAGCGTGAGGCTACTGGGAAACCGAGGAGTCGATGCGAGCTAGTTATCCTCATTTCTTTGAATAGTTGGTATGTTCTCATTTCGCTTTCGCTTGTTTCATTTCAATTTTCGAGGACTAAAATTTTTCTTTAGGGAAGAATTGTAAAACCCGAAAATCTAAAACATGATTAAAGACTAAAATACCCTTGAATCGAAATTTATAAAATACGAAATACATTTATATCATTTAACGAAATTAAAACTAAACTTACGAGTAATTAAAACTTAACTAATGTGTGTACGTGATCGATTTTGGTACGACGAAGATTTAAACGCTTCGCTAATATGTTGGGCTTCGCTTTCGCTAATGGTGAACCATTTGGGCCGCTCGCTTGTTTGTCTCCGAGAGCCGAGAGCCCATAGGGGCGATGTTTTGTTCGTTTGATCAAGAGCCGAAGCCCAACCCGGTTGGACCAAGCCAAACCCAACCCATCAAAGTCTAGAAACATTTTTGTACTACCTATATATACACTACATTTACAAGAAATTGAAACCCTAGTTTTGTTGCCTCTCTTTTCTTTTCTTCCATTCGCCGAACCCTAGACCTTGGTGTCGAGAGTTTTGTTTCAACAAGCTAAGGTATAAACGTGTTTATTCGCCTTCCTTTGTTACACCTTACGTTAATATATTTGTAATATGTTTCGCTTAGTCGAGTCTTGTGTTTTTCTTTTGTGTCGAGCCGCATTTAAACCAAACAAAGACAAACCATAATGATTTAAACCTAATAATTATTAAAGAGAACATGTATTGAATATGTTTTATGAATCGGATCATAAGTATGTCAAGCTATATATATAACCGAACCATGTGTAAATGAATCGCCAAGGTTATAAAACATGATAACTTGAATATGTAAAGTACGTAGAGAGTTAAGGTATTGCTTAAAACATGTTAGCCAAACCCTATATGAAACCGAACCATATAAGAGTTTTGAATGTGTATTAAACGAGTAAAGATCATGTGAAACCTAAACCCTAAATGTGAACCAAACCTTAATGGTTTGTGAACCATGCGTGTGTTATTATAAGTCAAGTGAGCTTGTTGATATGTAAACGTAGTACGTGGTCATATCTATATGAAGCTATAGTGCATGGATATAAAAGTTGACGATAACATATATATGAGTAACATATGATTAAGACATGAACGTGTTGAGTAAATAACAAGAGTAATGAGTCATTAAATGACGAACATATAAAGTAAATGCACGTGGATATGATATTAAAAGAATGAGAAAACCCTAGAACATAAATGAGAATCGATTAGGGTTTGAAGCTAAGTATATTAATTCGTTATTTCATGTGTGAGTTATGACGTTTAAACTATTTTCACATTTAACCCTAAACTTTAATAAATGACATAATGAACCTTAATCTACGATATTGTTTATAAAACACTTAAGTCTTATTTAATTATAAAACCCTAAAGTATTAAGATCACTGAATACATTGAGTATAAACACCAAATATTAAAAGATCACTTCGACGATTATGGAATCATAAATAACATGTACGATCGTTAATGTGTATAGGTTCCGTGAAGAAGGAGTAATCCTTTGCTTTCCGTGTTTCGCCGATCATTTGCTTTGGAATAAGGTATGATATTCGACCTTTTCAAGAAAGGTTCCTTATAACGCTTTTTTTTAGCTTTTATATTAGGATTTCCTAAGCCTTTGCTATGAACCCCATTTTGTTTGTTTGAGCTGTTGCTTATCTGAACTTTGATTTTTGGATTATAAAACATTTGATTTTGAACTATATGATATAAAAACTTTGATATTGAAACATGATTAATCTTTGATAAAGTATGATCTGTGTCAGTTATTACATTCTGATTTAACCTAAGATAGTTTGACACCCGAGCCAAATAATAACTAGTCATGGGGTTCCATGTCCGTGTCGTTGATGCACTTCGACATGACTCTAGGGCGAGAGTGAAGTTCGCCACGCCCCTTATCTCGTTATCTCGTTATGAGCTCAAGTTATATTATATTACCAATATATGTTTGTGGGCGATGGATGCATCCTAGATCCGTTATCTGTTATATGTTATATGTTATATGCTATATGTTATCTCGATGATTGATGTCGCGCGCATGCACGCCCTTCATAACTCGTAGGTCTCCCTACAAATGTTGCCTTGTGTGAATATGAATATGATTATGATCCGATATATGTGTGTCGGGCTCGAGGTAGTTAACTATAAAACTTATTCTATTATTCGATTTATATTTTGAAATGATTATGATTTTACTATCTTTCTTTCACTTTATTTCGTATTCGCTTTCGCTTCAGATTCGCTTTGCTTGTATATCTGCTCACTGGCTTTTGAAGCTCACCGCATTTCTTTTCTTCCGCGGCGTGTATCTAAGCATTGAGCTGGTTTTGCTTTGGGATGAGTGCCGAGTGGACTTACCTTAGAGATATTTAGCTTTGATCTTATGATGCCATTTAAGACTTAATATTTTATATTTTATTTGAGTTTATTTTTCCACTGGGACCTATGTATTGAAGTCATTTTGACTTGAATTATTTCAAGATTTATGCTAAGATTTCTTTTGGATATTTATGTTTGCTTTGATATGACACCATTACTTGTGATTCCTTTACCCTTGTCGGCTAACATTGATGTCGCGATTGCTAATGCTCTCAACACTCTTTTCCTCGGTCTTACTACACCGAGATGATGGAACAGTGATCAACAACATTCGTAATCGATCGGTGCTTTGGGTAGTGGTGGAGGAAATCAACCCGTCGGCATTCACACTTGGCTCGAGCGTTTGAAGCTCAAGCCTCATTCGCTTAGCACCGCCGCTACTCCCACCGAGGCCGAGGACCGGATCACCATATTGAGAAGTCGCTTGAAGCATTGGGTTGTGGAGACGAGTTTAAGACTCGTTTGGTCGCATTTAAATTGGAAGGTGATGCTTTAAATTGGTGGAAGGCACTCAAACAAGCAAGAGGAGGAGATGCTTTTGCTATTACTTGTACTGGACCGAGTTTCGGACTATCTTCTATAACCATTACTTCCCCGATGTCGAGCAAAGAAAGGTATGAGAGGATTATCGTGCAATCTACCACCTTGATCATGAGAATTCCAATGAGTACATGAGTAGGTTTATGAGGTTGGTAAGTTTTGTGGAACGATTGTCGGAGATGGTAGGCGCCAAGCTAAGCACTTCAAGTGGGGACCGAAGAAGTGGGTGTTAGACCGACCGCTAATATTGAGTATGAGAATGTGTCACCGCAATGACGCAACTGTAACATTGAGATCTTTCATGAGGTTTCGGTTCCAACAAGCGAATCGCGATGGTGATCGGATTCAAGGTAGGAATCAAAGCAATGATTATAGGGGAAATTCGGGCAGGAGTTATGATTTGAGGGTCAAGTGGATAGGAGTCATGATCACGGGTCACCAGAAGGAATGTTGACTCTAGGCGCCCGAGGCGAGGAGTCAAGATAATAGAAATGCCGGTAGGAATGGAAATGATCGCCGTAACCAAGGTAACAATAACCAGCCATTACAACAAGGATCGGTCCACCGAGGATCAAATCGGGTCGTGCTTCGTGATCTTCTCGTCGGCAAGGACGATCGTTTTGCCTCCCCACCTATCTGTACTACTTGTGGAAAGGCTCATCCGGACCGTGTTTCAAGGCCATCGGTGGATGTTTCTCTTGTGGTTCTACTACTCACAAGATTAAGGATTGCCCTAAGAAGAACCCGGTGATTCTCGGAAACTACATCAAGCCGCCAACTACTACCGGACGTGTTTATGCTACTACTGAATTAGGCGAGCGCACTTCGTGTACCATTACGGGCACTCTTTTCATTGATGATTATTCTGCTTCGCTTTATTTGATACCGTGCCACACACTCCATTATATCTATCACCACGCTTGCTAAGAAACTTAATATGAAGCCCAAACCATTAACAAATCACTTATCGATTTCTACGCCTATGAAAACCACATGATCATTGATCATAAATACGTTAAGTGTCCTCTTCGCTTTGATGATCGATTCGCGGTAAATCTGTATCCTCTCGATATGGTCGACTTTGATATCATTCTAGGCATGGATTGGTTGGCTTATCATAGAGCTTCAATTGATCGCTATGCTAGAACGGTGATCTTTGGAGACGAAACATCCCGAATTGCTTATCATGGTTCTCAACCTCTCAAATCATAAGCTCATTTCCACTATGAAGGCACGGACCATGATTGCTCATGGGTGCCAAGGTTTTCGGCATCCGTTAAGGACACATCTTTGAGAGTCCTAACATTGAAAATCTTTCGTTGTTTGCGAATTCACCGACGCTTTTCCCGATGAACTCCCCGGTATTCCCCGCCTAGAGAAGTTGAGTTTAGCATCGAGTTAATTCCTCGTGCCGAACCGATTTCAAGGCTCCGTGTCGTATGGCACCTATATAACCAAGGAGTTGAAGGAACAACCGCAAGAGATGATAGAAAATGGATTTATTCGACCCAAGTTTCTCCATGGGGTGCACCTGCTTTATTTGTGAAGAAGAAGGATGGAAGCATGCGCTCATGTATCGACTACCGTGAACTCAATCGTATACCATTCGTAACTGCTATCCTCTGCCGCGTATTGATGATTTGTTTGATCAACCGCAAGGAGCTAAGTTCTTTTCAAGATTGATCCGAGATCCGTTATCATCGCCACGTGTGAAGGAGCAAGATGTTCCTAAGACCGCGTTTCGCATCGTATATGGTCATTATGAATTCCTCGTTATGCCTTTTGGTTTGACAAATGCGCTCTTGTGTTTATGGACATAATGAAACGTGTTTTCCATGAGTTCCTCTATAAATTGTTATCGCTTTCATCGACGACATTTTAGTTTACTCCAAGTCTCAAGAAGAGCATGAGCAACATCTCCTGATAGTTTTGGAGATTCGAGGAAGAAGAAGTTGTACGCCAAATTTTGAAGTGCGAGTTTTGGTTAAGACAAGTCGCTTCCTTGGTCATATTGTATCTGCCGATGGTATCACCATGGATCCGTCTAAAGTTGAGGCTATCACCAAATGGCCAAGACCTCGACGATGGATCGAGGTCGAGTTTTCTAGGACTTGCTGGTTACTACCGACGTTTTGTTGAAGGTTTCTCTCGCTTAGCTCTACCCCTAACCCAACTGATGAGAAAAGGTGAAAAGATTGTATGGACGGATGAACGAGAGAAGAGTTTTGAAGAGTTGAAACGGAGATTGGTGTCCGCTCCTATTTTGACTCTTCCATCTGGTTCTGGAGGATTTCAAATTTACAGTGATGCATCTAAGAAAGGATTAGGTTGTGTTTTGATGCAACATGGAAAGGTAATAGCTTATGCTTCGAGGCAGCTAAAACCTTATGAGGAGAATTACCCAACTCATGACCTTGAGTTAGCCGCAGTGGTGTTCGCGTTGAAGATCTGGAGACATTACTTGTATGGAGAGACGTGTGATATATTCACTGATCATAAGAGTCTCAAGTATATTTTCACTCAGAAGGAACTTAACATGAGACAAAGAAGATGGTTAGAACTTCTTAAGGATTATGACACCAATATTTAAGTCATCAAAAGTACATTTGACTTAAAATATTAACGAAAAATTCTGTTGAAAAATATTCAAAAAAAAGCAAAAAAGTTTTCTAAAAAACTTATTTCAAAAATATCTTTGAGTTTTTATCTTGAAATTTTACAACAATATTAAAAAAAAAAACAAAATATTTTGTATTTTTGATTATTTTTGACAAAATCTTTTTGCAAGTTTTCTTAATTCAAACTATTTTTTGAATATTTTTTAAATAAAAAATTAATACTAATATTGATTAAATAGTTAAATAAATAATAAAAAAAACCAGCGACTAAATTCGTAATACCCAACAAACCACGGGGACCATACTTAAACATAAGATGGTATTTATGTCATTTCAACCATCTAAAAATTCACTTGACAGTTAAACTAACAAAAAAAGTTGTCAAAGAACCAAACCTCTAATGGGTCAAAACCATAGGAAAAGGATTCGCAAAAAAAAAAAAAAAAAAAAAAAAAGGTCTAGGGACTAAATTTGTGAAATCTGAAAAACCACAAAGGCCATTTATGTACTTATTAGGAATGTATACAACGTTTTTAACATATCATTAAATATTTTGAAAGGTTTTATCAATAATTTCAATGCAGTAATTTATCATTGATCCTTCGTTCATTGGATAAACAATGTAATTCAAGTCCATTTCATGTACATGAGTTAATTTTAGTTCGCAATAATTGGATCTCAAAATGAACCTTTCAACATATTTATACATATGTTTACGCGTAGTACAAGTGATAACCACCACTTCGACCATGAGATGCAATTGGTGAAACCCTTATCATTGGCAAATTTTTGTACATTCAATTAAATAAGGCCATTAGTCACTAGCAACCTTTAATGACCTTTCTAACATAAAAAGTCATGTTTCATATTGTATTATTGTTCATAATAGTTGCCGAGAAAGTGGACATCATATTGATGTTTGTTGTTTAGTTATTTATTATATTTAAACTTTTTATTTAACAATCACTACGAAAATGGTTAAAATGCATAAAATATGTAAAGTATAGATTCAATGTTTACGCATAGTACAAGTGACGACCATCACATCGACCATGAGATGCAATTGAAACCATATTCTTTACGACCCTTATCATTGTCAAATTTTTGTACATTCAATTAAATAAGATCATTAGTCCATAACAAGAGATGTTTGCAATCTCAAGAGATGTTACAGACATCAGGTGTAAGCAACCCATTCCTCGCGGATTCCGTGAAGAAAGGTTCATGCAAAACCTATCTTTTTTCTTTTATATTGTAATGTCTTGTTTTTCTTCTTAATTGAATGAAAAAAGGTGAAGCTTAGCTACCTTCACCAGTTTTAATTTAGAATTTTTTTCTTTTTAATCATAAAAAAAACTTGTGTACGTAAGACGCGCATGCACATGGGCATGACCCATACAATGTTATTCCGAATAATAAAAGGCTGAGTAACCTCCAAATTACCTCAAAGATACGTAAGAGATATTGCAAATCCAGTATCGGGCGAATAACCAACAAGTATTCAGAAAAGACTATTATAATAAGCGCATCACTGTGAAGATTAAATAGCAAAAAGTTTTGAAACAAACGAAATATGCATACAATAGACTGTCTATATAAAAAGAAACAAACGTGCCGCTCTTCGGCAGGCCAAACAACAAGAAAGCATAATCACAATAAACTACGATTAAGTGGAAGGGTTCACAAGCGGACCCGTCCCAGCTTGTGAACAGGTATCCACACCAAGGCCACTAGTAACACAAACTTGCTCAGGAAGGGACAAACGAACCGACTCCGCTATAGGCTCCATGCACGGAGGATCAACAAAAGAAAACCAAGTATCCGCGAGTGCCAACCAATCATTCAGAGAACATTCCCTCACTTTTTTAGCTCTATCAAAACAACATTGGATTGCAGCGGAGAGGGAAGACTCACTCGGAGAACCTCCATAAAGACAAGCAGGAACGACCGGCTGCTCCAAGCAAAACTGCTTCTCAACAGGGGGCAGATCATTAGAGGATACTTCGGGACGAAGCAAGAGAATGATATCTTCAACAGGAGAATCCTTAAGAGCCTCTAAGGAAGAGAGTAAAGGAAACTGGAGACCGCGGAGAACTTGAAGGGCATTTTCATAGTTAGCCTCGACATAAGGGTTAAAAGCAGTAACGCGGGAAAGGGGCGTCTTGGCCGTACCGTGAATATGTCCGGCAACAAGCCCATCTTGCATCCCTTTATCAACAGCACAACTAATAGCATTAGCCAGTGCGTCCAGGTAACCCTGCCAATGCCAACATCCATATATGACAAGCTTGAAGCCTTCGGACAACAGCCAACAACGAATGGACATGGCAGTAAGCAAACTCGGATAAAGTTTCTCCTCTAAATGCAAGGCAACCTTCAGAAAAAGCTCCCTCAAGCAAACCAGCTCTAAAGCACGAGGACGGAGCTCCAATCATTCGCTGTCCAAAACTTGCACCGAACAAAGGCAAATTTATGAGGCAAATAAAAAAAATGGAGAAGAAAGAACGAAATGAAAAACAAAGAGCAAAGGAGAACCTGCTTAACAAGCTCAGCGTTACGGGATTCCAAAGTAGAAATACCACACCTAACCGCTCAAGCTCGAGGTCCTTTCTGGCAGAAGAAGCTTCCAGATCCTTGATCTTGGCACGTAATACTTCATTCTCTTTGTCAATCACCCTCAAAGATGACACTTCACCACAAAGAGACAAAATATCAGACGTATTAGATTCAGCCTGAGCCAATTGGGACTCCAACCCATGAATTAAGTTAACCTGAACATCGCACCTGGTGGATAATTTCTCCTTCTCTTGCAGATAATATTCTGCACGACTCCGCAACTCAGAACCAAAACATAAATGGCGAGCTGACAAAAGGTTCAAACCTGAAAATAAATCATCATGACTCATTTCACGAAGTAAAGAGGAAAACTTCATAGGAGCAACACCGTCAACAATCTCGCGGAAGTCCAAGGAATTGTCAAGCAGAGACCCGCTCAATACTCTCCACTTCGGATGATGGCGCTCCTATGAGCACAGGGGGTCAAACTCAACATAAGCCTGGGCATTACTAGTCGAAGTCTGGCTGACAGAAGGTCCAACAAGATATTCGGCACTACGGTTAGCCCCACCACTGGAAGACGAATTGAGGAAAGGAGAAACATTCTCCAATACAGGGACAGTAGCCGGAACAGTTGTGGTAGAAGTAGTAACAACATCCAAAATATTCTCGAACCTGGTAAGAAGTAACTTCAGCTCCAGCAGTAGCAGTACTAGAATCAGAAGAATCAGAAGAAATAAACAACCTTTCGGGAGAACCGATATTAGGTTGATGCCTGAAAGAAGAACCAACAGAAAACACAACCTCACGTTCAGGGGTGGTAGAAATAGAAGAAGTAATGAAAGGCCCAATAGCCTAGCTCAGCCTCCAAAAACTACTATTCAGTAATTCCTGAAAACCACCAACAGGAATGTTACTGCTGAAGGGACCTGGTTGAGATTCAAAGCGAGGCCTCTTGGCAGGACTAGATGGTCCCGGAATACTTGACAAAGGCCCCCTTTCCTCTTTAAAGGACCAGAGGAAGAAGGGTTAGCATCTGAACCCGTATCCTCAACAGATGATCCACCACCAGTATCAACACTAGTACCTTCCGGCTCAAAAAGAAGATAAACAACAGCCTCCAATTCACCATCCGCGCGAGCAGGAGCAATAGGGATAAGTGGTACAGTACGACAGACAACAACTTCAATAATGGACGGTTCCCCTTCACGATGCGGACGGGTGGTCATCGTAGCCTTCAGAGGCTCTGGAGACTGAATATACTCGGGCCAAATCATCACTGCACAAAGCAAAGTATATTTGTTAAAAAAAAGAGTAGCGCAAATGAAACTCACCAGTTTGATCGTCACGAAGATAATCACGGTACACATCCTCACCCAAAGTATAATAGCGACTCAAACCAACCCAGCAAAGAAAGGGCTTAGGGAAAACCCGAAAAGGATAGGGTTAGCAGCAAGAGCAGCAAAATGGTCAACATTATATTCGTCAGGGCGAGGAATAGGATCCTTAAAAATGTTCTTACTAGAATGCCATGGGAACAAGACAGCACAGGGAAAGGCATCAACCCAGAAAAACCGGTCGTTCAAATTCTTGACAGAATCAAGAGTCTTAGTGAAAAGGGCATGGACACCATCGCGCTTGCAAAAAGGAAAACCGCCCTTTCAACTTTGAGTTAACATAAAAACAACGAAACAGAGTAACAGTGGGAATAATGTTATGAACACGACATAAGATCTCAAAGTAAGAAACCCTACACGCGCCGAGAACCGATAATTGCGAAATATTAATACGATAATACCTAATTAAGTCAACAAGAAAGACAGATAGGGGCAGCCGAAAATTGGCAAGATAAAAAACGCGGGTATATAATCCAATCTTCCCAGAAGGGCACTCATGCATCGTACACTTACGGTCAGGAAGCTCCGGATGCACCTCCGGCGGAATATTGTAAGTCGCAAGGAAGGAGCCAAATGTCCCTGGAGGAGTAGTACATTTTATATCAACAATCAAAGCCATAGCGAGTGGATCAAGGGGCAGACGGATGAGAAAAAAGGTTTTTACTGTTTTCTTTTTTCCAAAAGGAAGCAACAAACGGCGATGGTGAAAGATGGAGAAGTATTTATAATAAGGAAAAACCTAGAACCGAATGATGACACGTGCAAAAGAAAGACGGAATGAACGGCGAAGATCAAAAATAGAAAAGGATGCGTGGAACAGTAGGTCATGTCAAAGCAGAAAACGAAGAGTCAACAAGCGTCCACGTCGCACGAAATGCTTCCCAAGTAAAGAAAAGGACAAAGCACGGGATAATAACACGTCCCGGTCAAATCTGCATTCTAGTAAGTACTTACCGCACGCGACAATATACACATGCAGTAAATACACTAGACTAGGGGGGACTGAGTGACGTGGCAGTTCTCATAAAAAAAAGGTATGGGACAGCAAAACGTTTAGTTAACTTGATTCTAGTAACATCCACCGCATGCAACAATATCCGCACGCAATAAACATACTAAACTGGGGGGACTTGATGAAGTATAGTATGTATTACAGGCCCACGAAGCCCGATACACACTATACACATACTGGGCTCAGGCCCAATTATTACAAATCCTGGGCCTACAGTAAGCCCAATGGCTAAATTGGCTATGGTCCAGGCCTTGAGATGCGCATAAGGCACGCAACGGGCTTAACCTTCAACTGTTAGACCCTCTACATCTGCATCCGCAATTAATACAGAACCGTTATCCGCCAAGGGTCCGGCTCCGGCGACCAACGACTATATGCGAGAATCTAGGAAGCCCCATCGACAAACCCCGCCTATAAAAAGGGCTTTAATCCCCATACCAGGTACAACTTTCTCTCTCATAATTACACACACATACTTCTACTTTCCCTCTCAAGAATGTGCACTTACTCTCACGCAGGAGTCTAATCGTGGGGTCCGTCCCCACGGTAAGACTAACGGTTTACCTTTCTTGTGCAAGGATCTCATCCAAACTACTTGAATTAGTACAAGACCAACCCACTGGACGTTGGTCGGTCCGGTCCGATAAGCTACATTCACATCTGTTACCACCCATCACATAAATTGTACTAACAAGTGTGCTCACTCTCACATAAGCACATCAAGTTAAAGTGTTAAAGTGGAAACTAAATCAATTGTCTTAGATTGAAAAATAATACTGATTACCTTCCATTTTGTGCAGGAATCTGAGAAAACGAAAAATGCTAGAGGAGGAGACACTCAAGGAGAACGTAATAGAGACCGGGAAGGCATGGACCGTGGTAGGCGAAAAAGTAACTGGAGTAATTATGAATCTGGTAGTGGTTATAGGGATAGATACTGTAACACCCCCAAATTTTGTGATACGCAGCGGAATTCAAGCTGGGTGTTACTTCATGGCACAACAGTTATAACAATAGAAAACGAACCCTAATTGAGTCGTTTTAAAAGATTTATCATTCGATTTATATAAATATCAGAGTTTACAAAATGAGGTCCCAGTGGTTTTACAGTTTATAAGTTTTTGAATGATAATATAGCCTTCTTGAGTATCCGTGTCCTTCCGCCATCCTCGTAAATTATGAACCTGAGATAAACATGCTAAAAAGTGTCAACACAAAGGTTGGTTAGTTCATAGAGTTTAGATAAAACAGTTGAGTTCAATAGTTTCAAGTTTGAGCGATTATTGTAATAAATACAAATATCAATGAAATAAGTAGTGGGCTACGTTGTTATACACCCATAGTCATTTGTTTGCCCTAATCGGATCAAAAGTTGAGTGAATCCATAGAGCTTGTATGCAAATCAGTTGAACACAAGTTTCAAGGTTGGGCCACGTTGTTGTCTTCAAACATTAGTATCATTGCGATCACCGTATTATTGCTCTAAGCCTCATGATACGCAAACCTTAACAAGACGACATGATAGAAATAAACTAATGATGTAAGTTACCGACATCATAGAGATGATGTAAGTAACAAGGCCCTCGGGTAGGAGTTTCCCAACTTCCTATGGGGTTCTCAATAAAGTGCACTTGGCTACTTATCCAAGAAGACAAGTGGGCGCCAACCGCCAATAGATCTATTCACTATATTCGCTCACTCGCAAGTGATTAATGGCTCATGATAAAGGGACTTTCGATGGCGGTGTAAGTAACTTAAGCAATAGCAATCAGTGTAGGTGTAGCATAGAAAATACTTGTGTTCGGATTTGTAGCATGTATCTCCCACGAGTTTGAAAAACAAGTAAAAAGTGGGACTATGAACTCACAGTATATGTAAAAGTTTTAGAGTACTTACGAAAGTAAAAACAAGTAGTTGAGCATGTATCTCCCCCAAAAATAGTACAAAATAATTGAAAATGGGGCTATGAAACTCACCTCGGTGTTACCGTAGTCTGGATGGAAAACAAATTAAGTAATGTGAATAAACTGATCTGACTCACGACCTGAGTTGGTATGTCATGTTTTTAGTATTCGAATTCAAGTATATGTGATGACAATGCTTTATCGATGGTTGGGTGAACATGAAGTCTCTTCAAAATTTAGTAATACTTATCATACTTATCTTTATGTCTTGGTTGATTGTTTATAAGTTTTATTGAAATCCGAATTGTTAAATATGATATGTTTCCAAAAATGTTATATTTTACAATTTTGAATATTTACGGTTTTTACCCTTGCACTTTCAAAAATAACACTTTATACCATCAACTATGGGTTATTGACAAAATCAACCCTTGTATTATTAACTTTGAAGAATTTACATTTTTAGCCCAAGAAAACTTTATCTTTCAAAAATTACAATCTCTACCCTTGTAGTTTTCTATAAAAATTTACTTGTTTTAGGCCTAAGTCGACAAAAGTAAAGGTAAATATAAGCGAGGCCTTGAAAGGTTTTTACTACGTTCTTAATCCCTTCAAGAGTTTTCCGGGTGGTCTTTCTAATGGTTCAAACTAGAAGTCTTAACTTTTACGGTTTGGTCGCAATAATTTTCCAAAGTAGGGGGTTAGGTGCCTTATTTAAAGAATGTTGGTTTTGGCGACAACAAGCCCAAATGAGGACAAATTTTACGCGAGGAAAGCCAATATTTTTACGAAAAAATTGATCTTTTAAACACTTTGCTGTAAGCTCTTCAAGATGGGATAGGTCTCATATTTTAGTTATCTTTGGTTAGGGAGAAATAAGCCCGTGAACATGGTCAATTGGCCACGTCCCGGTTTAAGGAAAATTCAGTTTTGACCCATTAACTTGTACGATGTAACCTAGGGACATCGTAATATGTTAATTAACTCATTTTAAGTCATTCTCTAACATCCTATAGCTCATAAGACTCAAATTTTGAAAAATGCACGCAAGGGTTATTTGTGAGAATCTTTACGAGTCACATTCTTTTTGATTCATTATAAAAGAGACCATAAGGGTTTTTAAAGACGTTCTTGGGGTTTTAAAATCCTTGCAGCGAGCTCTTTAAAATGGTGTAACTCTCATTTTTTACAATCCTTTAATTAGCGAGAAATTAATTATTGAAAATGGCTATTTAGGCTATTTTCGATAAATTGAAAATCTCGTTTTTAAACTCTAAAACTTTATAACTCTTGCATGAAACCTTGTGACATGACGTTTAACTTATTTTTAATGTTTCTAGAGTAGCTCAGCGTCAAATTTACTAAAAATAACGAAATTCTCAAAATCAATTATATAAGGGTGTGTTTGGTTTTGTGACATGCGACCAAAAAGAAGAGCATAATTAAAGCGAGATATAAGGGCTTCTTAACCAGGTTATGGGGACGTTTTGTATTATCCTAGGAGCTTGTTGAAAGGGCTTAATGCTGGGCTTAGGGTTGCGGCTTCTAGCTTAAAAGTTGGGCTTAGGAGAGGTGCTTGGCTTGATTTTATAAAATCTATATAACAGTTGTTAAGATTTTGATTAAAAATAGCGTTCATTTTGCGTTTTCAGGATGCCGTGCCCCTGAGTTTTTGAAGAAAACGTCGTTCCGGACAACTTTCGTGCTTTAACTTTTTGATGAAACGGACCAGAAAGGCCTCGAATTGTGTGCCCGATCTGTCTGTCCACAGAAAGTTTTGGACAGGTTTTTGTAAACTTTGTTAAACCATATCTTTTGACTCGTATGACCGTTTTAGGTGATTCAAATTGGTACGTTTTCCTTATAAAATCCTTTTTAACAGTAGGCACTTTATATTAAAAAATATAATGAAATTTAATGAGTTTAATACACTTACAACTTTTGGAATCAACTAGAAAGGGATTTCGACCATAGGGCTTCTAAAGTGGAACCAAGCTCTTTCCTTCCTCCTAGGCTTTAAACTATCCTTCCTTGGTTGCTACTAAGTGTTGGTGTTTATTCGCCCAAAACAGGGTAAGACAATCAGTAGAAACTGCAAATACCACTAGGTGGTTACCGGATATCACTTGGAATCGTGTAATCACTTTCCAAAGTAAACTATTCGACCCTAATTCCTGGGTTACACGAATATCTACTTGGGAGAAGACCAAATGTTAGTTATAGAATTAGGCACAATTCAATAACCCTTGCGCTTATAAGTATTTATGTTATCTGTTTGTTTCTCCTGATATCAGTATGATTTTCAGTATATCTTCAAGCTGAAGATGTCACTCTCTATTTATAGTAGAGAGCACTCAACACTAATCAATGGACATTATGTGTCATTAACGGCCAATTAATCACCCATAATAAACCTTCATAATCATAGAAATAGTGGTTACATGACCAATTAAACGTGGTCATAAAGCAGTTATAACAACCAATTGAATGAGTCAAAGTCATAAAAAATACCACTGCAACACTACCAAGAGGAACCATTACACTAGCATCAGGAACCATACACTAGCAGCAAGAACCATCAGCAGGAACCATTACAATAGCAACAAGAACCATAACACTACCAGTAGGAACCATCAGTTACTACACTATCAGTAGTAACTAATACACTAGCAGTACAAACCACTATTGAGTCGAGTCAGGGTGTTCAGAGACCTCATGGGTGTACACTCCGTGCCTCCTAACCCAAAACCAGGTGTGAACTAATCCCACAAGTGCACTAAATTTTCCAACACTAAGACTTCAAGATCAGTGAGTGAATGAGTGTGTGATGGGTTGGTGGTTTTCGAATAAGGTGTGAAGAAAATGAAGGGTATGTGGTCGATATATATAGAGTAAAAGAGTTATGGTTACTTAAACCTTCTAGTCATCATGTTTAGGGAATGTGAGACAAGGTGAGGTGTTCATAAATGTTTGAGAGGTGATAAGTGATGAAGGTGAGGGTGGCGGGATGTGGTAAAAAGAGAACCTTAGGTTTTTGTCTACAAGTTTTGACCTTGGTTGAAACTTATAGGAACATGGTGATGTGGGGTGATTTAGAGCTAGGAATTAACCTTATGGCTTAAAATTTACCAAGTATCTAGTTAAAAGTAGTTTAGTTTAGGTTAGTCTAATTTAAGTAAATGTCATGTTTAACATATATGCATAAAATGCTTGTACCGCAAGCATTGGAGAGTTGTACTTTAGACTTGTAAATTATAAGAAAATCAAATTTAAAGGCTTGTGCATTATAGGGTTGTACCTTGTGCTTAAAAATAGGTACATTGAGGTTATAATGTAATTTACATAAGTATAAAACTTTTATTCATTAAAGACTTGTACATAAGCTTGAAAGACTTGTACATTTGCATGTTATAAAAATCACGTATAAATTAATTAGGGTTTGTGATTTCGTTAACATACAATCATAGTTTTGTAAATTAGGGCTTGTACCGGGAAATATCGTAAAGTTAGGTTTTCATGCTTTAAGAACTTGTACATTAGCTTCAAAGTGTTGTACTTTAGTGTTGATGGGTTAGTTACGTGAAATCATAGTTATAATAAATTATGGTTTCATGAAAACTCCAATAGATAGAAAACGTTTAGTTTAAATGTTTAATAATCGTACTTTTATGAAATAACGTAAAGTGGTAAATGGTGTGTACATTTATTAAGAATGAGTTATGTCATATTAGTTAGTTGTTGTGATTAGATAATCAAATCGTTTTTTAAAAAAAAAAAAAAAAAAAAAAAAAAAGAAAAATGGATAAGTATTCTTTGGTTAGAATCAATATCATACAAGTGGAAATTTTCCAAGGTGGTTACAGATACCGTGGGGATCATGAATACTGGAGTAGTGATTGGGATCATTACAAGTTAAGGTCAACAAAAAATGAGCAATTCTGAACAAAGTGATACAATATGAATGCACCAATTGGCAGTCCATAAATAAAATTATTTAGAAAGTCGATGAATTGTTTTCTGGATCAAACTCGATTCCAATACATAACATTATTGTTTACTTGCACTATCGAGTTTGATCCTGTGATCATCTAAAGTGTTGCCGTTTACCAAAACTAACTCAATTGACGGAACCAGGGGTTCCACGTGTATGCTTAGCACATTTGTTGTGTTGAAGCACACGTCAAAAGATGCTACAGATGCAACTCTGGTAATTTTTCTGGTTGCAGCCTCGGCAATGTAGGTTGATCGAAGTAAAAGCATTGTTGATTTAGCTCTGGAGGACCGTGTAAAGGCTATCCCACCTCTGCCTTGAATATCGATTTTTACCAACGTTGGGCTCGATGGTATGGCCTTTTTTTTTATTGCATTGTTACTAAGGTGATCAAAATCATTGTTGAAGATATAAGATAAAACTAAAGAGCCAATATTTAATATGATCTTAACACATGATATGCTACAAGCATGTAAGAAACCATCATACAGAAGTTACGAAAAAGCACTTATTTAACACAAGATAATATGGAAACAAATGGAAGAAACCTTAACAGAATCATGGATTGGATTTTTAATATGAAAGTCGTAAAACATAGAAAAGAAAGAAGAAGCAAAATTCTCATAGCGCCAGTCATCCACAAATATCAAACGATGTTACTCGACCAGGGAATCTATAAGTGAAAGCCAATCCAATGGGAAGTTATAAGTGAATGCCAAATATTATGTTACAAGAAAAGCGTAGATAATGAAATTACATCATTGATATTGTCATCACCTCCGTCACCATCACCATCTGCACCAGTGCCATGGCTCTTCACGAATACATGCTCATCATAATTATAATTACATTCCGAATATGTGGATAACCGGATATGCTCATAAGGACTACAACGGTATTCATCGGGATGGTCGATGCTTCCCACCAATACAGGAACACCTGAACCTTCTTCTAACAGCCATATGTGAACATGACCAGACAAGAAGCGTATGTCAGGAAAGTAATCCATCGTTGTTTTGTTTGCATCATAACCAGGTGGTGGTAACTCCCTTTCCCAAGACACTTGTACATTGTCGTTTCTCATTACCCATATCTCTCAATGAATCGCCCCATTGAATAGGATATTGATCAATCCAATTTTGGTAGGGGGATTTCTTTTAAAACCTCTTTCGATAAATCAAAAGAAACAATTACTAGTTGCTTGTTCTCTCGATCCAACGAAATCCAATGAATCGCCCCATTGAATAGGATACCATTCCGATTCGTATAAAAATAACCCAAATAATCTACAACAACTGTTCTCCAAAAATTTGATTTTAAATTTAACACTTTAAAAACATACTTGTCAATGTCATTATGTTTAGTCTTGAACCCTGTTACAATCTTGAAATCATCTATGGATGAATCATAGCCAAAACCTGACACGCAATACTCTCGACTAATGTTTTTTAGTTCTTTCACCTCGCGAGTAAAGGGATTAACGACTAAAAAATCAGTATAGTAACGAGAGATGCATACAAGACCATTAGAAGAACCAACAAGTTGACACTCACACATACTAGTACCACCACTGGAAACAATGATTTTTGCATCTCCAATTTCATTAGTATTCTTATTGAGAGTGTAGCTAAGCTGAGATTTAATAAAACGATCACTTGAGATCAAGGAATTCCAAGACTTACATACACTTTTGCATCGGATGAGATCGTTTACTTCCAATCTTAGAAGTATCTCTTTATGAATATTAAGGCCAGGCTCTGTCATTGAATCCTTTGCTCTAAACCAAAACGAAAAAAATAAATAAACATGTATGCTAATCGTATCTAGGTTTGGAATCGAATGAATAAAACGTAAAGTCGACATCTCCTTTTATACTTGATATTGTCGGTTAATTCTCTCTTAAGTATAGTAATAATATAACACTCGTATATTTTCTTTACCTATTGTATTCTTTTGATTATCTTTGACAAATTTTTTTTGCAAGTTTTCTTAATTCAAATTATTTTTTGAATATTTTTTAAATAAAAAATTAATACTAATATTAATTAAATAGTTAAATAAAAAAAAAATCAGCGGTTAAATTCGTAATACCCAACAAACCACAGGGACCATACTTAAACATTAGAGGGTACTTTCGTCATATCAACCATCTAAACATTCACTTGACGGCCAAACTAACAAAAAAAGTGGTCAAAGGACCAAACTTGTAATGGGTCAAAACCATACGGAAAGGATCTAGGGACAAAATTTGTGAAGTCTGAAAAACCGCAAAGGCCATTTATGTACTTATTAGGACTATGTATACAACGTTTTTAACACTTGCCTCTGCCTAAAAGTCGAGACAAACTCACAGAGAGATATTTTGAAAGGTTTTATCAATAATTTCAATGCAGTAATTTATCATTGATACGTCGTTCATTGGATAAACACTGTAATTCAAGTCCATTTCATGTACTCCGTAGTTAATTTTAGTTCGCAATAGTAGGATTCTCAAAATGAACCTTTCAACATATTTATACATATGTTTACACATGGTACAAGTGATGACCACCACTTCGACCATGAGATGCAATTGGTGAAACCCTTATCATTGGCAAATTTTTGTACATTCAATTAAATAAGGCCATGAGTCACTAGCAGCCCTTAATGACATGTCTAACATAAAAAGTCAGGTTTCATATTGTATTATTGTTCATAGTAGTTGCTGAAAAGATGCGCATCATATCAATGTTTGTTGTTTAGTTATTTATTAGATTCAATGTTTACGCATAGGACAAGTGACGGCCATCACTTTGACCATGAGAGGCAATTGAAACCATATTCTTTACGACCCTTATCATTGTCAATTTTTTGTACATTCAATTAAATAAGACCATTAGTCACTAACAACCTTTAGTGACTTGTCTAATATAAAAAGTCAAGTTTCATATTGTATTATTGTCCATAGTAGTTGCGGAGAAGTTACACATCATATTGATGTTATATTGTTATTTTTTATATTCAAACTTTGAATATAGTAAATTTGAAGTATATGACTATCAAGAACCATTGCTGTGCTTTACATTGACATCATATTGAAGGTTTTATTTATAGTTTCGATGGATTAGCTTATCATCGATCCATTTCAATGGGTGAAAATGTAACTTGGGTTCGTTTCATGCAGTTAATCTCAGTTCACAACACAAATCTTTCAACATTGTTTATGCATATGCATTGATAGATAATCTCTATACACATACAGAGAAACGGCAAAAAAAACTCGATTTAAACAACGGTAAAACATGTATAAGACGACAAACACGACATATACCTTTGCAAATACTTGCAATCCACAAAACATTGTACCATACACGCCCCCTATATATCAAATGCAAAAAGCCTTTTTAACAAACAAAGTCCCATAACTGCTCGCACCAGCCACAAGAACGACAAGATGTGAAAGTGACCTGACCAAATGAAAAGCAAAACTTGCCGCTGGTATTCCAACCTCACGATACAATTTAATCATCACCTCATGCCTGATAAAAGATCAAAACACAAACACGAGATCTTAAATTAGAATAGATGCTGCAAAACAAATGGGTTAAATAACAAGTTAGCACAAAACTTTGTATATGCAAATGAAATATGGTCAAGTTGAACCACCAAAGTATTTATTTTGACGTAAATGTGGCGTATCAAATACGATTCCAACAGGTCAACAGTTAAGTTTAAGCTGAGAAAACTGATGCAAGATGAATGCCTCAATTGGCAGTCCATAATTTAATCATTTTTTGAGAAAAACAAAATTGTTTAAAAAGTCGATGAATCAATTTTATAGTTTCGATGATTTACACAAAATTGTGTGCCCTATATATCAAGAACCATTGCCTTGCTTTACATTGACATCATATTGAAGATTTTACACACTTGTGTTTTTTATTTACGCACTCATTGTACATGTTATTATATCAGGATATAAATATAATAGAACTCGTATTTAAAATGAATCAATCAAAAATTAAAGTCCCTAAATGATATTCCTAAAGTAGACAAAACAAAAACATGAAACACCCCCTTGTATCACCTGACTTACTTTAGTAGAGACCCTCAAACGGTTAAATCACCAGATAACCCCTTCAAACATCATTTCTTTCTCTCTCTCTCTCTCTCACACACACACACACACATTTCTCTCTCTTAAAAAATTCATCATTTTCTTCATCCTTTCAAACCCTAAAAACACAAATTAAGAGTTTCTAATCCATTCAATTTCAATCAAATTAACCATCACCATCACAAAATTCACCTCCACCCCATAGAAAGAATTAATCCAAAACCCTAAAAACCCAAAGTGTCCAAAAATGAGATGTCAATTGATTCGACGAAAAACTTGGAAAAATACAACCCTCGACAGTTCGCCCCTGAAAACTTAGTGCATATTAATGAACATAAGTCACAGATAAAAGAATTGCATTTTTACCCTCGAACGATTAATGATCATCCTGCAACCGACTACAAACCATTTATAGATCAGCTTGTGGGTGGATCAGATTGTTCATAGATATAGGGGTACTAAAAGCGTTCTCTCTTTTGCTGAGATGCTTCAATGGATACATAAATGGGCTTCACACTGGGTTGGTGCTTTATGAAATCGGTTCCCCATTTATGTATCCACTAAAGCATCTCAGCAAAAGAGAGAACGGTTTTAGTACCCCTATATCTATGAACAATCTGATCCACCCATTGTATCGATCAACTTTCAATCTTTGTACAAGATAAATGGTTTGTAGTCGGTTGAAGGATAATCATTAATCGTTCGAGGGTAAAAATGCAATTCTTCTATCTGTGACTTATGTTCATTATTATGCACTAAGTTTTCAGGGGCGAACTATCGAGGGTTGTATTTTTTCCAAGTTTTTCGTCGAATCGATTGACGTCTCATTTTTGGACACTTTGGGTTTTTAGGGTTTTGGATTAATTCTTTCTTTAGGGTGGAGGTGAATTTTGTGATGGTGATGGTTAATTTGATTGAAATTGAATGGATTAGAAAAGCCTAATTTGTGTTTTTAGGGTTTGAAAGGATGAAGAAGATGATGAATTTTTGAAGAGAGAGAAATGTGTGTGTGTGTGTGAGAGAGAGAGAGAGAGAGAGAGAGAGAGAGAGAGAGAGAGAGAGAGAGAGAGAGAGAGAGATGATGATGTTTGAAAGGGTTATATCGTGATTTAACCGTTTGAGGGTCTTTGCTAATGTGAGCCAGGTGATATAAAGGGGTGTTTCATGTTTTTGTTTTGTCTACTTTAGGAATATCATTTAGCGACTTTAATTTTTGATTGGAACATTTTAAATACCAGTTCTATTATATTTATATCCTGTTTTAATAACTTGTACAATGAGTGCGCAAATAAAAAACACAAGTGTGTAAATCATCTCCATTTCAATGGGTGAAAATGTAACTCGGGTCCGTTTCATGCAGTTAATCTCAGTTCACTACACAGAAACGGCAAAAAGCTCGATTTAAACAATAGTAAAACATGTATAAGACGACAAACACGATTATCACTACTTGCTAAAAGGGTGCAGAAGAAGCAAAAAAACATACGCAGCAGCTATATAAGATGTACTAGCTTAAGAAAAGCATATATAAAATGCAACGTTAAATCTCTGAACACTTCAGGTTATACGAATCAGAAGCTACAAACATGACATATACCTTTGCAAATACTTGCAATCCACAAAACATTGTATCATACACGCCCCCTATATATCAAATGCAAAAAGCCTTTTTAACAAAGTTCCATAACTGCTCGCACCAGCCACAAGAACGACAAGACGTGAAAGTGACCTGACCAAATGAAAAGCAAAACTTGCCGCTGGTATTCCAACCTCACGATACAATTTAATCATCACCTCATGCCTGATAAAAGATCAAAACACAAACACGAGGTCTTAAATTAGAACAGATGCAGCAAAACAAATGTGTTAAATAACAGGTTAGCACAAAACTTTTTATACGCAATGAAATCTGGTCTAGTTAAATGTGGCGTATCAAATATGATGACAACAGGTCAGCAGTTAGTTGAACAATAATCCACGTTTTTTTTTTTTAAATAATTAAATAAATAGATTTGAGGTTTTATTCATACAAAATACACATTGAGCAACTTTCCACCTTTTTCCTTTGAGGAATTGTTCTTTTTGTTTTACCTATTTGACATGTTAAGAGATAGAATAAAATCGAAATCCACTTATCAAGTGTTGTATGGGAAACATCCTTGGCTTTTTCATTACAAGTTAAGGTCAACAAAAAATGATCAGCAAGTTCTGTACAAACTGATGCAATATGAATGCACCAATTGGCAGTCCATAAAAAAAATTATTTAAAAAGTCGATGAATTGCTTTTCTGGATCAAACTCGATTCCAAGACATAACATTATTGTTTACTTGCACTATCGAGTTTGATACTGTGATCATCCAAAGTGTTCCCGTTTACCAAACCTAACTCAATTGACGGAAATGGGGGTTCCACGTGTATGCTTAGCACATTTGTTGTGTTGAAGCACACGTCAAAGGATGCTACAGATGCAACTCTGGTAATTTTTCTGGTTGCAGCCTCGGCAATGTAGGCTGATCGAAGTAAAAGCATTGTTGATTTAGCTCTGGAGGACCGTGTAAGGGCTATCCCACCTCGGCGCCTTGACTATCGATTTTTACCAACGTGGGGCTCAATGGTATGGCGTTGTTTTTTTTTTTTTTTTTTATTATTATTATTACGTTGTTACTAAGGTGATCAAAATCATTGTTGAAGATATAAGATAAAACTAAAGAGCCAACATTTAATATGATCTTAACACATGATATGCTACAAGCATGTAAGAAACCATCATACATAAGTAACTAAAAAGCACTTCTTTAACACAAGATAATATGTTAACAAATGGAAGAAACCCTAACAGAATCATGGATTGGATTTTTAATATGAAAGTCGTAAAACATAGAAAAGAACAAAGAAGAAGCAAAATTCTCATAGCGCCGGTCATCCACAAATATCAAACGATGTTACTCGACCAGGGAATCTATAAGTGAAAGCCAATCCAATGGGAAGTTATGTTACATGAAAAGAGTAGATAATGAAATAACATCATTGATATTGTCATCATCACCGTCACCATCACCGTAACCATCACCGTCATCATAACCGTCATCATCACTGTTATCATCACTGTCATCATCACCGTCACCATCACCGTAACCATCACCGTCATCATAACCGTCATCATCACTGTTATCATCACTGTCATCATCACCGTCACCATCACCGTCACCATCACCCATGCCATGGGGAGATACAAGGCTCTTCACGAATACATGCTCATCGTAATTATAATCACATTCCGAATATGTGGATAACCGGATATGCTCATCACTACAACGGTATTCATCGGGATGGTCGATGCTTCCCACCAATACAGGAAAACCTGAACCTTCTTCTAACAGCCATATGTGAACATTACCAGACAAGAAGCGTCTTTTAGGAAAGTAATCCATGGTTGTTTTGTTTATATCATAACCAGGCGGTGGTAACTCCCGTTCCCAAGACACTTAGCTTTGTCGTTTCTCATTACCTGTATCTCAATTTTGTTTCTATTTGGAAAATAAAAGACACATAGACGGTCTTTCATAGTCCCCAAATAACACTTTAAAGTATCATCCAATTTTGGTAGGGGGATTTCTCTAAAAACCTCTTTCGATAAATCAAAAGAAGTAATTACTGATTGCCTGTTCTCTCCATACGAAATCCAATGAATCGCCCCATTGAATAGGATACCATTCCGATCCGGATAAAAATAACCCAAATAATCTACAACAACTGTTCTCCAAAAATTTGATTTTAAATTTAACACTTTAAAAACCCACTTGTCAATGTGTTTAGTCTTGATTTGGTACCCTATTACAACCTTGAAATCATCTATGGATGAATCATAGCCAAAACCTGACACACGATACTCTCGAGTAGGGTTTTTTAGTTGTTTCACCTCGCGAGTAGAGGGATTAACGACTAAAAAATCAGTATAGTAACGAGAGATGCATACAAGACCATTAGAAGAACCAACAAGTTGACACTCACCTTGTCTCGGATAAGAACAATCAAAACTACACATACTAGTACCACCACTCCAAACAATGATTCTTGTATCTCCAATTTCATTAGTATTCTTATTGAGAGTGTAGTTAAGCTGAGATTTAATAAAACGATCACTTGAGATTAAGGAATTCCATGACTTACATACACTTTTGCATCGCATGAGATCTTTAACTTGCAATCTTAGGAGCATCTCTTCATGAATATCAAGGCCAGGCTCTGTCATTGAAACCCTAAAACCAAATAAAAATAAATAAATATACTAATTAATCGTAATTAGGTTTGGAATTGAGTGAATAAAAATGTACAGTCGACATCTCCTTTTATACTTGATATTGTCGGTTAATTCTCTCTTAAGTATAGTAAAGATATAACAATCGTATCTTTTCTTAACCAATTGTAATGGGCCTTGTGCTTCTTTTTTTTATTTTTTTCTTTTCTTTTTTTCGATCAGGGTTTTTCATCAATTCGGTTATCGTTGTTCGATTAATTTTTTTTTTTCAATATAACCAAGAACTAAACCAAACCAATTAAAATTGATTAAATCGAACTTCCATAACCGAAAACCGAACCTTAGGCTAAGCTCGTGCTTGATGTGGAATTAGGCAAGACATCGGAGTTGAGTCCTTAGGCTAAGCTCGTGCTTGATGTGGTACCTTGACGAGCCTTCATAACGCACGTTCAAGTCGAGAAGGACATAAGTACTATATTCCATAACCAATGCAAAGGTAAAAAACTGGAGGCAACCAAGTGTGTAAATCAGTGTGGTATGCTTTTGTTAGAATACGATCGGTGACATATTTTGAATACTTAACATAATATCTACCGAATTTAATTGAATGACTAGTTCAGTTTAAGCTGATCCAACCCGATCGAACAACATACTTGAGATGTGATTTGCAGAGCCGTCTGCTAGTTTTTTTGAGTCAAAATTTGGAGGTTCTTAATTTTTTGAGACTGTGGTTGCACACTTTGTACGTATAAGACGTATACGGCTCTGTGTCTGATTTAGCTTATTTACATTTAATAGGTGCTCTCGCCGTCTCAAAAAAGTGTCCACAAACAAAAAATGAAAGAAAATATAATATGTGTAATGAATGCATGTTTTGATTTTAAAAAGTTCATTTTTGTCCTCACATTATTATAGATATTAGAAATTTGGTTTTCCTACGTTTTTACACGTTTTCGTTCGTTTTATACATTTTCAACCGTTTTTATATGTTTTCGTCAGTTTTTATGTGTTTTCGTTCGTCTTTATACGTTTCATCCGTTTTTGTATGTTTTCGTCTGTTTTCTTAAGTTTTCATACGTTTTTGTCCGCTTTTACATTTTCGTTCGTTTTTAAATGTTTTCTTAAGGTTCATCCTTTTTTATACGTTTTCGTCCGTTTTTATCAATTTTCATCCGTTTTTATACTTTTTGTCTATTTTTATACGTTTTTATCTGTTTTATACGTTTTCGTCTGTTTTTACATGTTTTCGTCCGTTTTTACACGTTTTCGTTCGTTTTTGCACGTATTCGTCAGTTTTTGCTTCTTTTCGTCAGTTTTTACCCGTTTTCTTTCGTTTTTGCATGTTTTCGTCCGGTTTTATACGTTTTCGTTCATTTTTACACGTTTTCGTTGTTTTTTTTGCATATTTTTGTCCATTTTTACACGTGTAAAAGCAGTAAAAAAATTTTGAAAGTACTTTGTTAAAGTCATTAAATAAAATAATACATGTTTTAAGTAGGGATGGCAACGGGGCGGGTTCAGGGCGGGTTTTAGTGAACCCATACCCCGTACCCGTTTATAATATCCACACCCGAACCCACCCAAATACCCGTTGGGTACCCGATTATTATTATCCATCGGGTTATCGGTTTTCCCCGCGGGTATCGGTTATCCTCAATTAAATCATCGTTGTACAAATTTGCGAGTATAACGTTAAAAAACTCTACCTAAAAACAAACCAAAACACTCTAATATATTCAAAGCTTTTAGAAGTTAAAGAAAACGAATTAAATATTTGTAAAGTTTGAAGATTAAAGAGTTAATATGTCATGTGTGTGAGAATTAAAGCGTCAAGCGTGAGTGCTAATTAAATTGTTTGTAATTACCAAGATATAGGCTATTAGGGAGTAGAGTAGAATTTTTTTTATACAAGGTTAAGAGCTCAAAACTTATTTGGACCTTATGGGTATGTTTGGCAAAATTAAATGTAAGCTGTAAGTTGCAAAGCTGTTAACATGAGCTACAAGCTGTATCTTTTTTTCAATAAAAGTGTTTGGTGAATTAACTGTTAAATGTAATTATAAGCTGTTAACAATTATTTTTTGTTTTAACAGCTCCGTGATATTTAAAAAGCTTCGTGAATCAGCTTTTTATTTTGGAACTACTTGTTTAAAATAAAAGCCTGAAGTTTATGTATCCAAACGGAGCTACTCATTTGGGAGGAGATTATTTTTGTAATAAAAAGCTTACAGCTCCAAATAAGCTACGTACCAAACAGGCCCTATATAAATTAGCCAAACAAAACGGGTACAAATTTGGGTATACGGGTACGGGTAAACGGGCGAGTCTTACCAAAACCCGTAACCGAACCCCTACCCGAAGAGAAAATAATATTTCTACATGAACCCATATCGAAACCCGCGAACCCGCCCCCAAACCCGACCTAACCGGTTCGAGTTTCAGTTTTCCCAATCAATTTCGAGTGCTTTTGCCATCCCTAGTTTCAAGTGACCACAAATTAAGAAGTAGTTGGTTATTTTGTAGCTTTTACCCCCATAATTTAACACCCAGTATAATTCAATTCCGCTCTCAAAATAAAATCACAACAACACACAATTCATTTGCGCGGGAAAAACACTTGAATCCATCCAAATCCCCAATGAACAACGCATCATCATCATCATCAGTTGGTAACCTCTGTCAACACGTAAGCTCAATCACTCAATCTCATCACAATTTTTATAAAAAAATTTATATAAAACCTAATCACATTTTTTTTTTTTTTTTTTATAAATTTCAGTTAATCACATCGGCGATTAAACGATGCCGCATCTCCGGCGACCTTTGCCGATTATCCATCAGCTTCAAATCCACTCCGTTAACCGATCCTCCGTTAGTCCGTATCTCCAGTACGTTACGCGCTTTTATTTGTTCCAATTTAGCTTAATAAACATATACTTATCGAATTCGCATTATTTACGCTTTCTGTTAGTTTGTATCTCAAGCACGTTACGCTTTCTGTTACGAATAGACGTATCGTTATCAAATTTGTATTAGTTTCTGTTTCTAGATATCAATTTGTTGCGATTTATGTGTATATTAGTTCATATTTCAAGTATATTAAGTTTTCGGCTATGATCTATGATGTGTATATTAGTTTGAATTTAGGCGAAGCTTAGTACACGTAATGGTTTAAAACTTGCATTTTTTTTATCGATTATTGTGTATGATTATGTCGTGTACGAGTTTGTGTTTCCAGATAACAATTTGTTGCGATCTATGTGTAACGTGTATATAAATTATTTTTAGCACGTTGTGGTTGCGATCTATGTGTATATTAGTTTGAATTTAGGCTAAGCTTGGTGTATAAGTTGTCTATTATTAGCTGTTATGTAATGATTGTAGGATCATTATATGCGGTGCCGTCTCTGAGTTTACGGAGGCCCTGTGTAGAATTCAATTTAATAACAAAAACGGCGCCTAAAATATAAAGTAAATAATTTATTAAAGAGAAATACTTGTAGTCACTTTTATAGACTATATATACATATCATACAAAAGTTTTGAGGCCCGTATAATTTGGAGGCCCTGTGCGACAACACACCTTGCACACCCTCATATACGGCTCTGATTATATGGACGAGTTTGTTAGATTGAATTTAGGTGAAAGATTAGTTCACGTAATGTTATGGAACTAGCTTGTGTTTGTGTGATCGGATATTGTGTATTATTATTTTATGAATGAGTTTTTGTTTCTCGATAGCGGTTTGTTTAGATCTATGTGTATGTTCGCTCATATTTCAAGTACGTTACGAATTTGTAGTATATGTGTATATTAGTTAGTTTGATTTTAGGTTAAGCTACGTGTATAGGTTATCTGTTAATGATTGTGTATGAATGTTTTTTTTGTTGTTGGTATACTTGGGTTTCCGACTCGACATTGCGAGCCGACTAATCCCAGGGTGACTACCCTTTTGGATAGCCCGGAGTCGGCGCAGGTGAACCTCTTTGGCCAATGGGGATTAATTTTCTCCCCAGGGTTTGAACCCAAGACCTCTAGGCACTTTCGTCATAAGAGGCTAAGCCTTTACCACTGGGTCACCCCCATTGGTTATTGTGTATGAATGTTGATCATGATAATACGAGTTTGTTAGATCAATTACTATGATTTATTATCATGGGTACGAGTTTGTGTTTCTCGGTATCAATTTATTAAGCTCTATGTGTATATTAGTTTGAGTTTAAGAAGTTTAGTGCACATATGAATATCGAACTTTCATCTTTTCAGTTAGTTATTATGTATGATTATCAATCATCTATAGCGCATTTTTCAGTAGCGTTCATCTGTCATAATGTACTTAGGTGATACATATACAAGGAACACGTGTTTTATTTTATTTTTTAGAGATTGGTATACTGCATGCTAAAAGGTGTGATCAGGTGTGTTTATCTGCATCCGTTGTGTAACCAAAAATCATCTAAGTGTTCTGCAGTGTGATTAACCTCTGTTTTAATTTGTTTATCATTTGGTTTTGAGATTTTATGTGCAAAGGAATGAAGTCAAAATGGCCATTTTTGTTATTGTTTGGTTTTGAGATTTTATGCATTTCTAAGAGTGTGTTTGGCTTCATGATATGACTAGTTTCTGACACGGGAGTTGGAAGCTACGCAGAGGAGTTTCAGGATATGAAGCATATAAGTGAGTCATTGCTAAATATGATACAGGGTAAGACCTTGATTCTGCTGTCCTTATATTTCTTAGATCTTATGAACCGAATGGAGGACTTATTAGCAGTGACTTAATACGTTTAACCAGAGGTTAAGAACTATTGATTTCGACCTTTTTTTGATTATGATATTTATGGGTAAAAATGACTTGTATTTAAATCACAAATGGAACACAATATAGATTTTTATGCAAACTGGTAGCTTGGATCAACGCAGAGTACTGCTTCTGTAAGATCCTGCTAGTTCTGCAATAGATTTTTTTAACTGTTAGACAAAGATTCTGCTAAACATTATGAGAGTGTGATATTCAGTTACATCCGTAAAGCTATTTGAACCTAAATAAAAGTCGCTGTCTTGAAAATCTAACATAACTTGACCTCTTTCAATGTACCATAATTAACTGATACGTAGCTTTTCTATCGTATGCAGATGGAGTTATATCAATTGCCACTACCAGTAAGTATTATTCTTGCTCGATTGCGTTACTTGACATTAACTTGCACTTTCTGAGCTATTATAGATTTATTTTTCAATTAACATCAGCATATGATCCACATATATAGACGGAGAGTACATGACTGCAAGGTGACTTCATAATGTAACGATGTTTCTAATATACAATTCCCCCTTTTCATGAATATATTTATAGCAAATAAATAATTCACCCCAAATTGAGTGGTTAAAAAGCGTTTTTACTGCTTAAAAACACTTGTGGCATTAATCAGTTGAGCAAAGGTCATACTTGGAACTGAGGTAGAATCGGAAAATGGCTTCACTTTGTATCAAATAAGATGGAACAAACTGCAAGGGAATTGCAATATTGCATAGTATGTCAATGTCTTGAATAAAGCCACAATTAGTAATGATACACTAACTCACAACTTATTGTTTATCTTTTGTTATTAAGTAATTATGTTTCAAGATATTAGTTTGTGTAACCAAAGGCTGGCGAGACTAATTTATTTCCAGGCTTACCAATTGACAAACAGAAAACATTTACTGTCTTTATGCTATTTACTCAATCTGTTTGTTTTGTCGTAATTCGATCTTGCAGGCAAGTGTGACAATAAAATATTTCACTACAGTATAGATCTTAAACAAAAAGATCGCATGAAAAGGGTAGCTAAATTACCACTAAGCTCCAAGAATGGTGCAACATTCAGGCATGTTATTAGCCAGAAGTTATTTAAGTTAATTCTAAAAATTGTCTGGACATTCATTCCTTAATTGCTTTCTTTCAGCGGGACTGAAGTATCATTCTCAACATTTCATAGTGTCGATGAGTTACTGGCAGATATTACTTTCTTTTTCCGAAAGGTTAGTTGTCCATGTCAACAAACTGACTAGTGATAAACCATAAACGTCTTATTGTTTTTTGGGCTGTTTCTAAGAGTCTTTGCTTATGTTTTGTTGATTCTGCAGATGCTAATTATGAAGGTTCCTGTAAGTATTACCTCAAACTTCTTAATAATTGATTGCAGACCTTTTTATAGCTATTGATCGTCCTTCATTTACTGCGACTACACATGATTTGACATAATATATGTGTGAGGTGGATTGTTCTTAAGGTTATTATCGAAACAACTACATATTAAGTCATAGCAATTCAGCAAATTGATACTGCATTCATGTGTATTGCTATGACTTAATTAATAGCTGGCCTCATTTTGTCCTTTTACATCTCAAAGTGGTAGTTATAGCTAATCTTTCTCATCATAACTACACGAGTGTTATTACTTTTGTCTTATCAGAAGGTTGGAATTGAGCTCATTGTTGACAAGGGAGAACTTTCTGAGCAACCATCTGTAAATGTTATCGTGGTGAATGAGTGCATTGATTTATCATCAGAAGAAAACGCTGCATGTCTTCAGTCAGGCATTATGGATTATGTTCTCAAGCATGGGAATCAACGTGATAGTACATGTCACTCTTGCTTTCCAATCGGGTAAGTTCTAAACAGACTAAATCTAATATTGAAAAGCTAGTATTGGAGTTTATCTTCCAAAGGTCAGATTAAACGGGTCAAATGGGTCATACTTGTTTAAAGTCGCCTAAAGTATATCTTTAATGCATACAACATTCTAAATCATTTTTGTTCAAAACAATTGTAATACTGTGGTTTTCGTAATCATAGTTAATGCATCAGTTATATAAGTAGATACGTAGCAAAAAAGTGTTTTCTTCAACTGAACCCGGCCTCTTTCACACAATTCAAAAGTGACCCGTTTTGACCCCAACCTGTACAAAAAGTCATAATGACATTTTATTTCAAAAGTATACAAGTAATCAATAGTAACTACATTATGTGATGTGTGTATGACTGACTTTTCTGATCTGTTTCATTCTTGATTTTGTTAGGGAACACGTGAAAACCGGAAGTGGGGTGGTTTACAAAAGTACAAAGAATGCTGAGACAACAATAGAAGTTGTGGTTATCATCAGTGAATTATCAGAGCTGATGAAGCCATCATGTTTCAGGGTGTGCGGTAGTAAAGCAGAGGTACCAGGAGGAACTTTGGTAAATCAGTTCGTCTTATTTACGTCTCTAATTGTATCATCTCAGATGTAGGAAAATTAAACACAAGATTCTCCTTTGACTTGTTGTTATTCAGTTTTGATTTCCTTACAACATGTAAACTGTGCATGCTTTTCAGGTACTATACTTCAGTGACTTCTTACTTAGCCCAATTTCTCAGTCATTGCTAGATGCATTGAAAAGCATCGATTGGAAATGCTATGGGATAAGCATAAAACGCATCTCGAATGAAGATGGCTGTGCATTTATTGAATGGGAGGATTTGCCACCAGGTTCACATATTGACATTGCCATCCACTGTCACCGCAAAAAATATCCTTTGCTGACTTTCCATATATTTGCTTGTAATATCTGACTAGAGGTGGCAATTCAACCCATGTATAATTGCAATCATATCTGACACACCAAGTATGTTCAAATGAGTATAAATTACTGGCCAACCCAACCTAACCCATTTTGATCCGTTACCGGACCCCCCTCCCCTCATCTTGTTACCTCTAGTCATCGTTTTGCTAATAACTGAGGTGAATATTGTACCTTTTTGTATGTTATTTTTATGCGTTTCTTTAACACACACCAAGCTTACTATAGGCTCAGCAAAGGCAAGCGCTGTTGATCGGAATCTTGTTAAGAAAGCTGTGAAGCTTGCATTGACCGACATGAAAGAGAAAAATGACGGATTTCTTCTCAGCGCGACTGCAGTTAAGGTATACCCGGATGCTCCTACATGCCTATTTCATCGAAATTAAGCTATATGTATCTACTTTATTCTTCTTATGTCAAATGGCCATTCATAACTTTGTTTTAAAGTTTAGCGTAGGTATCTGATACTCTCTCTGCTTGTGTTATCTGTTGGACAAAAATCAACATTGCCGTTTTCTTTCTCTTTTCTACTTTATAAAGCTAGTGCACCTGTGAGTCTGTCCCATGAATTTTTCAGAATCCAGTTTTCGGTTTGGTTCCCAGTCAGTCTGTTAGAGTTTTTAAAATGTAAACTATTTTTCAAATTTAAAATGTCTTTATATATGTATATGTATGTAGCGTTACTCGCTTTTGGCTTCGGTTGGATCCTGTCTGGTTGTTTTAACCAGATGAGCATATTCCTAACAGTCTGTTGGTCCCTTTAGATTCGCAGTTACGCACCAGACCTTGCAAAAACAATTGCAGGCCTGATCTCGACTTCCAACGATCCAAAATTCAGAGGAGAATGTGCGTCGCTTCTTGGCCTACATTCCCATGATCCAAAATTGATTGAAGATAGCCTTAAACAAAGGCTTATTTCAGTTATAGACCGCAACGACAGAGAGCCTCAAAGAATGAGAGAAGCTGCACCTCTTCTTTTTCAGGATGATTGTTTTGACGAACCAGAATATGTAGATGAGGAATTCGAAGACTGTGAGGTAAGTTTTTCAGCTTTTGATCAATAAAATTAGATTAAAATCAATCCTTATCAATATGTAGATATGAAACATACAATAGTTTACGAGTTCTATGCCTATTAGATACTATTGATCTTGTGGTGCTCGCATAAGCATTTTATGAGTTATGATATACTTTTTTTATTTTATCTGTCAAAAAATAAGAGGGTTCTGGTATGTGCGTTTGATACTGTTTATTTGTTTCTTGCAATTTCAAGTCGTAATCTCCAGTTTGCATAAAAAATGTAGTCTTTGAATAACCTGTTTGATTTACTAGTAGTCAATAATCAAGAAGGTTTTATGTGCAACGACACTGATTATCAAATGACTTATTTTAAGGTTAATTGCACCAAAAAATGTAACATATTTTTCATATTGTCATTGTATACAAGAAACTTTGTTTTGTTCTGTTTCGATGTATGTAAATGTTTATATACTGATGTAAGGCACACACCAGTTGGTAAAAATTGAAGTATCTTGCATTTTGGTGCAATTATTTTACCTGCAGTTGCAACTAGATGCAAATATTGTTACATACGATGTAAAAAATCGAAATATGTTATAATTTAATGCAATGTGCGATGAAATCACAAACATCTCAAACTCGATACGACAAACCCATGGTTCTCCCGGCCTTCACTTAACTGATAAATCAAATAGGAAGTTATAATTTAATGCCCATAATGCCCATAATTTTGTTAATCAAATCATGTGCAATTTAAAAAGAGCGAAAAACAAATTAGAATAAAACCGATGGACTTTAGAAGTCTCGATGTTATTCTATCTTTTCCTTCCTTTTTCTCTTGTGTCAACCCTCATTGTCGTTGGCATCTCCCTCTCGCTCTGACTCCTCTCCCTCTCCCTTTCATTGTCACCGGAATCAGAATATACATGGCTTTGCCTTTTACTCTTAGCTCTCCCTCCATCAGAACCATGAAACACATGGCCCTCCCTCTTCCTCTCACTCCTTTTCCTCTCCACTCTCCTTCCATCGTCGTCGGAATCAGAAGATACATGGCTTTGCCTTCTACTCTTAGCTCTCCCTCCATCAGAACTATGAAACACTCGGCTCTCCCTCTTCCTCTCACTCCTTTTCCTCTCCACTCTACTTCCATCGTCATTTGAATCAGAAGATACATGTCTTCGCCTTTTTCTCTTAGCTCTCACTCCATCGAAACTGTGAAACACAAGGCTCTCCCTCTCACTACTTTTCCTCTCCACTCTCCTTCCATCGCCATCGGAATCAGAAGATACGTGTCTTTGCCTTTTTCTCTTAGCTCTCACTCCATCGGAACTGTGAAACGCAACGCTCTCCCTCTCACTCCTTTTCCTCTCCACTCTCCTTCCATCATCGTCGGAATTAGAAGATACAAGGCTTTTCCTTTTACTCTTAGCTCTCCCTCCATCGGAACTATGATAAACACGGCTCTCCCTCTCCCTCCTTTTCCTCTCCACTCTCCTTTCATCGCCATCGGAACTGTGAGACACAAGGCTCTCCCTTCTACTCTTCACGCTCCTCCCATCACCATCGGGAGATATCACGTTTTTCCTTTTTCTCTTCACTCCCCCCTCATTACAATTACCATTGCCATGTGGAGATACAAGGCTCCTGACAAATACATGGCCATCGTAATTATAGTTACTTTCCGAATATGTGGATAACGGGATATGCTTATGAGGACGGATATCTTCACTGTGGGGATGATCAATGCTTCGCACCAATACTGGAGTACTAGCGCCATTGTAAACGTTGATTCTTGTATCTCCGATTTGATTAGTATGTCTCTTATTGAGATTGTAGTTAATATGAGATTTAAGAAAGAGAGGACTCGATATTAAGGAATTCCATGACTTACATACACTTTTGTATCGGATGAGATCGCTAACTTGCAATCTTATGAGTATTGAATTCCATGCTTCATGAATTTTAAGTTCAAGCTCTGTCATTGAAAGTACCTTAGCTTTAGACTAATCGATCGTAGCTAGGTTTGGTATTGAATGAATAAAAATGTACAGTCGACATCTCCTTTTATACTTGATGTATTGTCGGTTAATTCTGTCTTGAGTATAGTAATGATCATATAATAATCGTATCTTTTCTTTACCTATTGTAATGGGCCTTGTGTTTTTTTTTTTCTTCTTCCCACTTCATATTTGGTTGCATTATGGCTGTTCGTCTCACTAAAACCATACAAAAGATGTCCGATAATTACATGTTGATGTCCATATCCTTTAATATTAGTTAGAGTTTGAATCTTAAGATTAGTTTAACATTTATCTGGTTGTACTAACTCATTGATTGATTACATTATAATACTTTTTATTCTCCCAAACTTGTGTTCACAACACGTTATCAGCACGCTCTTAAGGTGATTTTTGATTGAGATAAATTTTAAACCATTCTTCGTATCTTGTTACACCATCAACAGTTTTGTTTGCTACTAGTAATTATTATATGATACATGCTTGCAATCTTTGATTACGAGTTCATGTCGTTATTGATTTTTGATTTCTTAAAAATATAACGAAACATACGTATGTAAAGACGGAACCAGAACTAAATATTACCGGATGCACAAAAATTTCTGAACTTAAATGTCGTTACATTAAGAAAAATCGATGTTTTTTTTCAAAATTTAACACTATATCAAAAAAATCCATGAGGTTATCGTAAACCCCCTGGCTCCGTCCCTGTACGTTTGGCAGGGCTGAAATGACTCATAGACTGATAAACAATAATTATAGATAAAATTAAACAACAAGGTTAGCATGATCTATGCATGTATTATATTGAAAGTCTTTCGAACAATGTGTATACACTTTGTTAAATGTGTATTGCTTTTTTCTAATAGTTTATGTCATCATCCACGTATAATGTGTATTCTCCTGTACATGGTATGATTTAGCCGAACATTATTATAAAAGAAAATCATAAATAATTAGTATGATCTTGAATACTTCATATTAATTAGCTACTGTGTATTGTATGCATATATACTTGTGTGTTCAATCATAATACATAGACTTTAACTATTATTGTATGCTAATAACAGAACAATTCATTTTTCATACAATAGTATTATCTTCTCTTAGTCAAAACAGGGTGCGTTTGTTTTTAAAAAATCTTACTAGCCCTCTTACTCTTACCAAGAAGAGGTGGGCGACGTTTTGCTTGTTTGTTTTTTCTTTTAAGTAAGACCCGTTAGACATATAACATCTTACTCGAGAAGAGGTGAGGACGGTCTTCATCGCCTCTTACTCGTTTTGTAAACTTTATATAATATATTTGATTGTTTATTAACTATGTTATATTTATGATAAAAAATCTTGTTTCATGTTTACATAAGTTACTTATTATCGCATTGCGTTGGTTTAATAAACAAATTGCAAAAACGAGCACTTAAAATCATTCGGACACTTTACAAAAACAAACAACATTATTTCGTTCAAATTTAGACTTTCTAGCCACCTCTTACCAATAAGATGTGGTAGTCAGATTCAGACCCAAAACATCTTAATGAAACAAACACCCCCGTAATTATCAGTGTTGGTGGATTTTTATAACTTTACGGTATAGTGGCACCCCTAAGATTTTCTATATGCTTAAATTTGCACTGTATGAGTTAATAAACATTTCGTGGTTAGCATGTGTGTAACAAGTGTAGATATGAATCTTATATAAACACATATACGTGTGGAGCTTATGCATGTTTTAACATTATGGTGCATCAGATATATTAAGATTGTTATGGAACTTACTCCGCATATATTATAGGATAATTCTCAACATGAATAATTCTATGAGTGTTGCTCTAATGCATTGATTTTCCATATAACATTAACGAAACCTATAGAAAGTTGAGGATAATTACTAGAGTGAAGTTATTAATAAATCTATGTATTTGGTTTGACTTGTTTATTCTATTAAGATACAATCGCCTAGACAAGAGAGTCGAGCTGAATCTTAGGTTTGATGTCACAATGTCGAATTGAAGAAGATTGTTCTCTAGTTAGTGCCCTCTGATAACAACATAAGTCCTAGGGTTCGCTTCACCATTGACGATTCCAAAACATAAAACATTATTGTTTACTTGCACTATCGAGTTAGAGTTTGATCCTGTGATCATCCAAAATGTTCCCGTTTACCAAAACTAACTCAATTGACGGAACCGGGGGTTCCACGTGTACGTATGCTTAGCACATTTGTTGTGTTGAAGCACACGTCAAAAGTTGCTACAGATGCAACTCTGGTAATTTTTCTGGTTGCAGCCTCGGCAATGTAGGCTGATCGAAGTAAAAGCATTGTTGATTTAGCTCTGGATCGGAGGACCGTGTAAGGGCTATCCCACCTCGGCTCCTTGACTATCGATTTTTAGTTTTTACCAACGTGAGGCTCAATGGTATGGCCTTTTTTTTTATTACATTGTTACTAAGGTGATCAAAATCATTGTTGAAGATATAAGATAAAACTAAAGAGCCAATAATTAATATGATCTTAACACATGATATGCTACAAGCATGTAAGAAACCATCATACATAAGTAACTAAAAAGCACTTCTTTAACACAAGATAATATGTAAACAAATGGAAGAAACCCTAACAGAATCATGGTTTGGATTTTTAATATGAAAGTCGTAAAACATAGAAAAGAACAAAGAAGAAGCAAAATTCTCATAGCGCCAGTCATCCACAAATATCAAACGATGTTGCTCGACCAGGGAATCTATAAGTGAAAGCCAATCCAATGGGAAGTTATAAGTGAATGCAAATATTATGTTACAAGAAAAGCTTAGATAGTGAAATAACATCATTGATATTGTCATCACCTCCGTCACCATCACCATCACCCTCACCAGTGCCATGTGGAGATACAAGGCTCTTCACAAATACATGCTTATCATAATTATAATTACATTCCGAATATGTAGATAACCGGATATGCTCATGACTACCGAATCCGTGGGGATGATCAATGCTTCTCACCAATACAGGAACACCTGAACCTTCTTCTAACAGCCATATGTGAACATGACTAGACAAGAAGCGTATGTCAGGAAAGTAATCCATCGTTGTTTTGTTTGCATCATAACCAGGTGGTGGTAACTCCCTTTCCCAAGACACTTGTACATTGTCGTTTCTCATTACCCGTATCTCAATGAATCGCCCCATTGAATAGGATATTGATCATCCAATTTTGGTAGGGGGATTTCTTTTAAAACCTCTTTCGATAAATCAAAAGAAGTAATTACTGGTTGCCTGTTCTCTCCATCCAACGAAATCCAATGAACCGCCCCATTGAATAGGATACCATTCCGATTCGTATAAAAATAACCCAAATAATCTACAACAACTGTTCTCCAAAAATTTGATTTTAAATTTAACACTTTAAAAACACACTTGTCAATGTCATTATGTTTAGTCTTGATTTGGAACCCTGTTACAACCTTGAAATCATCTATGGATGAATCATAGCCAAAACCTGACACACGATACTCTCGAGTAGGGTTTTTTAGTTCTTTCACCTCGCGAGTAGAGGGATTAACGACTAAAAAATCAGTATAGTAACTAGAGATGCATACAAGACCATTAGAAGAACCAACAAGTTGAAACTCACCTTTTCTCGGAAAATAACAATCAAAACTACACATACTAGTACCACCACTCCAAACAATTATTCTTGTATCTCCACTTTCATTAGTATGTCTCTTATTGAGAATAGAGTTAAGCTGAGATTTAACAAAACCACGACTTGATATTAAGGAATCCCATGACTTACTTACACTTTTGCATCGGATGAGATCTTTAACTTCCAATCTTAGAAGTATCTCTTCTTGAATATCAAAACCAAACTGTAATCCTTTGCTATAAACCAAAACGAAAAAAAAAAAAAAAAAAAAAAAAAAAAAATCAGATGCTAATCGTATCTAGGTTTGGTATTTGAATGAATAAAACGCTGATCGACATCTCCTTTTACTTAGGGTATAAATAAACGGGCCTTGTGTTTTTTTTCTGTGTACGCGGCCATATATAATTCTCTCTTACCTATAGTAATGATTTCATAAAAAGATGTAGATTGGCGAACACAATGATTTTGGGTGTCTTTTTGGCATTAGCCATTGTCCAACGGCAACTCTATTGACCTAGTGAGGCACTAACTGGAGTGAGCACGAGCTAAGACTCGGACTCCTGAGCTCTTATTTCACAAAGTCTCTCCAGTGTGCCCATAAGTTTTGCGGAAGTGGGTACCTATATGAAGCAAAAGCCAAAGATGAGACTTGAACTTATGTCAATTGACTCTAGCACAAGTGCTCTAAGTCTCCGACCATTAGTAATGATAAATAACTTTGCGAGTATTTTTCTGAATTGAACATTCTTTTCACCCCAATATTTAATTCACCAAAAGTACATTTGACTTAAAATATTAATCTAAAAATTACGTTGAAAATTATTCAAAAACCAAAAACGTTTTGTAAAAATTTATTTCAAAAATATTTTGAGTTTTATCTTGAAATTTAACAACAATATACAAAAAAAAAAAAAAATTGTGTTTTTGATTATTTTGACAAATATTTTTTTTGCAAGTTTTCTTAATTCAAATTATTTTTGAATATTTTTAAATAAAAACTTAATACTAATAGTAATTAAATATTTAAATAAATAATTAAAAAAAACCAGCGACTAAATTCGTAATACCCAACAAACCACAGGGACCATACTTAAACATAAAAGGGTACTTATGTCATTTCAACTATCTAAACATTCATTTGACGGTTAAACTAACAAAAAAATTGTCAAAGGACCAAACCTGTAATGGGTCAAATCTATAGGGAAAGGATCCGAAAAAAAAGTCTAGAGACTAAATTTGTGAAATCTGAAAAACCACAAAAGCCATTTATGTAATTATTAGGACTATGTATACAACATTTTTAACAAGTCATTAAGTAGCCGTTTGGTTTGAGTCTATAGGAATCAATGAATCACATTCATTCCACATAAAATGTTTGGTTGGAGACTTGATACGAAAGAATGATAGCAACAATGATAAATCCATAATAGTATGAATTAGCGACTTTTCTCTACCATTCCGGTGAGGTCCATATTTACTAACTTTATAACACTTTAAAAGTTATATTTTGTATTTTAAATGATATATTTTATTTTATTTTGCTATTGAATAAGCCTTTTTAAAAGTGATACCTATACCTTCAACTTTATACCAAACAATAACAATGACAATGATACTTTTGATATGATATATCCTTGTAATCAAAATCATACCTATAGTGATTTTGAGTTGCATACCAAACGCACCTTAAATAGTTGTACCCATGTGGTATCCAACACTTGCTTCTGCCTAAAACTGGTGACAAACTCACAGAGAGATATTTGGAAATGTTTTATCAATAATTTCAATGTAGTAATTTATGATTGATCCGTCGTTTCATTGAATACACACTGTAATTCAAGTCCATTTCATGTACTCCGTAGTTGATTTTAGCTCGCAATAATCGGATTCTCAAAATGAACCTTTCAACATATTTATACATATGTTTACACATGGTACAAGTGATGACCACCACTTCGACCATGAGATGCAATTGGTGAAACCTTTATCATTGGCAAATTTTTGTACATTCAATTAAATAAGGCCATGAGTCACTAGCGGCCCTTAATGACATGTCTAACATAAAAAGTCAGGTTTCATATTGTATTATTGTTTATAGTAGTTGCTAAAAAGATGCACATCATATCAATGTTTGTTGTTTAGTTATTTATTAGATTCAATGTTTACGCATAGGACAAGTGACGACCATCACTTTGACTATGTGAGGCAATTGAAACCATATTCTTTACGACCCTTATCATTGTCAATTTTTTGTACATTCAATTAAATAAGACCATTAGTCACTAACAACCTTTAGTGACTTGTCTAATATAAAAAGTCAAGTTTCATATTGTATTATTGTCCATAGTAGTTGCGGAGAAGCAGGGCCGTCTCGTGGATTTCAATGGCCCCGTGCCATTACCACAAAGAGGCCCTCAAACACACACATAATATATGTCGGAAAATTTAGTGCACTTGTGGGATTAGTTCACACCTTGTAATGGGTTAGGAGGTACGGAGTGTACACCCATAAGGTCCATAAACACCCTGACTCTAATAGTGGTTTGTATTAGTAGTGCTTGGTGAAAGTACCGTTGTGGTTACCACCGATTATCGCAGTTTCCACCGCGATTTCCATCGATCGTGTTTCCACCGGTGGTGTTTCCACCGGTGGTGTTTCACCGAAGTTGTGTTTACATCAAGCGGTGGTGTTTCCACCAACGCAATTGTAACCACTGATAGCACTATGAAAGTACTGATGATAGTACTGCTTGTAACGGCTTTGACCTATTCAAGTGGCAGTTTAAACTGCATTATGACCACGTTTAATTGGTCATTGTGAGAATACAATCCGTGTCTTTCATTCATTATGCCAAAGGCATATATATACAAGAGTTATACATATCCATCCTAACTAACTATGAGAGAATTATGGATCTGATATACATTCCATTTATACAAGAGATATATACTATTATTCTAATAGACCCCCGCAGTCGAAGCGGGAGGAGGACGGATGCTGAGACTGTCTCGAAAATCATCAAACAAAACACGAGGCAAGCCTTTGGTAAAAATGTCGGCAATTTGATAACGGGATGGAACATGTAAACGCGAACTTCACCATGAAGCCACCTTTTCACGTACAAAATGAATATCCATCTCGATGTGTTTGGTACGTTGATGTTGTACCGGTTGCTTGATGGAAAAATGGCACTCACGTTATCACAATAAACAAGAGTGGCCTTTTGAAGGGACAATGTAGTTCAAGGAGAAGATTGCGCAGCCAACAGGACTCGGAAACCACATTGGCAACCCCGCGGTATTCCGCTTCAGCACTAGAGCGTGAAAGCGTGGGTTGTCGCTTTGAAGACCAAGAAATCAGGTTGTCACCAAGATACACACAATACCCAGAGGTCGAGCGACGAGTATCTGGACACCCACCCCAATCAGCGTCGGTGTAGGAGACTAAGGCAGAAGTGGGTGACTTATAAAGATGCAAACCAAAATGCAAAGTACCTTGAACATAGCGTAGGATACGCTTAAGGGCTGTCATGTGTTCCTCTCGTGGATCATGCATGTGTAAGCATATTTGTTGCACGGCGTAAGAGATGTCGGGGCGTGTAAATGTAAGATATTGTAAAGCCCCCGCAAGACTTCGATAATGCGTTGGATCAGAATATGGATTTCGGAACCAAAGACTCAATTTTGCCTTAGTGTCAACAGTGTAGAACAGATTTACATGATGACATACCAGCCCTTTCAAGAATGTCTCAAGCATATTATGATCGACTAAGAAATAGTCCATGTTGATGACGTTTGACCGCAATACCCAAAAATAGTTCAATGGTCCAAGATCCTTCATAGCAAACTCTTGAGCAAGAAGATCAATAAGAGTGACGAAGTGTATCGAAGATGTAGTGAGTATAATATCATCAACGTAAAGGAGAAGATAAGCCAAGTCCCCGCTTTGCGGTATACGAACAATGAATGATCCGATTTACTATGGACAAAACCAATGGTATACACAAAATCGCAAACCGTTGGTACCACGCAGGGTGCTTGCTTCAAGCCATAAAGTGACTTCTTTAATAAGCAAACGTAGTCGGGATGTTTAGAATCACGAAACCCATTGGTTGATGCATGTAGACGGTTTCATTAAGTGTACCATGCAAGAAAGCGCTTTAACATCCAATTGATGGATAGGCCATGACTTGGAAACCGCTAAACCGAGAACCGCATTTAATGGTTGCGGGTTTAACCACGGACTAAACGTTTCATCACAATCCACTCCAACTGTTGAGACCGCCATCACCAACCAAATGAGCTTTGTATCGCTCAAAAGAACCATCGATCGCAATTTATGTCGAAAAATCCACATAGAACGAATAACATGCATATCACTGGTACGAGGTACAAGTACCCAAGTCTTATTTTCAATAAGAGCATTATACTCATCAATCATGGCATTTTTCCAATTGAGATTAGACAATGCATCTTTCGGGTTTCGGGGAATTGGACAAGGTGAGGTAATGGCTGCAAGCATTATAGGATTTTTAGGTTTAGAAATACCTGACATGCTACGGGTGTGCATGGTGTGAGCAGATGTAGTGGATGCACGTGGGTGAAGTGGGGCTAGAGATCGCACCCGCGCCTAACATATTGAAGGATGGGTCGTTGGGGTGAGTTGATGAGGGTAGACCGAGAAGAGGGTCCGATTGGAGATGGATTGGACCCGATTGAGGTGGGATGTGGGTGGATTGGGTTGATCAGAAAGCGACTCAAGAATGTACCCACCGGTGTTTGTCACCGTGGAGTTAAGAAGAAAGAAATGGGATGATTAGTGGGTGAACACCATGGTTAAGGAAACGATAGGTAGGGGATGTTGGAGTATGTAGGTTGGCGAACGGAATTGAGATTCATCAAAGATAACGTGACGAGAAAGAATGACTTTATTGGTGGCTAAGTCGTAACATTTGTATCCTCTATGGTTTTATGGTATCCTAAAACACGCATGGAGAAGAACGAGGTTGAAGTTTATTAATAGTGGTGGATGGAATAAGAGGATAACATAGACATCCGAAGACACGAAGATGGGTGTAAGTGGGAGTACGTTTGTATAGAATCTCTGCAGGGGAGTGGTGAGCTAGGAGCTTGCTAGGTAGAATATTGAGGATGTAGGTGGCCATTTGAAGCGCATGGTGCCAAAATTTTGGCGGCATAGAGGAGTGAGCCAGGAGGGTACGAATAATATTGTTGATGGCTCGTATTTTTCGTTCGGCCTTACCATTTTGAGAGGAGGTATGGGGACAAGAGAAACGAAACATCATGCCATGTTGTTTGCAAAATTGGTGAAAGTTAGAGTTGTTATATTCGGTGCCATTATCACATTGGAAGGTTTTAATGGGCATGTTAAATTGTGTCTTGATTAAGTTATATAGAGATATGAAAGTAGGGTATACTTGAGATTTGTGGCCAAGTGGAAATGTCCAAAGAAAATTTGAATAATCATCAAGAAATAAAATGTAATATTTATTACCACCGAGCTTAAAACAGTGAAGTCCATAAATCAACGTGCAAAATATCAAATGGCATTAAAGTAGAAGAAGATGAATCATAAAATGGTAGTTTAATATGTTTGCCAAAAACACAAGATTGACAAAAGAACTCCTAGATGAATTACATTGAATGTAATTTTATTCGAAGCGGCGTAATACGTTAGCGCCGGATGACCTAAACGGTGATGCCATAGATCTTGAGAAAAGACAAAAAGGTAGAATACGAGGTAAGTTGTTGGAGTGTGGAATTGGTGATTGGATATAGGTCCCCAATGCTATTACACCGCATGATTGGTATCCCCGTCTCGAAAATTATAAATGAGAAAACCAAATGGATCAAAAGCAATAGTAAGATTGTTATCGAGAGAGACGACGAACCGAGATTAGGTTTTTGATAAGGTGGGAGCATGCAAGACATTTTTAAATGTAAAGGAGGGTAAGGTGGGGAAGATGCATATGTCCATAACCACGAATTGGAATTTTGTTACCATTACCAACAAGTATATGTTTTGGAATGCTCAAATTAAAGTAAGACGAGAAGTACACTGGGAGGTGGTCATGTGTGAAGTAGCACCCGTGTCCATGTACATTGATCATCCTGGAGGGTTAAGAGACATGGTATGGAAAGCTTGATCAAGTTCAAGAGGGTACCGAGATGCAAGATATGTCCGAGTGGGTCTTGGACCAAGTATACCTTGGCTTCCGGATGGTGGAGTGGGCGAGACCATGGAGCGATTGGGAAGAGGGTGGTGGTGAGGCCCATCGATAAGGAGACCAAGCCTGTGGACCATATGGTGTCCATTGTTGAAACTGCGATCGCGGAAATTGTTAGAACGACCACGCCCACGGCCTCGCCCACCATTACGACCACCACCACGATATCCATTGTTCCCGCCACGCCCACGATTCGAGCTATCATTACGCTGTGTGACGGGTTGAGAGAGTTAGAGCCGGAAGTGGTGTTGTGTTGGTGTTTGGGGTTTGGTGTGGTAGAGGAGCAAGCAACAAGGGTCATTCCAAGCAATAGAAGCGCTTCTCGCTTGTTTGTTTTTGCGAGTCTCTTCAAGAACTAACTCGAACGAGCTTCATAGAATTGCGGGAGTGGATCACTTTGTTGAATGAACTGGCAACATTATCATAGCTTTCGTTGAGACTCGCTATGAGTTGTAAGACAAGACGGTTATTAGAGACAAGAGCTCCAACATTAGTGAGTCGATCCGAGAGCATCTTAAGTTCTTGACAATAGGTCAAACAGAAGAAAATTGTCAAGACGCGTGTTGGAGAACCGTGTTCCAAATAAACAACCTTGAGTTCTTGTTATCCTGAAAATATCTTTCAAGCGTGACCATGCTTGGCGGTGGTGTCGTTTCAAGAATGGTATGCATCGGTCATCGGAGATGGTGCTATAGATCCACCGAAGAACAATGGCATCCAAAGTTGACCATGTTTCGGGATCAACAACTTTGGGTTGTGGGCGTCTTTTGGTGGTGGTGCGGAAGAAGTAGCGGTGGTGGTGGGGAATGATGTGATCAATGACCTTGTATGCACGACAATGGATCTTGAAAAGTTCGACCAAGATAAATATTGGCCATTCTCCAAACCGAGTTCAACCTTAAAAGTGGTTTTGATGTTGGAGACAAGTGAGGGCTGGATGGATCTTTGTTCCGTCATTGGAGAGGTGGAAGATGAAGAATGTATTAGAAAAGATGAGAAGTCGTTTGTGTTTTATTTTTAGGTTTAGGTATTAGGAGGCTGATACCATGTGAGAATACAATCCGTGTCTTTCATTCATTATGCCAAAGGCATATATATACAAGAGTTATACATATCCATCCTAACTAACTATGAGAGAATTATGGATCTGATATACATTCCATTTATACAAGAGATATATACTATTATTCTAATAGTCATGTAACAACTAACAGCTATAATGGTGATAATTATGAGGCTATTAATGGGCCGATTAATACTCATAATTCCATAGACTAGCTGAGAGTATTTTCCTATAAATAGGAGATCTGTTTTATGCATGAATAGAGAATATACAACGCTTGAAAACACACAGAAAACGTAAACACTTATTAGCGAAAGGGTTATAGAATTGTGCCTAATTCTCTAACTGCATTTGGTCTTATCCCAAGTAGATATTCGTGATAGCCGTGCATTAGGGTCGAATAGTTTACTTTGGAAAGTGATCACACGATTCCAAGTGATATCCGTAACCACCAGTGGTATTTGTTATCACGACTTGCTTGTTTGTTTCTCACGAAACAGTTGCATATTTCTACCGAATTTGATTATCTTACCCGATCCGGGAACAACTTACACCAACAATCAAAGTAAACTATTTTGTGATAATCAAATGGCAATCGCAATGAACGCATGGCTTCAAACTTTGCTAAGTCGGATAAGTTTGAAGGGGTGGGCTTTAGGAGGTGGCGTAAGAAGATGCGCTTCTTGTCACAAGCATGAGTGTGGTTTATGTGTCGACTACTCCAATTCCGATGATGGGATGATGCTACGGTTGAGCGATTAGGAGGAGGAGCAAATGGGAGAATGATGACTACATATGCAGAGGTCTTATTCTCAATGGTATGTCCGATTCTCTGTTTGATATTTATCGAACTTTGAATCTTCCAAAGAACTGGGACTCCTTGGATGCCGAATATATGGTCGAGGATGCATCAAGTAAGAAGTTCCTTGTAGTAATTTCACAAATTACAAAATGACTTATTCAAGACCAGTTATGGAACAATACAATGAACTTCTTGGTATACTTGGAAGGTTTACACAACATAATATGAACATGGATGAGGCTATTAAAGTCTCTTGTGTCATTGACAAACTCCCTCCTTCTTGGAAATATTTCAAGCATACCTTGAAACATAAGAAAGATGAGTTAACTCGGGTTGAGTTAGGCGATCATCATCTCGCGCATTGAGGAATCTCTCAAGATGCGTGATAAAGACAAGCCAAATAGTAGCAATGCTCATCGGACCATCTGTTGTCAATATGGTGGAGCATAACAACTCCACCGTGTACAATGACAACAAAGGCAAACGAAATATCATGATAACACAGGGCGATCCTAACAAGAAGGCAACACCTACTTGTTGGAAATGTAACAAGACCGGTCACATTAAAAGGGACCGCAAGGGTGTTAAAGTTGGTGGTAAAGCCAATGGATCGGGCACTAATGGTTCGGGAGTGGTGGTTCTTCCAACTCACCGAAAGGTCGAATATGGTTAATAAGTCTTTTCGATTTATTATGTTACATATGTATCTGAATCTCATTATGTGCGTGATGATGATGTTGCGTGGTGGGTTGACTCGGTGCAACAGTTCATGTGTGCAAAGATAGAAGTTGGTTCAATACTTATGAGTCATCGAATGATGGTTCTATTCTTCACATGGGAAATGAGTCAACGACCTTGGTGCATGGTCATGGTTGTGTAGATCTTAGGTTTAGTTCGGAAAGATTGTAACTTTGTTTAATGTTATTCATGTTCTCGATATAAGGAAAACTTGGTTTCAAGTAGTGTTTGAATAATCATGGATATAAACAAGTTATTGAATCGATAAATTTGTTCTTTCTAAGAATGGTGTTTTTATTGGTTTTGGTTATTTATGTAATCAAATGTTCGACTTAATATTTCCAATCGATAGTGTATTTATTACCACCGATAGTATAAATTCAGCCTGTGTGACCACCATTGACCGTGACTGTCTCACCCCGTGGCATGCTAGACTTGGCCATGTTCATTATAAAGGTTGCAAGATATGTCTAAGGAAGGGTTGATCCCAGCCTTTGACATGGACAATCGAAAAGTGTAAAACTTGCATGTTGACCAAGATTACCAAAAACCTTTTCGTGGTGTTAGTCGTGAGACTAATCTCTTGGAGCTTATTCACAAAGTGATTCAGTGATTTGCATGCCACTCCTCTTTGGGGAACAAGAAGTACTTTGTGACATTTATTGATGATGCTTCTAGGTTTTGTTATGTTTATCTATTACATTCCAAGGATGAGGCATTAGATAAATTCAAAGTGTTTAAAACCAAGTTGAATTACAACTTGGGTCTTTGATCAAAAGATTAAGGACCGATAGGGAGGTGAGTACATGGATACTCTGATTTTCATCTGTTGGAATAATCCATGAAACGATCGCTTTATACTCCTCAAAGAAATGGTATTTCGAAAGGAAAAAGCAGTCTTTGAAGGAGATGGTTAATTACATGTTGTCCTACTCAGATCGAGTCAAGGGTTCGGGTGAAGCTATGTTGACTTGCTATTTATTAAATAGGGTTCCCAACAAAAGGAACAAGGTTACCCCTTATGAACTCGGACTAAAAGGAAACCCAACCCAACTATCTCAAGGTTTGGGGTTGTAGGTCATTGTAAGACTCTCTCGTCCAAAGTTGAAGACTTTGGGTGAAAGAGGCATTGATCGCATCTTTGTTGGATATGCCGAGCATTCCAAGGCTTTTAGGTTCTATGTTATTGAACCTAATGAATATGTTTCGCTTAACTCTATAATTGAATCAAGGGATGCAAACTTTGATGAGAATAGATTCTCATCGGTCCCTAGACAAAGTCGAGGATTCCTAATGGAACTCATGACATCGATGTATCGAGGTCCTCGATGATGAACCATCGGTGGTCCCCGATGAGGTTGTGGTTCAACAACCGTGCTCGTGAAGAGCAAAAGGGTCGGGACTCCAAAGTCATTTGGACTGAGTTTCAACTATACTTAGTTGAAGGAACAAGGAATGAGGTCTCGCACCAATACTCATATTGCTTCATTGTTGAGGATGATCCCAAGACATTTGAAGAAGCAATGAAGTCCCGGATATTGCTTTCGGAAAGAAGCAATCAATGATGAGATGGATTCCATCATGGGCAACCACACTGGGTGTTGGTTGATCTACCACCGTTGCAAACCTTTGGGTTTCAAATGGATTTTCAAAAGAAAATGAAGGTAGATGGAACTATTGAAAAGTTCAAGGCTAGACTAGTAATTCGTGGCTTTAAACAAAAGTCGGGATAGACTATTTTGATACTTATGCCCCGTGGCTCGTGACGAGACCATAAGATCAGCTGATTGCTATGGCATCTATTCACAACCGATTATTCATCGATGGATGTGAAGACGACTTTCTTGAATGGTGAATTGGATGAGGAGGTTTACATGAACCAACCTCGTGGCTTTATCATGCCCGGCAATGAAAACAAGGTGTGTAAAATGATTAAGTCTCTTTATGGACTTAAGCAGCACCTAACAATGGCATCAAAAATTTGATGAAGTGGTTTTGTCTAGTGGTTATGTTCTTAACCAGTCGACAAATGTGTATATAGCAAATTTGATGAATTTGGTAAAGGAGTCATCATTTGTCTATATGTTGATGACATGTTGATCTTTGGCACCGACCAAAATTAGGTTGACATGACAAAGGAATTTTTGTCATCAAGGTTCTCCATGAAGGACATGGGGAGGTCGACGTTATCCTTGGTATAAGGATTAAACATGAAAGTAAAAGAATTTCTATCTCTCGCCTCATTATATTGAGAAAGTGTTGAGGAAATTCAATTCCTTTGATTGTACTCCGTGGAGTACACCTATGGATACTTGTGAGAAGTCGATGCCTAATCATGGCAAGGTCAGTATCTCAACTTGAGTATTCTAGGTAATTGGTCTCGATGTATGCCATGACTTGTACAAGACCGATATTGGTTTTGCGGTGGGAAAATTGAGCGGTATACTAGTAATCCTAGTGCTCATCAACCGGCAAGTAGTTCATGTGGCATCAAGTATTTGAAGAGAACTATGGATTATAGTCTCTCATATATCGTTACCCATCGTTGTTGAAAGGATACACCGATGCAAGTTGGATCAATAACATCAATACAATTCGCCTACCAAATGGTCGGGTATTCCTACTTGGTGGAGGTGCAATTTCTTGGGCATCCAAGAAGCAAACTTGCATCACCAGCTCAACAATGGAATCAATTTGTGGCTTTAGCAAATACTTGGTAAAGATGTGAATGGTTGAAAACTTGCTTGAGATTCCATTGTGGCTAAACCTATAGCACCTATTTCTATCCGGTGTGATAGTGCAACTACATTGGTTAAGGCTTATAGCTAGATGTACAATGGTAAGTCTAGACACTTAGGTGTCGGGCATAGCATGATTCGTGAGCTTATCATGAATGGGGTGGTATCTATAGAGTTTGTTAGATCTCAACGTAACTTAGTTGATCACTTGACGAAGGGTTTGGCTAGAGACTTGGTTATAAAGTCGCTAAAGGGATGGGTTTAAGTCCAACTTAGTCACCGAATGCTAGGACACCCAACTCCTCCTAAGGAAACTTGGGAGCCGAGTTCAATGTGGAAAGTGAACATTCGATGGACTGGAGCACATGTTTTATTTTACATCCCAAGGTTGTGCTCGAACTCACTGAAAGGAGGATGAAGTCTTTACTTAATGGTTAATTTTCTTTGAAAAAGTGCTTGGCAGAGCATGAATAAAGAGAAACTACCTATGTAAATGTTGAAGTTTTGCCGCTTGAAAAGCTTTGGACTTTTAGCTTTTACAACATTTATGAATTTGGATATGGACACATGGCTTGTATAGTGTCGGAGTTGATAAGTGTTTGAAAACTTGTGTATTTTATCTTGTGTATTCAAATGGGTTGAAGGGTTCAATTCTTAGAACACCGATTCTCGAATATTTGAAACGTGTAATTTACTAAGATGAAAATTCAATCCTCAAGACATTTTCATTTATGCACATGTTTTGCTTGATGTTTGTTTTCATGCAAAGGAAGTGAACTAAATTTGGGAGGATTGTTGGAAAATTTAGTGCACTTGTGGGATTAGTTCACACCTTGTAATGGGTTGGGAGGTGCGGAGTGTACACCCATAAGGTCCATGAACACCGACTCTAATAGTGGTTTGTATTAGTAGTGCTTGGTGAAAGTATCGTTGTGGTTACCATGATTATCGTTGTTTCCACCGGGCAAGACTTCCATCGGATCGATGTTTCCACCGGTGGTGTTTCCACCGAAGTGGTGTTTCACCGAGTTGTGTTTACACCGAAGCAAAGGTGTTTCCAATCGACGCAGTGGTAACCACCGATAGCACCATGAAAGCACCGATGATAGTACCGCTTTTAACGGCTTTGACCTATTCAAGTGGCGCTTAAAGCGCATTATGACCACGCTTAATTGGTCATGTAACCACTAACTACTATAATGGTGATAATTATGAGGCTATTAATGGGCGATTAATACTCATAATTCCATAGACTAGTCGAGAGTATTTTCCTATAAATAGGAGATCTGTTTTATGCATGAATAGAGAATATACAACGCTTGAAAACACACGTAAAACGTAAACACTTATTAGCGAAAGGGTTATAGAATTGTGCCTAATTCTCTAATCGCATTTGGTCTTATCCCAAGTAGATATTCGTGATACCCGGCATTAGGGTCGAATAGTTTACTTTGGAAAGTGATCACACGATTCCAAGTGATATCCGTAACCACCAAGTGGTATTTGTTATCACTTGACTGTTTGTTTGTTTCTCACGAATAGCTTGCATATTTCT